>CM021104.1:427971986-428571986 GCA_007115665.2 Sequoiadendron giganteum
TACACCTATTGATGTAACTAGGAAACATATATATAAATATATATACATCCTATCAACAATTAACCACATATAATTTCAAGGTTGAGACACATTTTCCCAACATAATATACTACTAGCATTTTGCACGATTATTAGAGAAAATTCTTCAAGAGAGGAAATGACAATAATTGCAAGTACTACAAAAGATCCTTCCCATATCCATAATCTCCTTCCTACGAATATGGACTCTTGTTAGAGGTGTAGTGATACAATTAAAACCTACCTTGGACCTTCACTCAACCCCTAATATCTAAGAAATATGGGAGAACCTTTCCAAGTTAGGATAGTGTTGCACATAAAGGTAATTAACCTTCATTTCCATTCTTGTGTCTTACCCATTAGGATATGGGGAAATTATTTTGCATACATCATAACCTCTTGAGTAAATTGAGGTGTATCAAATCCATAAAACTAACCACAAATTTTTCATACATCAATAAGACCCCATACTATAATACCATAGAAAGGACACAAATTCAAGGGTGATTGTAATAGTCAAGACTATATCCATTAATTCAAAACTACACCTAGCTACAAATACTTAACAATTGAGCAATCAACACCATTATTTAGATAACATAATCATCACTATATAGTCAATTTACAAGGAATCATATAGCTAAGAAAAGATAAATTATATTTAACTGCATAACTCATAAGGAAAACCCATTAAAAATCATTAAAGTGCTCCTACAGTCAAGTGATTGTTAAGTGCAACACAAATCAAACATAAAAATTGACAAATTCACAATTATTTTACAAAATAAATAAAACCCAACATCGTCATTTTCTTCCTAAGTCCCAAACACTTCTTCCTCATTCTTACTAGACCATTCTAATATTTTTTATTCTCCTTTCATTTTTTTGTGTCCCATCCTTATCCATCCTTTCCTCGTTTCTTTGCAAGGCCCTTATTTCCATACATCATATAAACCCTTTTTTTGTAAGATTATTGGCCTAATTTAATGGCATTATTGCTTTAACATTTAACACTGGACTTTAAAATAAAAAAATTCATATCATGAATCCAACAAAAAAATAATTAAAAATTAAAAATCAAAACATTTCACACCCACTTTCCAACTTCCTTTTCCCTTGAGAAGGCTACTCACTAAATTATTCTTCATTTTTTTAGGAAAGGATGTATGCTTGGTGGCCAAAAACTAGATTAACAAATTAAAATTATAAACTTAGGATGAAACAATAGCAAGGTTTAGATCTTAAATATCAAAAATTAAACTTAGGAAAACACAATAGGGCCCCATTTTTATAAAATGTGAAAGAACAATAATAACCACTTAAGAAACAAAAAACTAGGACATCAAAATAACATAAGACCTTGCTAGGCCAACAAGACCTTGCTAGGCCAACAAGACCATGCAGAAGAATGACATGGAGTAAAATAAATTTTCCCCTTGTAATCCCAATTATCTTGAACTTCAATACTAAAACCATATTTCTTTTTAAATGCATCATTACACTTCTAATTGAGTGTGGACAATCCCTACACCAACAAATTTTAAATAGATAAATTAGCAATATCTATTGAAAACTACTAACTTCAATACTACATATGGAACCATAATCAAATAAACACCAATGCCTATTGAATAAGATTAATCATATAAAATAATAAATATTTAAAGGTTTGATATTAATTTATCTATCTAAAATACCTATATATTAGTTAAATCATTAAAAATGGACCAACACACCTCACCTTATATACCATAATGATATGAGTCCATAAACACTATAGTTAATGAAAAAGGTTTTATGAGATTGGAATGCATCTTCATGGTATTTAAAATGCAAGTAAAAGTGGAGGGTGGAATGTGATGATGAAATTGCACATCATGCACTTTTCCCATTAGTTTTGGATTCATTTTGACTTAGTTATCCTTTATGCAATAAATAGCATACAAGTTGCATGTTTTTACACTAAGAATTAGTATATTCATTAATAATAGTCCAATTCTACCTCTACACATCCAAAGGATCTCACTACAATCTTTAGTTTATCTATTAACCTTACCTAGATCATTTTTTCAATGCAAATTTCAACCAAATTTTAATTTTTGGTGTGAATTTGACCCTTAAATTTTAAAATTTAAAATTTAAATCGATCTCATCGTTATCACCTCCAACAATGTGTTTCATCTCAACTTGAAGAATAAAATACTTCAAATTATATTCCAAGGTGTCTTACAAAAGGATAAACCCCAATTTATGTTAACACATCAACAAGATCCAAGATCTAGAATTTCAACCTCAGGCACATACTTGTATCATTATTTAAGGACATCTAAGAATTCACTGCCACATTAGTATATACATAATTAGCAATAGATAGGAATAATGAAATATTGCTTGTTATCTTTGATCTTTGTTTACAAGTCACTAAATGGCTCTACTAGGGGTTTGACTAAGTAGAACATGCCCCTCGCTTAGAAATCTATTACTCTATTCATTAAAGGTTTAAATATTCAAAATGTATGGTGAATCAATTTTCAATCACAATTTTTTTTACATCAGTCCATGTAGAACAAATCAATTCGATATACAAAGATATACTCTAGACTACACAATCAATCTAGATCTATTTTGTATCATAATTTCACCCTCAATTAGAATAATTTTTTTATGTGTTACTATTAGAACATCAAAGATACAAATCTAATATTAGAGCATCATTTGGGATTATAGCTCTAGTCCAACTCCATCAATTTGCATGGTACTAAGTATCCTTAATACATCTTTGTCATTTAAAAAAGCGTAATTGTTTATTTTAAATTTATTATTTCAACTAATAGAATTCTATGGTAGATCTAAATATTACTTATTTATCTACTAATATAAGGCCATTTTTAAAAGGATTTATTATTTTCCTTTTCAAAATTTAATCCTTGAGATAGACTACCAAAAAAATATAGAGGAATTATTAAAAATGATTTAAAAAAAAAACAAAATGTACTCACTCTGTTAGTTGTATAATAATAAAAATAAAAATAAAAATTCCTTATGGTTACCCTAGGTTAATTAAGTAGATACAACCAATTGAGCATAATAAACCTATATTAAATAATGGTTGTTGGGAATGATTAAAATAGATACTTGCACTGGCTATTTTAGGAAATTAAGTGCAAAGGAGAAAGGTGATTAGCTCGTTGACTGAAGAATGTATGACATTCATGAAGACCCTATAATCTGATAATTTTTTCCTTAGGAAATGTGGTCTCAATATCAATAAAGTTCTTTGAATCCTTCACAAACTTTCTGCTCCATATAAGATAAAGTCTACAAATATAGGTCAAGTTTGTATTCATGATTGTTTCCTTTGCATCTAAATTCGACTTTACACATTGTGTTGTTATACTACTACTCACTTGGTTGACCTTTTTTTGTCATGGTAATCGAGCTAATATTTGATGATTAATAATAGATAGAAATACCTTGGAACATATTACATTATTTTCAAAGGAGATGTGTTCTCTTAGGTCATCCCCTAAAATTATATGTAAGAAATCAAAGATAATAGGCAAGCACCCTAGAATAATGTATGTAGATTCACTACTCCTTTTAGTGCACCAAATCTTAAAAAAAATTATTGATAGCTCCATTAATATTGTAGGACATGTTGAGATTCTTAAGAGATGAGAGATATGAAATAAATTTAAATAATTTTCTTATAATAAAATAATATAGAATCAAATTTCATAAAACATGTACTTAGTCAGCTCAAAGAAAGAAATGAAGGGAGCCAATTGGCCAAATTTGAATTTTAAATTTTAGAAAAGAAAAGGTCAAGTATGTGACTATAGGGCTAACCCCATGACTATAAAAATGAGTCTAGATAATTAAATGATCAAATCTAAGTGACTAATGGTTATATCTAGGTAAGTGTATGTATAAGTATGATAAATTCATGAATATGATGAATGTATTAGAGTATGTGTGTATAAGCATAAGGTAAAGGCTAAGTGTGTGGCAATACATCTATGTGGGGATGATTAAAGGCTAGGTGAATGACCCTGAATTTGGATAAGACACATCATTTATTGATATGTAAATAAATCAAGATATTTTCACAATATTGGCATAAAAATAAATGGGAAATGACATGGGTGCATAAATTACACCATTACATTTTGTGCCTACTTTAAGGTACATGTGAATCCTAGAATGATACTTTATCTCAAATTGCATAGCACTCACAAACATACATGTAACGTAAATATTTAGAGCTCAAAGAATATGACAAGGGATCCATATAATAATGGATCCTATTGATAGGTGTTTTGACACACTTCTCAACTTAGGTAAAAATCCAAGATGAAATCCTATCTCTCTTGAAAGAAATCAACTCCTTAATAGAAATTGACTATCCCCAAGCTCTTTGTAACCAAGTCATGGTCATTTACATGATAACTCAATTACCTATGTATTTGGTGGTCCAATCAGGACCTACAATACTTGACAAACTTTCAAACATTGAAGGGTTAGTTTGTACAAAAAAAATCATTTTTTTCATATTTGGTATCCAAAATTGATCTAAATATTTATTGTCATAAAATATAACATTTCAACTCATAACCAACAATATATCAACTTGCAAACTTGAAATTTTAACCTTTCACCATTAATATGAAAATTTAGAATCCTAATCTAATCCTAACCTATTCAAATATGAAAATAATATGCGAAAGATGGGGAATGAAGAGAGGTTTTAGAGAGAAGACAAATTAAAAACTCCAAGATTTAATCCACATTTTAGCCTCAATAATTGATAGATAGATGTACAAACTTAGCCTTTCTTGATTTAGTCATGAAAACTAGGAATCAAGCTTTAAGAAGGTGCAAACTCCTAAGGTGTCATCCATAGAAGCTACTACAATAAACAATGAAAACATAAAAAACTCATAAATATTCATCAATTTGGTGTTATTTATACAATGAAAACACTTGTATTTTGGAGAAAACCATTAGAAAATATAAATTTTTTTGAAAATACTTGGTCTTTCTCTCAAACTCAAGTTTACAATATGTTTCCAACAATTTTTCACCAAACCTTACAAAGAATTTCAATTGTATATTTATACAACTCCTCTAAAAGATACTACATTTTCACTTTTACAATCAATGGCCAAGATCAAAATGATCCAATGGCTCAAAATCAATGCTCCAACATGGAGTTAATCTTGGTGGCAGGGACAATTTCCAAGACAAGTTTTACTCATCCTTAATGTAGTTTCCTCAACAAGCTTCCCTTAACATTTCGTCCTCATCTTCACATTTAGTTTTTGTATCAATTCAAAAGTCAAGGGATTATACATCTTTATATATTTATAATTTACTAACATAATCATTACAAACCTACAACAAGGAAATCTTGGGTTTACATATGAAATTAAAGTTGTATGGAAGGCATTCAATTTGCATCTTGGTAAACCATTTAATCAATTTTGGAGAGTTGAAAACTCTACCTTTTAAACATTGAATAGAACTTTCTAGTGGTGGTTTCTCTACTAAGACTTTGGTTAATTTGAAAGCTACAATTTTTGAACAAAAATATATTGTTCACTTATACCTCAATAAAATTTGTTAAGGTTATATGATATAATTGGAATGGTAAGATCATAGAAAAATTTGAAAATTTGTGAAGTATACTTTTTCTTTATATTAACCCTTCTTTGTTTATGATTTCTTTTTTATATAATTTTTAACATCTATAACTAAGTTTAAAGATAAAATGTATGTATATCAATATAATACGATAAATAATCAAATAAAACTATATGACAATTTTTATGAAATATTATTCTACAAAATCTTATAAACATTTTAGAGATTTTGACACCCTAAGATTTATTTAGAGCAGATAATGAAAAACACTTAATTCTAATTTGAACACCCCATGTGAATAGAGTATGGACATCTATAATATAAAGAAAAATCCCTAAAAGACCATGTGAGTAATGATGTGGGAGCATAGAACAAGGCAGAGAAATGTCATGTAATGGAAAGTATTAATTACAGGATATGATCGAAATGAATTTATTGATAAAGTTGAACAAAAGTTTCAAGTCAAGTTGAATTTACTGATAAGGCTGAAGGCCGAGCCCCACAAGCTGAGACAGCATGCTCTCACCCTATTTCCCAAAGGAGTAATTGGAATGCCAGGACAAAGGAAGTTTGTCAGATGCTGCAATATCTTTGGCAGACACGTTTACAAAATTACAAAGGCATGAGAAATGTTTGGCAAAATGTCTCAAAGAAATGTGGTGTCATGGAATGCCACGCTTATAGAATTAAATCAAAACCAAAAAGTATCAAGCAGCTCGCAGGTGAAGTGCAGAATTCCTCATCCTAGTGCACTGACATGCCACGATGGCAGGATAAGCACGAAATGATTTTATTGAAAAAGCTTTAAAAAAATTTGAGCAACTATAACTGGCGGGTGTGAAGCCAAGTTTCACAACACCTGACCACATCCTCCCTACGCGCGAATATAGACATGTGGGGGAGTAGGTGAGACAATATAAGAAAAAAACACAGGAGTTTCCAACTATCATGGTTTAAGGATCAGGAATACCTCATAACTCATGTCAATCAGGAAGTTAGACCATTAGAGAATCAAAAGCAATTGGGAAGTCATGTCGATGGAGGGAAGTTCAAACAAAAAGTATCAGTGAGATAAAAGAGTTTTGGAATGTTAAAGATTAGGATTCAAAGATGATTTAGATCTGGTGTACCATTTTGAAGGGAAGCCCACATCTCAAATTCTACCAGAAGTATAAGGGAAGTTATTAGGTAACAAAGTTTTGGAGAAGTACTCGAAGAAATACCAGGTAAAGGGATTGGCAGAATTCTAACTCTAAAAAGTCAATGAAGGATTGACAAGGTTCAAGAGTTGGGCATGTCAAGAAAATAGTATTTGGATAGAGGGAATGCCACAACTACACGAATCTAATAGATTAATTAGTAAAAACATTAAATCTAAGAGTTAGGGAGTTAGGGGAAGTCCAAATGAGATAGTTGGATAAAGGATATCTAAAAGTTCTAGTTTGAAAGACAAGAAAATTTTGATTCGTAAGTGACTGAAAGATCAAGGTCAAGGATGACATATGAAGGGCACTTGAGAAAAGGGAACCCTGACAAGCTGATGAGAATGAGTGAAAGTCATGGTAGGATAAGGAAGTCTAAAAGTTCAACACTTTGGAAAACTTAAGGGTTTGGTGATGAATTTTGGGTATTAGAACACTCAAGATTTTGAAGTTTAGGGACCAAAGGAGATGATACAACAATTAAGGGATGTCCAAAACTTTGACACTGAAGGTGCATAATACAAACGGTTGAGATTTTAGAGCTCAAATGGATGGTATGTGGGTAAAGAGACAGTTGATTTTTTTTAAAATAAAAGGGGTAAAAATATATTAACTCAATAAGAAATCAACATACAATCCAAACAGAGATAAATCTCATCCAATCAAGGGGAAAATGCACAACCATCAAAACCAAACCACCCCATCACAAGTAGAACATGAATTTTCAAGAGCCCAACCAAAGACCAATCAACCATCCATATCTTCAATAATTAACCTATCCAAACTAAGAATAATCCTGCTATAAATGCTCCCAATCTTCCACCTGCCATTCACCCATATTTTTTGAAGCCCATTTAGTGAGGAAATCAACCACTCTATTCCATTCCCACATGATATGAACAAAGGAGACTAAATCCAATCCAGAATCTAGATGAAGAATATGTCTGGTCACAAAAGCCAATTTCCAATTGGAACCATCCAACTATTGACCATTCAACATATTAATCACAATCTGAGAATCAAACTCACAAATAATCTTGTGCCAATCAAGAGCACAAGCCCTTTCTGGAGCTATAAGGATACCAAGGCCTTCCATAAGATTATTTGTATGTTATCCCTTATATATGGAGAAGAGGAAAATGATAGTACCAAAACTATCCCTTCCAACTCCACCAATCCCACCAACATGCTCAGGATTACCCCTAGAAGAGCCATTTGTTTTAATCTTTAGGACCCCAAAGGGAGGAAGAGACCATTTTCCATCCCTCTATGTTTTCTTTTTGACATGTCGACTCCTTCCCGCCAATGTAGGCCCTAGTTCATTACCAAATAAACCCAACTTCTTCATCAATTTGATCTCACCAACCTCCAAAGAGACAAACACTTCACATTTAGCTCTCACTATTTTTTGAACGATACTAATGATTCTTTGCCACATTTGTTGAACCACCAAAGTCCTTCCATGAAAGATTCTACAATTCCTTTCTAGAAAAAATTGCTAGAGGATGAAGGAGGGACCGATGCTCCACACCACTTGAAGGAAGAAGACCTTGGCTAGTGGCCTCCTCAAACTTCTCCAAAACTCGTGATGGGTTTGTTGTAATGCTCATCATTTAATTTATCAATCCAAGGCGGTGTCCATGGTTGTATGCAAGAGAGAAAGTAGAAAACTTGCTTGATAGTTTATTCTACTTGCAGAAATAAATCCTATTTGCATGAAAGGAAAGTTGCATGAAAGGGAACTAATCTAAGGAACACTTGCAAGAATTGAAAAGGCTAAACTACTTCACACTTACTGGAAATGAAAAACTTTCTTCAATTCAAATTTACTCTAGAAAGTTGAAAATACATTGTTGGAAAAGAAATTAAAACTATCCTATTTCCTTAGGCTAAAACAAGCCTTTTTAACCCCCCTTTTCTCCCATGATTACATTATATTTATAGAATTTATATTCTATATCTATCCAACCAATCAATTAACAATGTGGATCCAAGATCCTATTTTTGAAGGGTTGTTTACAAAACTTTAAAAAAACTAAAGTTGTTGTCCTCCATCATGCCACCTTTGTCTCAGTCATTTTCTGACATGTACTACTCTTTCCATGATGTAAATCACACCAAATTATCGAAAGGGTTTTTAGCACTTCTAATCTACTTTCCAAAGCATTTTGATTTTTTTAATTTCATTGAGAAACGAGGGAGATATCATTGTTTTATTGAGACTGCGTTTTTGACAATTTTTGGGGGCTTGATTTGTAGGAAGTCTTCAATTCTCCACGTGAATAAAGGGATCGTTCTTCAGTTTGCTTGATCAAATATTTGTTGATTATCTTGAAGAATAATCCACTATCATTAATGACACTTAATAAGTTGATTTATTGAAAAATAATGTGGCAGAAGAGATCTCATGAGCTGTCATGAACTACATGCTTAGCCACCAATTTAGGATTGATTGATACTCATTAAATTTGCAACAATATTGGAATGTGTTGGAAGTCTTCTCTATCTTCTCATTATTTCTTCAAAGCCTTCTAAAGTTGTCAGGAGTTAACTGCTTCAAGTGTTTAGAGCTCTTTGTTGTAAGTGTTTGTAGCTTCTTCTTACCATGAGTTATTTAATAACTCATTTATCTGCATTATATCATCTTAAACACTTCATGGAGACATATTAGAGACAATTTGGACCATATTTAATTACTAAAAATAAATCAAATATTTACTTTATATTTTACTTTAAACAAGCTAAAGAACTTTCAATCATTACTCAAATCCACTTTAACACTAATGCATTAGGAAGAAATAGATGATTTTTTTAATAAAATATGAGACAATTTATGGTCTCATCAACTCAATCAGAGAGGAAGCTGCATGGACACATCCCTACTTCTAGAAATCCGACCATAAGTGCCAGATGTCTTTAGAGAAGGAACACTAAAAGAATAAATGTGAATAACATTCCTCACTATTTCAAAAAAACACACAAATAGATGATCCTTAAAACCCTCTCTTTTGAAGGTTATCCTAAGTGAGACACGGATTCCAAGAAACAAGCCACATAAAGAAGTTGTATATGGGCCAATAATATTTGTTCCACACATACTTCCACCATGTCACTTCCATCTTCCCATATTTCTGAAGGTTCAACTCCTAATATTTGGAAACCACAAAAAACAACCCTCTTGGGTTTGGGCTCCAAGCCAGGGTATCTCTCCCCCTCAAAGAGCTACAAGCTATACTAGCTAAAATCCCTCTTAACTCTTTTTGATCTTCTATTGAACCTCCAACTGGCCACTTCAAAGGATCCTTCCATCTAAACACCTCCACAAGCCCCAATCTCTAAGAAGATTTAAAATCCACAACATGATAGCACCCAACCTTTAAAAAAAATTGATAGAGAGCATGTAAATGGGGAAACATGGACAAGATTGTATAAAAACCATCCCAGGATTCATACCAGAAAAGAGAATCTAAGCCCTTCTTAATCAAATTGGAACCCTTTTTAAGGGTATTCCAAATCATAGATCCCTTACCCGTCAAACTAACTCTAGGCACATCCTCCTTTGCAACCCCCTTTTAGATACTTGAAAGAAATGATCTTTGCCCAAGCTTGGTCCTGACTATTACACCACCACCAGTAAAGTTTAGCTACCAAGGCTTGACTTGTAAGGTGAGCATGTCTTAACCCAAGGCTTCCCTCTTATTTTGGTTTGCAAATAGTCTCCCACTTCACCAAACTCCACTTCGAAGAAACTAAATTTCTAGCCCACAATAATTGCCTTGCAAGAGGATCCAAATATTTAATAAAATCCAAAGGGGAAATTTGGATGAAACACCCATAGATAGGGAGAACTTAGACCACATAATTCAGCAACAAAATTCTCTCTACAAAAGAGAGCCACCAATGGGTCCAATGATTAACCTTCACATGAACCTTGTCCAACACATTTTTCCAAGTCCTCCTAGGTAAGGATCCAAGAAAAAGTGGAATGCCAAGATACACCAAAGGAAGAGCTCCAATCTAAAATCTAAGAATCTAAGCTATCCAATGTTGTATGAGAAGAGGAGTATTGAAGAAAATATGGAGGATTTTCCTTCATTGATTCATTGACCTAAGGCCACAACGTAAATATCCAATGCTCATCTAAAATTGCGGGCTTTACTGACCTTGGCAACACCATCAACAAATTGTAAATAATATTGGGATAGTAGGTCATTCCCCCAACACCAACCTTGAATAAAACCTTGTCTTACATGAGATTTAATGACCCTTCCTAGACTCTCAACTAGCAATATAAACAGATAAGGTGACAACATATCTCCTTGCTGAAGGCCTTTGGAGGCAACAAACCAGGTAGAAGGATCACAATTGATAAGAATCAAAAAATAAGTAGTTGTAACACAACTCATCACCCAACTAACCCAGTTGACATTGAACCCAAAAGCTAGTAGCACTTTTTGAAGGAAAAACCACTTGACTCGATCATAGGCTTTTTCTATGTCAAGTTTGATAAAGATAGCCTTCTCCTTTGAAGAGGCCATTGAATGAATGGCTTCAACAACAAGAACACTCCATCCAATATTTTCTAATCTTCCACGAATCCTCCCTGCTCTTCAAAAATGAGCTTGCTAATCCATGACTTAAGCCTCTCCATAATCAATTTGTAGAATTTTATAAACCACATTACAAAGAGCTATGGGCCTGAACAAGTTCAACATGTTTTCCCCTTCACTCTTGGGGATAAGGGAAAGAAACTTAGAATTCATAGCTCTCAACATTTATTTATTTCTTTGAGATTCTTGCACCAATTCCAAAAGGTCAAATTTTATAATTTCTCAAAATTCCTGAAAGAATTCTATTAGGAATCCATCAGGACTAGGGGATTTCCCATTTTTATCTGAAAAACAATTCCCTCTTAGTTCATCTAGAGAAATGGGACTAATAAGCCTCTCATTTATTTTTTCAGACACTCAAAAGGGTATGCAAGCCAAAATTTGATTATCTTCATCAAATGTAGGGGTGAATCTTTCATGAAGATAGTAGTAAAATACTGAGAAGCCTCCATTGAAATCTTCTTCAAGGAAGTTAGTTGAACTCCCAAATAAGACACAAGAGAAGAAATCATATTCCCATGTCTTTTGGCCTTGATAAAATTATAAAATAAATTCGTATTCTTGTCACCTTCCTACAACCACTCAACCAAGTCTTTTGTTTCCAATAAATCTCATACAATTCCCATTCCTCTAGATCCTTCAAGGCAAGCGATTCCTCCTTAAGGGATCTCTTAGTCAGCCCAAAATCCCTAATCTGATGGGTGATATCATCTAAACAAGTTTGAGTAGTTGACTTGGCGATAAAGATGTTACCAAAGTATTGCCTATTCCATTTCTTGAGTTTTTTCTTCAAAAATTGTAATCTTTTGACAAATGAATACATCACCATGCCATAAGCTAGTTTTCCATGGCTCCACCAATTTATCATAAGGTCCTGTAGTTGAGGGTCTCTTAACCATATAAGTTGGAACTTAAAGGATGGATTCTTTGTGACCCCCACCATAACAACTGAAATTTTGATGGGCTAGTCAACTAAGCCCCTCCAATCCAAAGTCCTAGAGCATGTTTCCCATTTGTCTTCAATCCAAAATATTGACACCAAAAATCCATCCAATCTCTCCAAGATAGAATCCTTGACACATCTCATAGTACTCCAAGTAAATAACCCATTACCAAGCCTTATGTCTACCAAATCTAAAGAGAAAACATTATCTTTGAGAAGGGTGGAAGAAGGGTCAAGGCTATTCACACCCCCTCTTTTTTCTAAAAAGCCTATGATCGCGTTAAAATCCCCAACCAAGATCCAAGGGTATAAGGGGACTAAGGATCAAACATATTGAATATGGGATTGGAGTTGGGATTTTTCAAGAAAATCAGTCAAGGCATAGACATTGGAGAAAAACACAGTCTCTCCAGACTCCATACTAGAAGCAACCATATAGATGGAAAATCTACTAAAAATCCACTAAAGCAGAGTAATATTTAGTGGATTTCATATACAAGCCACACCCCTTGCATTACCCTAAGCAACAATGCACTGAAAAAGGCTTCTCCGCCATGATTTGGAAGCCACACTATACATACTTTCCATTGATAGCTTTGTCTCTTGGATAAAGATATTATCCAGTGAATGAACTTTGATTAAATCTCAAACAATTTTTTGTCTAGGTCCATTGTTCAATCCCCTTACATTCTAAGAAATGACAATAATTTTTGAGAGTTGGAGAATGTGAATCAATGGTTTTTGTTTGCAACACAAGGGCAAACAACTAAGAGGGGGGGTGAATCAGTTGTCACATAAATTATGCTTATTAAACTTATTCTCAGATCTGATAAATAAACATGAAAGCATAAACCATCACCACATCAAAAACACACATAACACCAAGATTTTTGTGTGGAAACCCTAATAGGGGAAAAACCACGATGGAGGTTAATCCACAAGATTATACTCTATTAAAAGTAATATAAATGGGGAATGCACATGCATTCAGGAACACTCCCTAAAGCTCACTGCTCAAATACAAAAAGGATTACTACCCAAAGGAAGACACACTATCTTACAGTCACATTCAGATTAAATCCATCTGAGAGATTTTGAATTGAGAAAATAGCATCTACTAATTCTTGATTACAGTTTTGGTTAATCACATGAACACTTCCTTTTTCTTGCTCTTCTTCACACTTTACTTCTACCTTCAAAATATTAGAACATTATTCCCACATAACACTCACACATCTCGCTTCTTGCATTCACACCATACCTCAAATGGTATAAACAATCAATCATATATATCCGCAATTAGGGATAACATCAACTACATGTCGGCCCAACAAAATATAAAATGTGTACAAACTGTCAGCCCAAATCAATAAACAATTTATTAATGTGAATCAAATAGCATCAGCCAAAACATAGCAAGGACCCAAAACAACATGTCTCAAACACAAAACACCTTAAACAATTAGCCTCAAAGACACGCTACAATCACCCTGTCGGCCATGATCATGAAAAACATGAACACACAGAAGAAAATCACCAATCGCGAGCACAACAATTGATGCGAACCAACAACACAAATAGAGAATGATCTAGAAACATCCACAAGCATCATGAATCACCTTAGAAGCATTCACAACAAGTCAAATCACTAGAATCACATCATCTTCTTTCAGAAACACCAGCTACAACAAAAGAACAACTGTTGGAACACCGATACTCATAACTTGATCAAATCTTCATGCGAACCTCTGAAACTTTCGGTAGATAAACTAGATATACTTGAAAACAAACCCTTTAATCCACAATGCCTCACAATCAATATACTAAACTAGCCATCATACTGAACTTCACTGCATCACCGACAACCTGTAACTTATTTTATTACAATTTTCTCAATATCCTCGACATATATAGTCTTAAAGAAATTAATGCCAATAGTGTTGACATCAATGACAACCACATATCAGAAATATCCAACAATCTCCAATAGTTTTAATTGACCCTGATTCCACCATTGTCTCCCTCATCAATTTAATTGTATCCTGATCTTTCTTTCATCCCACCTTGAGATGATTTTCTCTAGTTCCCTTCTTGATGTTCTTTTTTTGAAGCCCTAAGGATGGAGGTATTTTATTCCCAATCCATGAGTTCATATTCGCCTTCTCTAGTGGAGGAGCAGGCACTACCAAGGCCAATTCATCAGACCTTACATTATTTTTAGAAGACACCAAAGCATAGGGAATCTTAGGAACAATGTCTATATCCATCTCTACATTTAGAACCCCACCTTGTAGAGAATCATGGATATCAAGGTTTTAATAAAGAAACATGAAACACATTATGGAGTTGATCTAGAGTAGGGGGTAGAGCAAGTCTTTATGCAATCGGGTTTATCACTTCTAGCACCTCAAATGGGCCCACATATCTCGGAGCTAGCTTGGATGAATTCTCGAAGTTAATAGAGCTCTTATGTAGATTGACTCTCAGAAAGACCTATTCTCCAATTGCAAAGTGTCTAGAGGTTCTATTTCCATCGACATAGGTCTTTTTCCTATCTATTGCTTCCTTCAATCTACTCTTGATAAGCCTCATTTTCTCTTCCATTTCTTTTAGAATTGCAGGACCCACTATGATCCATGCAATACTTCTAAAGGAGTTCTTCTAAAACCTAATTTATTCTCTCATTTTGACCATTAGTCTGAGGATGATCGGCTGAACTAAAGTTTAACTTAATCTCCAATGTCGTATTCAAGGTCGTCCAAAACGTGGATGTCATTTGTGTATCACAGTCAGATATAATGGTCTCTGGAACTCAGTGTAAACAAAAGATCTCCTAGATTAATTTCTTGGCCAACATCAGCGATCCATCTGTAAGGTTTCTTGGAATAAAATATTCCACCTTAGTTAACTTATAGAATACTACCAGAATGACATCAGGCCTATTCTTACTTAGTGGTAACCCCTATAAAAAGTCCATACTGATCACTTGCCATTTATACTCAAGTATATCATGGAGATAAAGGAGCCCTACTAGATGTCTGTGCTCATCCTTGACTCACTGACACTCAAAGTATCTAGCTATGTATTCAGCTACATCCTTCTTGAGTTTCAACCAAAAATACAAGAATTTGAGTTATGCGATCATCTTTGTAACTTTGGGGTGCCCCCAATATGGTACATTGTGGACCTCATCTAGGACCAACTTCCCAAGTCCTCCAAAGTCTGGGATATTCATCCATCTTTGGTATCATAAAATACCACTTGGTTCAATCTCATACCTATCAAATCAATGGTCTATTGGATTCTCTCGTAGAACCCTTTTCATCCTCTCATAATGTTCATCTCCTTGCAAGTGTTGCATCACCTACTATTTAAAATTGAATCTTATAGAGGTCATAGCTTCTAGATGTCTTTGTCTACTAAGAGCATCAGCCAATCAATTTCCATTTCCTTTTATGTACTCAATTCCAAAGTCTCCACATTTGCAATGTGTGCACTATAGCTACTAATTCCAAGTCTTGTGGCACATATTTTACTTCATGTTGTTTCAGCTTCCTAGACTCATACACCACTACTTTCCCTTCTTGCATTAACACTGCTCCTACTCCATCTCTTGAGGAATCCGTGATCACTAAAAATTTGACCATTGAGATCTAGAATAATGAGTACCAGAGCTACAGTGAGCTTCTCCTCAAGGATCTGGAAATCTTGATCACACTTCTCAGACCACTCAAGACTCTTTCCTTTCTTTTGAAGAGATGTTATAGGGGTTTCTATTCTAGAAAAACCCTTGCACAAATTTTCTATAGTAATCGACAAGGCCCATAAAACTTTACACCTCTGACACATTCTGAGGCGTCGACCAATCTACAATTTCTTTTATCTTTTTAAGATCCAAAAACACTCCTGTCGAGATGATGCGGCCTAGGTAATGCACCCTATCTTGGTAGAATGAGCACTTGGATAAATTTCCAAAAAGATTCTTTTCCCTCAAAAATTGTAGGACTATCCTCAATGTCAGTCATTCTCCTCAATGGGCTTGGAATAAACAAAATTTTCATCAATGATAATTAGGAAAAAATCATCCAAATAGTCTTGGACCACACTGTTCATAAGGTTCATGAAATTTACAGGTGCGTTGGTCAACCCAAAGGGTACCACGGTGAACTTGTAATGCCCATATCGAGTTCGAAAAGTCATCTATAAAATATCTTCCTCCTTTATTCTCAACTTATGGTAACCATACTTGAGATCTATCTTTGAGAATAATGTCCCTCCCTTCATCTGATCAAATAATTCGTCGATCCTCAGAAGAGGGTAGCGATTCTTGATGGTTGGCTTGTTCAACATCCGATAATCTATACATAGACACAAGGTTTCATCCTTATTTTTCACAAAGATAATTGGTGATCCCCAAGGAGACACATTGGGTCTAATAAGGCCTTAATATAACAACTCCTATAGTTGGGCTTTCAATTCATATAGCTTTGTGGTGGTCATCTTGCATGGGGCCTTAGACTGTGGCTTGGCTCCTGGCACTAAATCGAAGGAGAAATTGAATTCTCGCTTTGAGGGCATCTCGATGAGATCTTCAGGAAACACATCATAGAATTCCTTAAGCATTGGATAATCGTCAAGGTATGGTTTCTCATTGTTAGGTTCAATAACATGCACAACATATATGACAACCTTTCCTCTAATCTCTCTTAAGTTGCATAGCTAATATCTATCTAAGTTCCAAGGGTCGGTGTACCCCATGTATCTCAAGTGGGTTCCCATAGTCATCCATACATCTCACCATCTTATGCTCATAATTTACAATAGCCTTGTGCTAAGTCAACTAGTTGATTCCTAAGATTATATCATAGGATCCTAATGGTGCCACATAAAGGTTAACTTGGGTCATGAAGGTTGGAAGTTCAAACTCACTAAAAAAGAGACATGAATCTACTACCCGCTTTTCTCAATTTTCATACTGAACATACCATGCATTATTCATATAACCAAGTTGAATAGGTAGCTCATAAATCATTCTAGGGTCTAAGAAACACTTAGTAGCTCTAGTATCTATCAAAATGGAAACAGTTCGGCCATAAAACTTACCCATTAACCATATCTGAGAAACCTGGTACTCTGCTTGCCTATTATCCACTGCTACATGGATCTTGTGTTGCAGGGTCTACTATTGGTTTCCTTCCTTTTTTGACCTCATCTTTTGAGGGTAGTTAGATGAAAAATGATCTCCCCCACACGTGTAACATCTGTCACGTAGTCCTCTTTGGATTCCAAACTTATCTTATTTTAAGTGTCCTTGGGTGTTGTTGTAGGCATCATTGCCCTTGTTATCCCTTTTATTCCTTTTTCCTTTGTTTCCTTCTTCCTTTTTTGGAGGGTCACCTTCCCTTTTTAGGCTTCTGATCTAATGTGACTTGTTTCCTTTCTATATGTCACCCTTTCGAAATCTTTTTTTTTTGTATTGGGGCTTGGAGTCTGATCCTTCACAAAGATTAGACAACTACTGCAACTTTTATTCTTGCTTTATAGACTTTTCAAAAACTTCTTCCATAGTAGGAGGGTTCTGGAGATACACTCCAGCTCCAATGTGGGGTATCAGTCCCAATATAAACTTTTGGATCTGAAAATGCTCATTGGCTTGATACTGAGGCACATAATTAAGAAAGTTGGTAAACTTCTCCCAGTACTGCACTACTATCAGGCCTCCCTAGGTCAAATGCTAAAATTCAATCTTTTTCTTGTCAAAGAAAAGTTGTTTCCACATCTTTCTAAAATAGTAAAGGAAAAAATCCCAAGTAATCCCTTCTGAAGGAAGTCTTCCTTCGGCCTTCTCGTTGTCCCACCAAGTAGCTGCTTCTCCAGACAATTGGTATGCAACCCAAGTAGCCTTGGTCTAATTTGATAGGTTAGGAACACCAAAGTATTTTTCCATCTTTATTATCCAAGCCTCAGTCCCATCTCTAATATCCTTACCATCGAACTTCGGTGGTGCTACCTTCTTAAGATCCTTTCCTAGTTCTTTGTCAATCCAACCTCGATTACAATCCCCTTCTCCTTGGTCGGGTACCTCATTCCTGAGATTCTGATCTTCCTACACTTCTTGGACCTCTTGTTCCAAATAGTCTATTAGGGATTCTTGTCAGTTCAAGAATTCCAAAATTTTATCTAACCTCTTACTTTTCCTATTGTCTTTTCCACTACCACCCGCATCTTGTCTAGTGGTCCCATGGTGGCTCACACTTGACCTGCATCACAATCATGTTCAGTGTTCAAGAACATTTTTTTATGCTTAAGCTATTGCATATAATGTACATAACAAGCAAGCTAAGAAGGATTTATATTAAATTGGATTTACATTTATCCTTATTTACATAAATTTTCTGCTCTAAGAAATTCCCTCATTATCGGATAGAGGACATTCCTCAGGATCCTTATCCAAGTACATCTTACCTCTTGGGTGAGGTAGGACGTGTGTGCAGTAAATCCTCCTCATTTGTCATCAGTGACACATTAGGTCCACATCCTACTAGCCAATCCCTAAAGGCAAAGGGTTTTTTTATTTTAGGAGTTCATTTAGCATCCTCCACCTTTTTGCCTCTCTCCAACTTGAGATGGGTGAAGGCATGTGCTATATTTTCTTCATCAGGAATCTCAAGTTGGTCTTCAGGTTTGGGACTCTCCTTAATAACAATTTTATTTTTCATAGCCCTATTGATTTTCCCTTTCTTCCTTCCCAACTTAGACCTTCCCATTTCGTACAACCAATTCAAATTGGTCATTTTCTAGGTAACTTAAATCTAGTTATGGGTCCACTATTTTCTAGTTCAACCATCGTGGGCTCATAGGCGTAGAGTTGAACCTTGAGCTCTGATACCAAATGTAATATCCCAACTAGATTTAATTCAAAAATAAATAAATATTGACATCATGAATATCAAATTAGTGACACAAATTCCATATCTAATTCCATTTAGTGATTTTATGTCATAATTCACAACTAAATCAGAAATATATAAATATATTCACTTCCATATGTCAATAGTTACATACATGTTTGACTAGGCATTCAACACCTCAAAATTAATCTAATTTTACATAATTTTCTTACAATACATCATTTTTTCATTTACATCAATGATAGAATACATAATAGAATTTTGATATGATTCCTTCATGACAGCCCGCCTCCACTAGTGGATGAGAATGTGATTGAGGTGCTTTTCCACCCAACCAAAAAAATAATGCTTGCCCATAATTCTTCAATCAGTCAAAGAATACCTGACCCTGCATGAAACACTTAACAAGAGATACAGTTTTCAAGGTGGAATTCATGTGTGCCTAACTACATGCATTTATATCTACTTTGTTAGAATATGCAAGTTCCATGTTAGGTAAATTCAATACAACAAAGAGAGGATAAATAACACATGTTTCGTATACATATATAAAAAATGACTGCAAAGCTTGGCCAAGCTCATGTTGTATGAAATACAACTCTGGTTAGATTTAGAAAAGAAAATCTACTCTCTCTGGCACCCATTCCCAAAAATAAATATTATCATATTAAGGGGTATCTCTCCCTTTAGACCATCCATTATAAACATTCTATTGTTCTACAATCTACGAAGAATTCTTGTATCATTCCATTTAACAAAATCAAATAATATTCATTCACACTTGGTATATCTATTCATCTATTACCGTATGTAATTGCAAATCAATACTATTCCAAATTTATAGTTTGGTTCCATTTGCAAAACATCTATAGCTTTCTTAATAAGTAAAATAATCAAGATGAATCAGAAGGTATACCACATCTATGTGAGCATGCATAAAGGAATCTTTATGCATGTTCACATATATGCCTGGAAATGAATAATTTAAGAATATGCATATACATTCTAAAATTTTAATGAAAATCTCTTTCACACAAGTATACTTTCATATTCAAAGAAGAAATATAGCATCAATTCATTCAGATGGGTCTTTCAAAATAATAAATATCATCTATTTCTAGTTTTAGATACAATGTAAACATCAATTTTCATAGTCATAGATTTATAAAATTGAAGGTCGATGAATCTAAACAGAAATACATCACCCATCAATAGAAAATAAGAGCATTCGTTCTATTACAAAACTAAGTGTTTATACTTGTTCTCCTCGTTCAAAGTATTCACTGAAATCAAATTTAAACCCTACCCATTGAAACCATTTCTTCTAGAGGATACAATACACATGTTATCATCCCTTGATAACATGCAATCGTATGCCTTTGGGGTTGCTTTACTTTGTCGGAAATCTTTCAAGCCATAGGTTTAACCCATTACAATGTTTAACACCCTAAAAATGCATGAATAAAAATAAATAAAACATAGTTGATACTTTTAACTCTGATATAATAGAGTATTCAACAGTGATCATATAAGAGACAATGCTCATGTGTTACATTCACATGAATATATATGTATATATATGCATATTCTCGACCATACGATGCAAAAATGAATTCCAATGCCACGATCTGAAAAGGCCATCACAAGTTCTACATAGAGTTTTTATCATCCAACATTCATTGATCGATCTTGCCACCATATTATAGTGGGTGGTGAGACCCATATTTAATAGTGGTTAATGCATCGCTCTACCTTTGCAATAACAGGTGACTTTCGTCATCTTATCCTTAAGATAGGTAGAATTTTAAAGAATAGTGTGAATTATTTTAAATATAAATAAATGACAATGGATAGTCATTTGGCTAGTCACCTATAGGGCAACAAATATATGCAAGCCAATTACATGGAATACATTTGGGCCGAATGATAGGCCATGACCGAAAATGGATAAACATCATGCACATAAAATGATGCATCATGGATGTGAAACCTGAACCCAACATAGGGTCGATCAACAATTACAAGAAATTATAGAGCTTCAAAAGCTCGACCCTCATGGGCTTCACAGTAAATCAACATAGTCGATTTCCCAGAAAACGAAAACCCCAAATTCGTACATGCACAATAAACACAAAAAATTGTGTAAAACTTTTACAAGATAGGAGATCATTTTGATAAGGCATGGATATAACAAATGATTCAAATTACCTCCAATGTTTTGGCCTGGTGGTTTTTCCCTTCTAAAGAACGGCTCCATTTTTTCCTTCCGACTCATCAATTTTTCCTCCTCTACTTTTCCCCTTCTTATTGGCTTTTTCTCCCCATTCTGAATTCAAATCATCCCCTGCTATTTTGGGAAGGATATGGGAATTTAATTTTTTTTTCCTTCATTATTTTATTTGTCCGCCCACTCCTCCACATGAGGGAATCGACCTCTATCTGAATTTGGTGGGAATTACAAACATTTGAATTTCCCATGATCTTTTATTGCTCTCTTTCGAAGAGTGAAATTAAATTCAAAGAAAATCATTCACACCTTTGTATGTCTATTTATTTATATATATACTTATACAAATAAATTCACACATTATCCTTGAGATTACATACATATATGAAATCACTTGTCTATTCAAATCATATTTCAAATTCATCCAAAAGAGTGAACAAATGTTCAAAATCACTTTTTCGTACAAGATAAATTGAATTTTCCTATTCAATTTCGTTGAATATAAATATCGATATAGAAAAAATGAGACAAGAATGCACAAATTTGTTCTTTCCATTATTTATAATTCTCACACCAAGTATGAATGCAATTTTTCAACTTTTCAAACATATCCAAATGTCACATTCTATTATGGTGTATGATATTCTAGATTCCTTCTTGCTTACCATGGTCATCCTACTAAGCATGCCTACCTCAATCAAGTTCTCATCCTTCAACCTATTTCCTACACACATATTCTTACACTTGTCCACTTATAAGTAACCTTCAACCAATAACCTCATGAAATAATTTCTTAAATCAGGAAATTGCATAATATTCATTTTCAAATTTCATCATTGTATTCTATCAAATTCCTTAAATAAAATGCTAAATTCTATTTTCCAATTATTTCAATTTCCTCAAATTGTAAAATGCATAAATGAAGTCAACATATGAAAGGTCTTATGATTCTAAAAAATAAGGTGTGCTATGGATTCTATAAATCGAGAGCTTTTCTATAAATTCTTGAGTTCGAGAGGGTGTCTCTTATCCTCTTCATAAAACAAGTCTCAATGGACTAAGGGTTTTGTGGGTTAGCTAAACATGAAAATAGCTCACTCTTGAGGTACATATTTCACTCTCCCCTTTATATACCCCTCCAAAAAACATGGTTGATGTCATCCCTTGGGGTGATGAAATCCCCAAGTAGGCCTCCTAAAGGGAAATATTGAAGCTAGTTATTTTGATTCCTAGGATTGCACAAAGTGCAAGGGGAGAGCATACACAAGCTAGCTCAACCTTATGTTTGAACACAAAATAAATAAGTAAATTAAAAGGTATGTTATATCTCCACTAGCACAAGGAGTGAGCATACACACCCACTAGCTTACACAGACACAACAAACAAGTTCATTGTCCCTTAAGAAATTGAAGTGTGGAACTACTCTAGTGATAAAAAAAAGGCAACTTTAGCAAGATTCGTGCACCAAATTACAATAGTAGTTAGAAATTTCAATTCTTCTCCCAATGATCACCAAGTTGCACCACTTAAATTAGTTTCTAAAATCGCCAAAAAGTTAGATAAAAAATAAAATTAATTCTCAAAAATAGAAGTGTGAAAGTAATGATAATATGCACCAAAATAAATGTTATATGCAGCAAAATAACCAACATATGTGATAAAATAAGTGACGGAAGTGTAGTAATACATGTCAGATACATTATTTTACTTATCAAAAGGATCAAAATGTTTGTCAAAAGTGTTGATTTGTATGTAAATCAAGAACTTGCACATTAAGAACAGATGTACTAAAGGAGTGATTAGATTCATACCTATTCTTGCAATGAAAAATAATCTACAAACAAAAGATAAAACCCTACAAAATTGAATGATTAGTTAATTTTAGAAATCCTACAAAGGTTAGCTAAGGATTATTTGAGAGCTTGAATGATGGCAGATTTATAGCTTTCACTTAGTGTTGGTCAATGGTGGAGAATGATCAGAAGGATCAATGGATGAGATTGATTGAGATGACATGAAGAAATGTGCATACGATATGTGTCATGATGAAGTGTTTTATTGATCAATTAACTAATTGCATGAGTGACTTGACTAACTGCATGGATGAGTGAAGTGAAAGTGAGTGACGGTGAACACGAGTGCCTTTTTTTAGTTAAAGTCACTTAGAAGAATATAAATAGAATAAATGTATTTAATTCATGTGCATGAGGGGAAGATATATTAGATAATAAATAAAATATTTATTTTATTTATTTTTAGAAGAATTAAAGATAGAAAAAGAAATTAAATTAATTAAATTTATTTATTTTAATTATAGAGGAAATTTTAGCTAATAAGATTTATTTAATTTAGTGGATAAGAAGAAGAATTGCATGAATTAGTTAAATAATTAAAAATTATTTAATTAGTGTGAATGGAATAAATTAAGAAATCAATTAAATAATTATTTAATAATTTAATTAATATCGGTGGAGGAAAATAAGAAAATAACTAAATAATTAAAAATATTTAATTAATGTGAGATGGAGAAAATTAAGAAATTAATCAAACAATTAGAAATATTTAATTAATGTGCATGATAAAAAATGATGAATTAATTAATTAATTAAAGATTATTCTATTAATACAGATGATGTGTTAGCTTCATTCAATAATTAATATTATTTAAGTATTATTGATGAGTAAATTGATGAGAAATAATTATAAGCTTCATAGAATGCATTAGTCATTTTTAGGGATAGGAATGATATTAACACAAAAATATAACACAACCAAAATCCAAGAGGATATTAGCATGACCTCTAAATACTAGGGTTACATGCTAATAAGGAAGATGAATTAGGAGATCTAAGATCTCAACCATTAAAAATATTATTTCACACAAGTTCACACAATCCAACACAAAAGTGTAATAAGTCCACAAGTACATGATGTACCATAAAATTTCAAAGATTAAAAAAGAAAGGAAATCCCTAAGGAACAAATATACATTAGGCCTTTTTACCTAAAATTTATAATTATATACTTTCCAAGGGTTTCTCATATTCCTACTCTAGGTCTCCCATAATAATTTGGGTAACCCACCAAGGTTTCCCCTTTAGCAATGTAGTTTCCCCTAGAATATTAGGTGACCCACATTTAAGTCAAGGGTTTATCCTCAGTGTTGAATTGGCTCTGGATCAGGTGTTATACTAGTATCACCTTTAGGAAATCCAATTCCCTTATCCTATCGCTTAAATTTCTTATGTATAAACAACACTACAAAATATGAGGCCCTTATAGTTGGATTACGTATAGCCTTGTCCTTAGTTGTTTAAAATATTTATATATTTTGTGATTCTCAATTGATAATTAAACAAATTAATGGGTCTTATCAAGAAAAAACATAATAAGTTATCTCAATATAAATACCTCACATTAACATTATTAGAGTTTTTTATGTCATACACTATTGGCAATGTTCCACAAAAGGATAATCGACATGCAAATGCAATGACAAGCACAACTTCCCTTGTTTCTCTTGAAGATTCTTCCACGGATTTCGCATTCATTGTCCACACTCTCACAACACCATCAATAGATGAAAATATGAAGGAAATATTTGTTGCTAATATTAAAATCACTAATGAATGGTATACGCCCATATTTAAATATCTAAAAGAATGTATCTTTCCTAAACAAACCATTAAGAATACTAGAGCTTGTATTCAGAAACTTGCAGCTTGATATATAATCCTAGAAGATATGTTGTATAGGTGGTCATTCAATGTTCTTCTTCTTATATGTCTTAAACAATCCAAAATCCATGTGGCTCTTGAGGAAGCTCATGTAGGTGCTTGTGGGGGGCATTTTGGAGGAAGATCATTGGTTCAAAAATTAGTCCATATAGGATAGTATTGGTGAAATATGGAACAAGATTGTTTTGATCATGTTAAGAAATATCCTAAATGTCAAGAGCATAATAATTTGATTCATGCTCCCACTTTCGAACTTCATGCTCAAGTGGCCATTTTTCCATTTTTGGTGTGGGGCCTGGATCTTATTGGAAATATTTCCCCTCCTTCCTCTTCAGGACATACATTTATAATCACTACTATAGAATATTTCACGAAGTAGGTAGAGGTATTCCCTCTTCATTTCATGACTGCTGATGTAATATGTTGTTTTATCTTGGAAAATATCATCACATGATTTGGCCTTCCTTTAGCCTTAGTTTCCAATAATGGGACACCATTTAAGAACAAGTGAAGAATTTTTTGGAAATATTTCGCATTAAACATAACTTTTCTACTCCTTATTACCCACAATCTAGTGGTCAAGTAGAGGCAACAAATAAAAAAATTAAATAAATATTACATAAAATGGTTAGTAAACATAACAAGGATTGGCACACTCAACTGTCTTATGCATTATGGGCTTACCATACAAGTGTCCATACATCTACAATAAAAACATCATACAGCCTTGTTTATAGTGTAGATGCAATAATTCCCTTAGAGCTAGAAATTCCCTCTTTGAGAATCTCCCTTAGTGGTCTTATTGATGATAACACTTATAGAGAACAAGATTGAAATAGCTTGAAATGCTTGATGAACAACATATAAATGCTCTTGAACATCTCCAAGCTTATTCCAAAAGAATGCAATGGAAGTATAATGATAATGGAAGTCCTTATTCATTCAACAAGGGGTATTTGGTGTTGTATTAAAATCAGCACAACGTCAATGCTGCTTCAGATGAGAAATGAAATTTTAGTCCAAATTGGTTAGGACCCTATATCATTGATGAAGACTATGGGTCTAGAGCATATAAGTTTAAGGAAATGGATGGTACATCTCTCAAAGAGCCTATAAATGTTGTACATTTATGTACATATCACACTTAGCAGTCCTTTTGAATAGTATGTGTGTTAAATCATGTTGTTAGACTAAGTAGATAGCGTCTATTTTATCTCATATTGCTTCGCTCTTGAAAAAAAAAAAATGTGTGTCTTGAATTATTATGGGTATCATTGATTTACCTTAATTATTACTTTTTTATGCATACTATTCAACCATGTATATGTTGTGTTAGATTGGATCATTATATACATTTAATTTTTTAAAAAAATAAGTGCTTCTAGTTTAACATAATTACACTTAACCAAAAATGTAGCATCTAAGTACACATAATTGTTTAATTAGATCACATTCATCACATACCAATTAGACAATGGAAGAATTTATTAAATAATCTCATCAAGATTTCTTAATAAATCACACTAACATCTAATTTAAGAAAAAAATTAAAGAATGCATAACTCATAGAAATAGAAACATACTCATATATAGATCATAAATTTCATATAAATCATAGTCACCACAATGTGGTGTGTAATAAAAAAATACATCTAAGTAGATCTATGACTGCCACACTCCTTGGGCCCTCGTGGTGGTGCTCATCATGAGACAGTCGATCGAGAGTATCTCTTAAAGCTAATCCGATCTTGTAGACCCTATAACTAGCCTACTATTGTAGCCTTGTGTATGACTGTTGTGATGTGCTCCTACTCAATCTGATATTTGTCCACTCATACCCTTATAAGTTATTCCTATAGAGAGGCATGTTCCTCGATGTCAGTAGGAACCCAGATGACTCTAAGCTCCTCATGTGTAGCTCTAAGCTCTTGGTGTGCGGATTTGAGCTCCTTGTATGCAACTCTCACCTGCTCCTCTCTAGCTCAGGCCTCCTCATTTTTAGCTCTAACCTCATCAATGGTCCTCATCACATCATTATAATATTTCCTCCATCATGATAAGGGATCAAACAAGTTAGTATGGCACCCCATACTTGGAAGTGGCCTATGCTCGGCCTATATTGGCTAGTGTGGGGGCATAGGTGGAACCATATCTACAGTGACTTGACTGAAGAATTTGAGCCAATATCATGTCCTAATTGTAACAAAGAAAACATGAAATAATTTAGAGAAATATATAACATATATAAGTATAAGTAAACTAATAACATCAATAGTGCATCATATTACCTAGATCTCCAACTCACTAATTAGGATCTTGATAGGACACTATGGGTGTCGTATAGAGACTCTCCTAAGAGATTAGAGTTGTGGAAGGAACTACATGTCTACTCCTTCCACACTCATGGGACCATATCCCCTTTAGAGTCATGGGATGTGTTCATGTGACATGAGGATGAGATCTAGTTCTCTCCTCAGGGGCATCTCTAGCCTTTGTTGGCTCCCCAAGATCCTCTCCTACTAACTGTTGAACCTCCTCCTCCTCCTCCAAATCCTTTGTTGCATCATCATCATCAACATCATCATCATCTATCATATCTCCATCTACATCCTTGTCCTCTCACTCTGCATCATCCCCTCGCTGATGTGGCCAAGGCTCAGGATCACTAGTGGGATGAGCATCAAGGAAGATGTGATGAGGTTGTGTTATCCTCCACCACCTATAATATGCAATTGTCATGCAAAAATCATCCTTGTCAAATACATTGTACATGCATCTCACTCCTCATCCTCTAAGTCACTATAGGTGACATCTATGAGTGTGGGACGGGGAATGTCCTATGGCCTAGCACCACTACATGCAAACCTCAGATATGTAGGCCACGAGCTAGGTGTTGTCTGGAGCAAACGAAACTATCTCATCATGCAATCATAGTAAAAATGGTATAATGATGTAGTCATGTCACCCAACTAGTAACCTATCTTGTTACATCCTAGCTAGTTTTTATGTCAAACCCGGCCACTACTATAGAATCCTATATGGTCTACATACAATGTCATCGTCCTCTAGATGATCGAATCTAACCCTCTAGTACAACAAACCTCCACATTGCCAGGATTGCCTAAGTGTGTAGAAAAAGACTCTTGGATAGCTATAAGGGGCTACCGTGGGGAATCTAGTAGGTCTAGTACATCTGATGTTCTCAAAGGCACACACCTAAAGTAGAGTACAAATTATAATGTTGTGACCCTCGATCAACAAAGTGACCAAGATCATAATACAAGTGAGCTAGCATGCTCTATCCCAAGGCATACACAATATGATGCTCCTCCATCACCCGTATCATAGTAACTAGGCCCCCATTAAGGTGTCTACCTCATCCATTGAGTTCTAGGGCTAAGGTGATGGTAATGCACATGATCCATCAAACCAATGGTATAGTAGAGTGCATAAGCCAATTAATCTCGAGGAAACACCTAGAATCAAAATCTATGTAGCAGTCAGTGTAGTAGTGTATATCCCTACTCATCTCTTGAGGGGTCTAGAACTTATTAAAGTGGATAGCCTCGCCCTTCCTGGGTGGCCCGAAGATCCGGTGTATATCCTCAAGTGTAACTATCATCTCTCTATTTGGGAGATGAAAGGTGGAAGTATCTATGTTTCACCGCTCAACGAGTGCCATCAACATAGCGTCGTGATATCTCATAGGTGGCATAAGATATATCCAATATAGTCTCATGGTACATGAAATTTTCTCCGCCTCCTACAAAATTTGTGTGACCTACTCTCAAATAAATGAGAACATTAATCCTCCTAAATTTTGTTGAGCATGTGTTGGGACTTGTAAGAAACAAAGGGAATCATCAGTTACACAACAAACTCAATAATCAAGCAACTAAGAGAATAACAATTTTGAATCAGGACATAGGTTCCAGTTTGGCACATAGGCATCATCCTAGGACAGGGGCACCATTTCAAGATAGGGATGCCCAAAGTGGACACTATTTCCTATTTTGGACATGGATGCCATAAATTTTGGAAAAACATTGAAAATAATAGAAAATATAGAAATAAATTACAGGGAAAAGGAACAGGAAACTCACCATTGGTGCCATTTCACCTCGTGCAATGTCTTCTCATAGGATCTTGAGTCTCAGGGGTTGGTACAGTTGTTGGCTCGACATTTTTGCTCCTCGGTATAATGGTATCTCTCCCTAATCCTTCAACCAACAAAAGTGAAAATGATTGTCAAAAAGGTGATTTTTCTCTAACATATAATCTAATTTAGTACTAGCATATCTCATTCAATTCACCATAGTGGGAGCTAGTGAACTTCAAATTGTGATTTTTCTCTAACATATAATCTAATTTAGTACTAGCATATCTCATTCAATTCACCATAGTGGGAGCTAGTGAACTTCAAATTTGGTGTCATCTGTTGTGTTGGATTCATAGTTTTGTTCTCAATCATATCTAATATTTTTCAATAGTTGGTGTTGTGATCTCATGACCCTATCACAACTATTTATATCATGAAGCTTAGCAATTCGATGTGGTTCAATTGATACCCTAATTCCACCTCCATAAAGCAAGCGCTAGCGGGGCATTCATCTACCCTCAAAACTAGTTCCCCTTAGAAGCTAGAATTTTTATTTGCAAGTACAAGATGATTTTTGAATATCTAACAAATTGGTGTTGCAGGATACAGTTCCTAACATTGTTGTTTTGTAGATGACTACATTGGGGGCTTCATTATCTCATTGATAAATGATTCATAGTTTCCTTATGAGTATCCTTTTTATACAACATTATTTACTTCCAGTACTTTAGGTTGCATATGCATGTAGTGTCATATGGTCGCTAAAGTAGGGGCTAAATGTAGTGTCAAAAATTGTACTCCCTTGTAGGTGATAGTACATTTTCAAGCTTATTTTGGACCTACTTTAGTGACCCTTGCATTTATGCATTTTTAACATCTCCTAGTTAAGCCCTAATCTCCTAAATTATGTATTATGAGGTCTATGTTATCATTTTTTGATAAATTACAAGCATATGAAAAAGTCATTCATTTAATTTTTTACCCTTGACACCCTATTGTTTGAAAAATAGGGCCAATACTGGGATGCCTTTAGGCGTCTAAGTCCCCCTATTTTTTCGAGATCCAAATTTAAATATTTCGTTGTTCGAATTTTAACATTCAAAATTCAAATTACAAATGTTGGCTATCAGGATCTAATTTTTGGGAAATTAGAGAAATACCTATAAATACTGTCTTTTCACCATTTGAAACTAGAAACCAAAACCTAAAATCTTGATAATCAAGAGATCATTACATTACACCACAACATATATTTAAATTTGTAGGTTTTCAAGCCTATTTGTAGATTTGATTATGTCCTATTTCATGATTGAATATTAATGCCAATAGAAGAGCATGATGGATTCATGGTTTGGGAGATACATTTGGCCATTTCCTTCAACCTAATGACTTGTTTCCTAAGTTTTCTCATCTTCAAGCTTCGTCCTTCTTGCAGCTTAAAGCAAGGTATCATTATGTTTCAGATTTCCTAAGGGTGTTTTGACTTCCTCTTAGGTAGATCTTGTAATTTTCATAATGGAATCCTTCTCTAACACACTTGAGTAGGGTTTTATGTATTTTTGCTCATAGCAACCTTAGATGCACTTAAGGTTAGGGCACACACATTGTTATCAATCAATTTTATTTGTTATTGTGGAGGTATAAATATCAAAACAAGGATTTTACTAAGGAAAACTCCTATATAGACACCCCCACCATCTCTTTTATAGATTTGTTACAAGTTTAGATCTGAAGATGGAAGTTTACAGGGATGCCATCAAAGAGAAGACAAAGAGCTACATTGTAGTGTCCCTCTAGATGATACTATTTGCTTCAGTTTGCTTATGACCATCTGTTAGTTGTTTAGTTGCTTTTGATACTATATTACATTATTGCAGTTATGACATTGATGTTATGTTGGTTGTGATACTCTATACATGATACATTTGGAATTGTGATCATCTGGTTATTCTCTTGAGATGACGTTATGATAGACACATCTGTGTTATGGTTTATTCTATTTTTGAATTTTAATGATGTTATCATGATGTAATTGATGTTTTTGATATAATGATGCATGTCAGTCTTGGTGAAGGAGATAGTGTAGCATTACTCACTCATGAGTACCCTGCTACATTGTGACTCTTCTTCATGGTGTGTTTTCTGATATATGTATTGATATGTTTGATAGTGTCATTTGATGCAGTTTGTAGGTATGGGCATCGACTCCACCTGCTTTGTTAGGTCTGAGTGTGCCAAGACCCAATGGACATATGTTGATGGGAGATAGTGTCTGGTCCTTTGTCATTAGCCATCATTCTTGAAAGAACGAGTACCCGTTCATTACCCATTTTCAGTTGACGTTTGTCCCGTCATGTCGTTTGTAATTCCATCATGTCATTCGTATGTTTGTCATGTTAGAGATTGACTTATTTAAATTAGTTAAATGATTTAATTACCAAGTATTGGATTTCATTGTGATTCTAATTGCAATATTATATTAAATGATAATGTATAGATTACGTTGCAATTAAAGTTAATTATTGTTATATTAAGGTTGATTAAATATTTAAAAGATTTAATTAGTTTAATTATTAAAATAGAATATTAATTTAATATTACTGTTGAATGATTGTGCAACTTGAATGATATTGAAATTGATGTTTTTTTTAAATGAGTTGTTCTGAATTTATTTTTGGAAAGTATCTGTGAATTTGAACTGGTTGTTATGAAATTGTAACTTTTTCATCTAATCAGTTTTAATTGCCTATTCATTTATGAGTACATGCAATTGGTTAGTTAAGTTTTGTGAATTGCATTTAATTGCGAAAGGAATGATAATGCATATTATGCAATTTTTACATGGCAATGGGTCTTTTGGGCTGAAAGTTATTTTCATGGAAAAAAAATTTGGAAGAATATTTTATTGTATTTCTATGTTTTTGGTTGGGAAACTTTGGAGGTCGTAAAATCTGGAGGCTTTGCTCGTGCTGAGAAAGTTACGTTGTCTGAATTCCTATGTTTGGCCTCATCATTTGTTCGAATTCGAAGGAGAATACCAATTTTTCTTCTATAAAATGTTTAGTTTCTTGATTCTAAAACTTTAAAATGATGATTATAGTATTGATTTTCTTTACCATTGAGCTTGCATGTTGAACATTCTACACAAACAAAGAAAATGAAAACATTGTTAGCTAATTTTGATTAAATTGAAAAGAATGTTTTGTGAAACGTAAATCTACTAAAACCTAGCTTTGTACTTCTAATTTTTTTGAAAATTGCTTAAATTTCATTTATCAGTTTGTGGATCGAATAAAACTTTTATCACTGTAAATCGTTTGAAATATTTATTTGTTTTTACCGAATGGTCGATGTGCTAGAATCTTTGGATCTAAAAGAAACTTCTTTACATTCTATCATAGTCCAGCTCTTGGCAACCTCTCTTGATTTGCTATTAGATCTCTCTTTTACCATATTGCACTGATTTTATGTCTCAATGGTTGTTAGATAGGAACCGTTCAAGTTTCTATGTCCATATATTTTTATCTGTGCATGCCTTCATGCTTTTGTATATGCCTTTATCTTTGTTGTTTCCTTTATTCATGTGGCTTTCCATATTCACATGGCCATTCTATTGCAATTTCTCTTACTTAGAGCCACACCAATTAGCTCATGCCACCAATACAACTCTTCTTTATGGCTTTATGCAATTAATCTATCTTTATTTAATCTTTTCATTTTTTTGTTCTTTTATGACGATTTCCAGTATTATCATATTGTGACGGCAAGATGATGCCCGATTTTCCTAAGCTTACCTTGCCTTGGGGCTTTGAGTTTCAAACATGTTATTTTCTTACCATCACGGTTTCATAGTTTCGCATTATCTAGGTCCTTCATGATAGTGAAATGCGTGTCTCTTTCTCTGGTTTATTTACCTTTGGTTTTGATTGATATCCTGTAGATCTTCATATCTTTTTGGCCACTACCTGGAATTGATCTTTAGTTTCTCTCATATCAGATATTTGTTGAATCTACTTTGATGATCCTAATTGCCTTTGATGAGCGGCTATCTAAAGGAGTTCTTAACTTTAATTGAACTCCAATTCTTTTTATTAAGCACCTATTGGTCTGCATGTAGTGGAGATAATCTGTTATTATCGAATGCATGTCTTTTCCAATATTTTGTTTAGTGAGAGGTTGTGCGGCTATGTAAATCAACCTCTATTTTGTGTAACATTTTTTCCTCATATTTGTTCTAGAGGATAAACATCTTTTTATACCACAGTGAACTATAAGTTGTGTACTATGGCTAAATAGTATCACTTTGTCTAAGAACTTAGAGTTGTGTGATAGTCTAAACTGAATTATATAAGTATGCATATGTATATTGTAAACTTACAATGAAATTTAGTTCTTTCGTTCTTACAATATCTTTCGTAATCATTTCATCTTCAGTTTGAAATTACTGTTGTATTTGGTTGCTAAATATATATATGGATTATTTTAAATAAAAAAACAAATCAATTTGAACAAGAGTTTGTTTTATTTGCATAAAGGAATGATTGTTGATGAGTATTCTTATTTCCCAAACATTGGACTGACATATTATCGTGCATTGTATTATCGTTATGAATAACAAGTTTGCATTGATTTGAGCGATAATTATGTTTGAAAGAAGTAAATTAGACATTTTGGTTATGTCAATTGAATTATGTCTTGGATTTTTTTTTTAAATGTATGGAATTATGCCATTTTGGTTATTTTGTTTGATATATTGAAAGATAAATAGGATGGAAAAACTTTCTATGTAATTGTTAATGATTGAAAGTGAACTTTGGTGTTCATGAGTTTTATAATTTTCTAGAGGCTTAGAATGGTATTCTTTATTGAAAAGCAGGGAATGCTTGATTATTGATGTTCTTTGCATAGACTTGAATGTGAATGTTGACCATGCACGTTGTGTTATCATGTGATGGTATTTTGAATGTTTTGAGTTCTACGTCTATGGAGATGTCTATATTCATGTTTTGACTTAGCCATGCATGTTGGATAGTCCTATTGGCGTATTTGAAATGTTTGTGGTAACGTCATGATTATATTGGGTTTATATGAGATGTTGTTTACGTGCAAGTGGGATATATTTTTCATTGTCAGTGGTTTGTTGTGTACATTGGGCGAGTGGATTTCGTTAGGGGCCAGAACCCTAAAGAGGTGACCAAGGTAACCTACTGAAAGTAGTTAATTAAGTGAAAACCTTAAACTTAAAGTATTAGGGGTTGGGTAGCAATCATATAACAACTCAAATAATTGTTTTACCTCGCCTTGTACTTTAACGCTTGCTTAGGTTAAGGTAGGTTGAGATGGCTTGGAATGGCTTAGTCGATCACTTTGTCTTCTTGAAAAGTGTTTCAGTTCCACATAAGTTCGTTTAGGGGCTGCGAATCGATAGAGGTTGCAAGGGTAACTTAGGACGAGGGCCGATAATCTAGGAAGATTCACTAGGGTAACCTAGAACGACTATGTGATGACACTCCTATCCTTGTACAGGTTTGTGGTCTCTTGTGTTGAGTCACTTATGGTTATATTGTTGCCTTTGGGAGTAGGTCTGTTATCATTTGGTTTTGGTGTCGTGATGTGGTCATGTGTGTGTCAGCCATGTGATTCATGTTTTGTCTTCTTTATGTATGTTTGACTTGTGGACCTGATATTATCTCCTAACATGGGGGGTGGGCTTTCGAGTACCACATGGTTGGGAGGAATGTGCATTTTCCTCCATTGGGTTCCCTTGTAGGTGATATACTTTGAGATGAATTTATTTTGATAGGTTCCTGGATTCACATCGCTCATGGAGTTTGACGTTGAGGGTGCTTATGAACATGGTTGGAAGATGTACGTGTTCATCATCTTTATTGTATTCACTCATTATGATTACATGAGACGTTATTGTATTATGATTTTGGATGTACCAAGATTTGTCACAATCTAGTTTGTTGTATCATGAACTTGTAACTTAAATATTTTTATTGTAATTTAATCGAGATATGACATATTCTTATGTTTCTTGTATTTGGTTCTTAATGTGTTATTCTTCTAGCATTTATTTTGATAACGTAGTTATGGAACCCTAAGAATGTTTGTGCTTATGTTCTTTTCACATGTTGTAATTAAATGTTTAAAAAAAAATTAATTCGGTTATTTAGTTGTTTAACGTGTTGTCTCTGGGTTCCATGATGGGGCATTACAACTTGGTATTAGAGCAAAGGTTCTAACACTGGATACTCTGGTTCTTGTGAGCCCATTAGGTTGTCCTAGATGTTAGACTCTGTAGTGTGTGTTTTCTTGTTATCTTTGCGTCTTTAAACTAAGACTTGTCATTGGTCTTGTGTAGGAGCATGCCTAGATGGTGCGATAGAGGTCGTGGACGAGGCCATGGTGGTGGTCATGTGACTAATTGCCAAAACATTCTGCCATAGATTTTACATGAAAGTGATCAAGGGGAGCAGCCAAATCCTTACGGTAGTCAGGTGAATAATGAACAAAATTTGAATCAGCCAAGTGTAGAGGGATGTATGTTGCATCCTTTACTTGAGTAGGTTCTTGCTCATCTTGAGCCTAGATGGGAGGATGAGCATGAAGTGAATAGAGATTGGGACAGATCACCACCTCAGAGGATTGTGGAGACCTTGGAGCAGGATGTTGCAGCTGTAGGACACATGAGAGATTTGTTGACAGCACGCCCTCCCACTTTTGATGGAACTGGTGGTGGTTTGGAAGTGGAGACTTGGTTATTAGACTTGGGACAGTGTTTTTCTATGTATCCTTATGGTAGCAACACCAGAGCTAGATGCACCATTATGCATCTTAGAGGTTTCGCCTCTACATGGTGGCAGTTGGAGGAGTAGAAGCTCCATCTGGAGATTGCATCTATATCTTGGTATATGTTCTTGGAGCATTTCAGAGCGTGTTTCTTATCAGAGCACTGGAGATAGTGCCATGCAGACAAGTTCCATGATCTACACCTAATGGCTATGTCAGTCGAGCAGTTTGAGTGTAGGTTCTACGAGCTCAAACAATATTCAGGGGTAGTGGACAATGAGGCTATGTCGGTACAACATTTAATCAGGGGCTTGAATGCCCATATCAGTGGAGGAGACAGATTCTTCAAGCCAAAGACGATGGATGTAGTCATGAAGAAGGCATGGATTATGGAGGAGTATTTCTCTATGGCTTTGGGTGGATATATAGGTGTTCAAATAGGCAATGCACCTACTGCAGGTTTTGGTCTGCATGGTGGTTTGAATCAGACAAGAGGTTCCTCTCAGAACCAGCAGGCACCCGCTAAGGGTGGTCAGTAGCAACAGTAGCAACGTTACCCACTGTAGAATAAGAGTTCTCAAATTTAGTCGAGTAACGGTTCACAATCTGTGAAGAACCGTAATTGGTGGTGTAATAAGCGCAACCATCAAGATCAACCAGCACAGAGTGCACAGTCTACAGTTAGCAGAGGCAGTTTCCAGTAGTCAAATGCACCTTCGGGTGGTAGAGGTTTTCGCAAGGGTACTGGATGTTTTTCATGTGGTCAACAGGGTCATATTGTGAGGCAGTGTCTGATGAGAGGTACATCAAGGTTTGGTTAGCAACCCACAGCTTCAGAGCTGACACTTGGTGATGCAGATCATTCTCATAGAGTTTTTGCTACGGTGGATAACCATTAGGTAGATCATCATAATACTATGGTTGAGGCTTTAGGTCAGTTACAGGGTGTTAGTGTTTCTATTCTATTTGATTCTAGAGCATCTGATTCATTTATTTCTCCATCTATTGTTGAGCGATGTGGACTCATGGCAGTAAAGCAAGGTGTTAGGTGGCAGGTAGAATTGGCTTTTGGGGTGAAGGTAGTAGTAGAATCCCTTGTCCGCAATTGTGAACTAAGGATTAGATTGCTATCTACCTCAGTAGATCTTTGGGTTACACCTCTTGGATCGTATGACATTGTTTTTGGAATGGACTAGTTAGAATCCCATAGTGCAGTGATTGATTGTCGAAAAAAGACAGTATGTTGCTTAGATGATTTTGGTGCAGAGGTTGAGATAGTCAGTGTGCAGAGACCTATCTCCTTGCAGATTATATCTACTATGCAATTAAGGAGATGCATGTGATAGGGTTGTCAGTTTTTTGCAGCAATAGTTAATGACTTGGACGTAGGGGAGAGTTGAGAGGTATCTCTTGATGATTACCCTATCCTTGGGGAATTCACTGATGTTTTTCCTAACGATATTCTAGGTATGCGATCGAAACATGACATAGATTTCAACATCGATTGGTTCCTGGTGCAAAGCCTATATCTTGGGCTCGATACAAAATGACCACACGAGAACTGAAAGAGCTTTGATTGCAGTTGGAGGAGCTTTTGGCTAAGGGTTTTATTCATCCAAGTGCTTCTCCTTGGGGAGCACCTATCATCTTCATGAAGAAGAAGGACATATCTCTCAGGTTGTGCATTGATTATTGTCAATTGAACAAAGTGATGGGTAAGAATCGATATCCTTTTCCTAGAATCGATGATCTCTTTGATCAGATCAAAGGAGCTAATGTGTTTTCTAAGATTGATCTGAAATTGGGATACCATCAGTTACGCATTTCTGAAGCGGATATTCATAAAATGACATTTCGAAATCGTTACAGACACTATGAGTTCACAGTGGTACCATTCGGGTTAACGAATGCACCATCTATTTTCATGAGTTTGATGAATGGTGTATTTCGCACATACCTTTATTATTTTGTTCTTGTGTTTCCTGATGATATTTTGATCTATTCGAGAGATATGAAGGAGCAGGAGGAGCACATGAGACAGGTATTATAGTGCTTGAGAGAGAATTAGTTGTTTGTGAATCTGTCGAAGTGTGAGTTCTTCCAGACTGAGGTGAAATACCTTGGCCATCTTATCTTTGGAGAGGGTATTGTAGTGGATCCTTCAAAGATCCAAGCCATCATTGATTGGCCCGTGCCTACCAATGTACCAGAGGTTCACAGTTTTATGGGTCTTTCCAGGCATTATAGGCGGTTTTTTTAGGGGTTTTCCAAGATTGCTCATCCTATTACTTCTCTTCAGAGGAAAGGGAATAAATTTATTTGGTCAGATCAGTGCCAGTTGGATTTTTAGACACTCAAGGAAAAGTTGACAATGGGCCTATCTTAGCTATTCTTGATCCTACTAAGGACTTTGTTGTTTGCACCGATGCATCCTTGGAGGGATTAGGAGTCGTTCCGATGTAGGAAGGTCATGTGATCGCTTATGAGTCTCACAAACTCAAGGATCACAAACTGAACTATCCTACTCATGATCTAGAGTTAGCTACAGTTGTTCATGCTTTGGTTCGGTGGAGGCATTTCTTGTTGGGTCACCGTTTTAAACTTCACAGTGATCACCGTATTCTATAGTACATTTTCACTCAGCCTAATTTGAATGCTAGGTAGAGATGGTGGATGGAGTTCTTATGCGAGTATGATTTCGAGGTGAAATTTATCCAAGGGAAAGAGAACATAGTGGTTGACGCTCTTAGTTGGAGAAGGCATGAGCTTTTTGTCGCGACTCTTGGAGTTGATTTGAGGAGTCATATTTTGGCATCACTTCCTACAAATAGATTGTATCAGGAGGTGAAGACGAAGTTGGGATCAGGTAGACCCTTGGAGGGTAGATTGATAGGATATACCCTCAATTGAGATGGTTTGTTGTGACATTTAGGTCGTATCTATGTGCCACATGCAAAGGATATTCATAATTTGATTATGTCAGAGGCACATTGAGCACCTTATTTAGCTCATCCTGGTGTCAAGAAGATGCATGCATATCTTTGACAGTTGTACTTTTGGCTTGGGATGAAGCGTGACATTGCTAATTTTGTTTTGAGATGTCTTGAGTGCTAGAGAGTTAAGGTTGAGCACCAACATCCCATAGGACTGTTGCAGCCACATCTTGTTCTAGAATGGAAGTGGGACATCATATTGGTAGACTTCATTGTTGGGTTGCTTATGTCATCTCATCGACATGATGCTATCATGGTTACTGTTGACCGGTTGACTAAGGTAGTACATTTCTCTCTAGTTCATTCATCCTATAATGCATCATATGTGGCAAAGATCTTCATGGAGGATATTGTTCGTTTGCATGAAATCCCACACATAATCATTTCTAATAGAGATCTTGTATTTACATCAGCTTTATGGACATCCTTACAGCATGCCTTAGGTACTCAATTGAACTTCAATTCAGCTTATCACCCCAAGACCAACGGACAGACCGAGAGGGTCAAATAGATTCTTGAGGATATGCTCAGGATGTATGTTATGGATCAACAGACGCGTTGGGAAGACTATCTCTACTTGGTGGAATTTTCCTATAATAATGGGTATCATAGTTCCATAGGTATGCCTCCTTTTCAAGCATTGCATGGATGTCCATGCTGAACTCTATTGAGTTGGGATAGGCTTGAGGATATAGTGCTTCTTGGACCTGAGATGATTCGAGATATGGAGCAACAGGTTGATCATATCAGAGAGCATTTGGTAGTAGCATAAGATAGGAAGAAGAAGTATGTTGATGCTCATTGAGTGGATTGCCATTTTTTAGTAGGTGACAGAGTATTTCTTCAGGTTTGTCCACGACAGAGTCTGATTCGTTATGGAAAAGGCTCTAAGCTCGCACCTCATTTCGTTGGACCGTTCGAGGTTTTGGAGAGGATTGTTCCTATAGCGTATTGACTTGCTCTACCACCCAGTCTATCATGAATTCATGATGTATTCTATGTGTCTATTCTTAGGGCATATCATCCAAACATTTCTCATGTGCTTGATTGGAATGCATTACAAGTAGAGGACGGATAGTTGGCTTTGGAGCTCATGAGTGTTCTTCAGCGCAGGAGGCTCACCCTCAGGGGTCGAGACATTGATCAGGTGAGGGTCTAGTGGGATCCTACTGATGAGGCTTCAGCTACTTGGGAGGATGCGACATGCATGAGGGAGCTTTATCCTTATTTGTTTGCAGGCTTCCAGGAGTAAGCCTTATCCTAGGGGGAGGATGTAGTGCCCCTCCAGATGATACTATTTGTTTCAGTTTTCTTATGACCATTTGTTAGCCATTTAGTTTCTTTTGATACTATATTACATTATTGCAGTTATGATATTGATGTTATGTTGGTTGTTATACTCTATAGATGATACATTTGGAATTGTGATCATCTGGTTATGCTCTTGAGATGGCATTATGATAGACACATGTGTGTTATGGTTTATTTTGTTTTTGAATATTAATGATGTGATCATGATGTAATTGATTTTTTTCATATAATGATGCATGTCAGTCCTGGTGAAGGATACATTGTAGTATTACTCACTCATGAGTACCCTGCTACGCTACGACACTTCTTCACGGTGTGTTTTCTGATAAATGTAGTGATATGTTTGATAGTGTCGTTTGATGCAGTTTGCAGGTACAGGCATCGACTCCACCTGCTTCATTAGGTTTCAATGTTCCAAGACCCAATGGAAATATTTTTATGGGAGACAGTGTTTGGTCCTTTGTTGTAAGCCATTGTTCTTGAAAGAATGAGTACCCATTCGTTACTAGTTTTTAGTTCACGTCTGTCTCGTCATGTCGTTTGTAATTCTGTCATGTTGTTTGTATGTTTGTCATGTTAGAGATTGACTTATTTAAATTAGTTAAATGATTTAATTAGTAAGTATTGCATTTAATTGTGATTCTAATTTCAATATTATATTAAATGATAATGTATAGATTATGTTGCAATTAAAGTTAATTATTATTTTATTAAGGTTGATTAAATATTTAAAATATTTAATTAGTTTAATTATTAAAATAGAATATTAATTTAATATTATTGTTGAATGATTGTGCAACTTGAATGATATTGAAATTGATATTTTTTTAAATGAGTTGTTTTGAACTGATTTTTGCAAAGTATCTGTGAATTTGAACTAGTTGTTAGGAAATTGTAACTTGTTCATCTAATCAGTTTTAATTGCATGTTCATTTATGAGTGCATGCAATCGGTTACTTAAGTTTTGTGAATTGCATTTAATTGGGAAAGGAATGATAATGCATATTATGCAATTTTTACATGGCAATGGGTTTTTTGGGCTGAAAGTTGTTTTCATGGCAATTTTTTTTTAGAAGAAGCTTTTTCTGTATTTATGTGTTTTTGGTTGGGAAACTTTGGAGGTTGCAAAATCTGGAGACTTTGCTCGTGCTAAGAAATTTGCATTGTCTGAATTCATTTGTTCGAATTCAAAGTAGAATACCAAGTTTTCTTCTGTAAATATGTTTAGTTTCTTGATTCTAAAACTTTAAAATGATAATTATGGTATTGATTTTCTTTGCAATTGAGCTTGCATGCTGAACATTCTACACAAACAAAGAAAATGAAAACATTACTAGCTAATTTTGATTAAATTGAAAAGAAATTTTTGTGAAACGTAAATCTACTAAAACCTAGCTTTGTATTTCTATTTTTTCTGAAAATTGCTTAAATTTCATTTATCAATCTGTGGATCGAATAAAACTTTGATCACTGTAGATCGTTTTAAAGATTTATTTGTTTGTACCGAATGGTCGGTGTGCTATAATCTTTGGATCTAAAAGAAACTTCTTTACATTCTATTATAGTCTAGCTCTTGGCAACCTCTCTTGATTTGCTATTAGATTTGTCTTTCACCATATTGCACTAATTTTATGTCTCAATGGTTGTTAGATAGGAACCGTTAGAGATTCTATGTCCATATATTTTTATCCATGCATGCCTTCATGCTTCTGTATATGCCTTTATCTTTGCCATTTCCTTTATTCCTATGGCTTTCCATATTTTCGCATGGCCATTCTGTTGCAATTTCTCTTACTTAGAGCCATCCCAGTTAGCTCATGCCACCAATACAACTCTTCCTTATGGCTTTCTGAGGTTAATCTATCTTTATTTAATCTTTTCAATTCATGGTTCTTTTATGATGATTTCCAATATTATCATATTGTGGCGGCAAGATGATGCCCGATTTTCCTACGCTTACCTTGCCTTGGGGCTTTGAGTTTCAAATATGTTATTTTCTTACCATCACAGTTTCATAGTTTCACATTATCCAGGTCCTTCACGATAGTGAAATGTGTGTCTCTTTCTCTGGTTTATTTGCCTTTGGTTTTGATTGATATCTTGTAGATCTTCATATCATTTTGGCCACTGCCTAGAATTGATCTTTAGTTTCTCTCTTATTGGATATATGTTGAATCTACTTTGATGATCCTGATTGCCTTTGTTGAGCGGCTATCTAAAGTAGTTCTTAACTTTAATTGAAATCCATATATTTTTATTAAGCGCCTCTTGGTCTACATGCACTGGAGATATTTTTTTATTATCAAATGCATGTCTTTGCCAATATTTTGTTTAGTGAGAGTTGGTGTGGCTATGTAAATCGACCTCTATTTTGTGTAACATTTTTTCCTGGCGTTTGTTTTGGAGGATAAACATATTTTTATACCATAGTCTAAACTTAGAGTTGTGTGATAGTCTAAACTGACTTATATATGTATGCATATGTATATTGTAAACATACAATGAAATTTAATTATTTTGTTCTTACAATATCTTTCGTAATCATTTCATCTTCAATTCGAAATTACTATTGTATTTGGTTACTAAATATATATATATATGGATTATTTTAAATAAATAAAAGAAATCAATTTGAACAAGAGTTTGTTTTATTTCCATAAAGGAATGATTCTTGATGAGTATGCTTATTTCCTAAACTTGGACTGACGTATTATCATGTATTGTATTATTGTTATGAATAACAAGTTCGCATTGATTTGAGCGACAATTATGTTTGAAAGAAGTAAATTAGACATTTTGGTTATGTCAATTGAATTATCGCTTAGATTTTTTAAAAATGTATGGAATTATGCCATTTTGGTTATTTTGTTTGATATATTGAAAGATAAATAGGATGGAAAAAAATTCTATGTAATTGTTAATGATTGAAAGTGAACTTTTGTGTTCGTGAGTTCTATAATTTTCTAGAGGCTTAGAATGGTAATCTTTATTGAAAATAATGGAATGCTTGATTATTGATGTTCTTCTCATAGATTTGAATGTGAATGTTGACCATGCACGTTGTGTTATCATGTGATGGTATTTTGAATGTTTTGAGTTCTACGTCTACGAAGATGTGTATATTCATGTTTTCACTTAGCCATGCATGTTGGATAGTCCTATTGGCGTATTTGAAATGTTTGTGGTAATGTCATGATTATATTGGGTTTATGTGAGATGTTATTTATGTGTAAGTGGGCTATTTTGTCATTGTTAGTGGTTTGTTATGTACATAGGGGGAGTGGCTTTCGTTAGGGGTCGGAACCCTGAAGAGGTGACCAGGGTAACCTACTGAAAGTAGTTAATCAAGTGAAAATCTTAAACTTAAAGTATTAGGGGTTGGATAGCAATCATATAACAACTCAGATAATTGTTTTGCCTCGCCTTGTACTTTAACGCTTGCTTAGGTTAAGGTAGGTTTAGATGGCCTGGAATGGCTTAGTCCATCACTTTGTCTTCTCGAAAAGTGTTTCAGTTCCACATAAGTTCGTTTAGGGGCCACAAATTGGTAGAGGTTTCTAGGGTAACTTAGGACGAGGGCCCGTAATCTAGGAAGATTCACTAGGGTAACCTAGAACAACTGTGTGATGACACTCCTATCCTTGTACAGGTTTGTGGTCTCTTGTGTTGAGTCACTTATGGTTATAATGCTGCCTTTGGGAGTAGGTATGTTATCATTTGGTTTTGGTGTCATGATGTGGTCATGTGTGTGTCAACCATGTGATTCATGTTCTGTCTTCTTTTATGTATGTTTGACTTGTGGACCTGATATTATCTCCTAGCACGGGGGGTGGGTTTTTGAGTACCACACGGTTGGGAGGAACGTTCCTTTTCCATCATTGGGTTCCCTTGCAGGTGATATAGTTTGAGATGAGTTTGTTTTGATAGGTTCCTAGATTCACATCACTCATGGAGTTTGACGTTGAACGTGGTTGGCAGATGTACTTGTTCATCATCTTTATTGTATTCACTCATGATGATTACATGAGACATTGTTGTATTATGATTTTGGATGTATCGAGATTTGTCACAATCTCGTTTGTTGTATCTTGAACTTGTAACTTAAATATTTTTATTGTAATGTAATCGAGATATGACATATTCTTATCTTTCTTGTATTTGGTTTTTAATGTGTTATTCTTCTAGTATTTATTTTAATAACGTAGTTGTGGAACCCTGAGAACGTTCGTGCTTATGTTCTTTTCACATGTTGTAATTAAATGTTTAAAAAATATTAATTTGGTTATTTAGTTGTTTAACGTGTTGTTATTTGGGTTCCATGATAGGGTGTTACATACATGTTCAAGTTTTTAGTTCCAGAAAAGGCATATAGGGACTCATATTCCCTTGGGTGACTCTATCCTCGTATTCTGACCAGCACCAAATTTTTAGGATAGGTACACAAATCTCTTCCCTTCCTAGATCTACCTGTAAATCTCTTTTATAGTCTATCAATTATTGGAATCTTATAATTTATATATTAGGGAACATAGTCTAATTAGGTTAATCAAGGAAAATCAATTCCAACCCATTTCCAAGGCTCAAAAGGATTAGATCTAGGTCTGATTGACTCACCTTCATGGTTGAAATTCAATCTAATCACCTTGTTTATTTGCATACTAATGTACCCTTGAAAAAGGAGCAAAATTAATCCTAGGTTTATACATTAAACTTAGGGTTCCCTTTTTCTTTGTTACAACATTGCATCATGATTACTATCTATTATTATTTTTTGGCTACTCCATAATCTCATTTTTTCTTGATTTTTTTATTGGCCCATAAATGTGGACTAAAAGAAATTTTAATGAGGATGATAAACTGCATACTTGGAGCAACAGCTAGTTGGTGTCCCCCGACAGTATACTGATATCAACATTACAAAGTTTCTATACCACCCCAAGACCACTAGTATATCTCATGGCCTCAAAATGAATGACCCCCCATCGAGAGTCAGAAGGACCATACAATTGGTGATCATCAACCCTCAATTTGATCTCCTATAAGATAACAATGTTTACCATACCTATTTCTATTTGACACTTAACTAAGGGGCGTTTGTTAGGGGTGCTTAATCCCCTAACATTCCATGTGACAATCTTCATGGCTTCCTAAGGGAGAGGTTTCCTCTCTTAGTACTCAACAAAAAATCCCTGGCATTGGTGATTCCCTTCTCTTTCACCATTTCTTCTCTGATTTTCTTGTGAGATTTTTTCCCACACCTTTTATCCACCCTGATGTTGCACTTTAGGATTTTAAACCTGCAGATTGGGAAATGCTCCTTGGGTTTGTGATCCCTAATTCATCAAAATTCACCTCCTCTTTTGAGTCCAAATCATTGTTTAAATCTAGGGTCACCAATTTTTCAGAGTCATCAAATTCGGTAACTCCATACGACATGGGAGTACTTTTATCTTCTGTCGGACACGCTAAGGTGATTTGTCTATACTTTGCATCCACTTTCATATCCTTATTATAGTCTATCAGATTTGACAAGGGCCATTTTGTTGAGAATCCTCAACCTTAGACACACCTGAGAAATCCTTCGATGTCGAGGGGGAATGAGAATCCATGAGGGGCTCCGTTGGATTTCCCTCCATTGGTTTATCGGGTTTCCTCGAGACCTTGTGGCTAGGTAACCTCTGCTGGTTGTTTTTGAAGCAATTTTTTGTAGCATGGATTCTCTTGTTGCATATAAGATAGTATGATTTCCTTTCCTCAATCTCCAACATTCGAAGCCTATCACTGTCATAATATCGGAGGATGACATCTGGCGGAATTGGCATGATAGAGGCAATTTGTATGTGCGCATACATATAGGAATTATTCTCTAGCAATTCAATGTCTATGTTGATCAGGGTCCCCAATGATCTCCCAATTTTCTCTAGGCACTCCTCAGACCAAATTTTGAGTGGTAGATTATACAATATGATCCATATCGGTTCCTTTTAAGGATCATAGTTCCTTGGGTTGAATCTCGGGGTCCATTTTTACATATATCAGGATGTTGTCGATCTTCCATAACCCATCGTACAAGATCTCATCATAGTCTTCTTCCACCAAAAAAATGATAATGAAGAAACCGTTAGGCATTAACTTTACCACATGCTAGGCTTTCTAGTTTTCCTTCATACAATGGAGTATTCTTTCGCGGCTTAATTTTGGCCCAATCAATCTGCAAATCATGGCAAAATTCAACAATAGGTCACAATCTTTTGTTGCTTCCTCAGTGACATCGATTACTAGCACCGCATCCCAGTCATCTGCCTCTTTGTGATTTTGTTCCTTCGCATTCTAATTTTTTTGTGAACTATTCGCAGAACCATCTTTGCAAATCCTACTCTTCTCTACCATCTTTTAATATAAAAAATTCAAGCCAAGGATGTACCCTTGGGTGAAATGCAAATGCCCCACTTCACATCTTGCCGGTAAGTCAAGATACAAGATCTTGGGGGCCCCTCAATTATTGATGCGGTGGAGAGTAACCATGCGGGGTTTGATATAATTTCTTCCATTTTTTTATTATTTATTTTGTTTTTTTAGTTTATCTTATCTCATTTTATATGTTATGTTCTTGTTTGGTTTCTTTCTCTTTTGAACAAGATATTTTCTCTTTTATTATCTATTCTTTATTAATGTTTCATTTAATTATTAGACTATTTTTCTATTATTCGTAGAAGTTTCTTGATATTTTAATATGAAATATTATCATATTTTTTACTCCTTTTTATCGAGCATGTATTCTTAACCTTAGTAGATTATTTTATTTCTAGACTTAGAATCCATTATGCTAAATTATTAAGTTATTGTTTTATTTATATGAAGTTTCTAAATAATTCAACAAATTATTTAGTTGTTTTTGTAGGTTATCCTTTCGAACGATATTAATTTATCCCTCCCTCCTTATCCTTTTTAATTGTTTATTTATTTCTTTTCTTTTCTTTTAATATTTATTTATTAATAAATATAGAAATGTTGTAATTCTTCTTTTTTGAAGTTTTATTAAATTATTTTAGTCTCCTTATTTTGGTTTTTCAACTTAGGTTTTTCTACCCAATCCTTAAATTCTTTTATTTTTAATCCTTGTGCAATCTCTCCCCTCACCCTCCTCTTTTTAAACTAGTTTTGGTATGTAATATCATATTCTTCTCCTATAGCTCTTTTTCATCCTAATGATGGATTGCGTAGTGTGATGCAAAAAATAACACGTAGTTTAATCTAGAATAAGAAATCTTTCATTGATATGGATAGTGGAAATCTTATGTATTTGACATGAGAGAGTTTTATGCTAGTTTCACCTACTCTTATGTGGCTTATTTCATATTAGTTACCTCCACAAAATTTTCTTCACGAATAATTTTTAATGGTCATCTTATTCTAATTTATATATATAATTAAACTACTAATATTTTACATGAAGAATGTTTCCTCATTTATTTTTTACCTAACTTTGCTAGGTTTCACATGTTTTATCCATAATTAATATCATTTGACAATCCAAACATTCAAGGTGAGAAATTTTCTTTCTATGTCCAATTCTAGCTTTGTTTCCTCTTAATGCATAACTAGGTACATGAGTATATATACACTAATGGTGATCTAGAAAAAACAACTTATCCCATAAAATGCCCTATATATAGCATTCTCATAACATGACTCGACATTTACTAGTTCTTTCACATACTATAGTACATATAAAACTTATGAAATTAAACACATGAGATATTTATATGCTAGCTTCACCTACTCTTATGTGGCTTATTTTGCATTAGTTACCTCCACAAAATTTTCTTCTCGAATCATTTTTCCATGGTTATCTTATTCTAATTTATATTTGTAATTAAACTACTAATATATTACATGAAGAATGTTTAACCATTTCTTGTTTTACCTAACTTTACTAGGTTTCACATGGTCTATCCATCATTAATATCATTTGGCAATCCAAACATGCAAGGTGAGAAATTTGTTTTCTATGTTCAATTATAGTTTATTTTCCTCTTATTGCGTAACTAGGTTCAACCTATTTTCAAATTTTATCCGATTATATATTCTCCATATTCTAACTATCCAAAACCTATTGCAAAATTGTCCTATTTTCAAGGTGATTTATCACATTCTTATCTTATTCACACTTGAATGAATATGTGGTATACCGCATTGTATAATTTTATATCATCTTTTATGACCTATAAATTTAGAGTTGTGCATAATGGTTTTCATTTCCATGCTCTAAAATTGCACCACCTAACACCTTGCACATTTACCCCTTCATTTACAACTTTTATTTGGTTATAGCTTACAAGGATACACTTAGTCCTCATTTTATTTTGTGCATATATGTATAAACTCAACACTCACGATGGTTTGTGCATTATTATCTTAAATCTAGTATCACTACTACATTAATAATCACCCTAGAAATGGTTTCCCAATATCGATATCAATGAACGAATCCAAACTTAGATCATCATGAATGTTAACTCTCTAAGATACTTAATATATTAGGGGTCATCCTTATTACATACCACCTTTCTACAAGGGTGAGATGAACTGATAAGAGTTTTAAACAAAAGGAAAGAGCAACATGGGCAAGCCAACATTATTATAGTGCTATATCTCCTCGATGATATATAACTTCTATTTATTACATTGGTATCCTAATTATACTAAAGGAGAAGGTACAAGGTGAAAAAGCCATGACAACTTATCAGAGCAAGAAAATAGATCCATAATCTATTCAAGAATATACTTAGTCCTCATTTTATTTTATTTATATATATGTAGAGAGTTATATGTTAGTTTCACCTACTCTTATGTGGTTTATTTTGCATTAGTTACCTCCATAAAATTTTCTTCTCGAATCATTTTTTCATTGTTATCTTATTCTAATATATATTGATAATTAAACTACTAATATTTTACATGAAGAATGTTTCCCCATTTCTTGTTTCACTTAACTTTTTTAGGTTTAACATGTCCTATTTGAAAGGAAATATGCATCCATCCAATATAATTTCCACATAACCCAAATAGAGAAATATATGCAAAGAATTATTCAAAATACATATGCAAAAGAATAGACAACATACAATCAAAGATGACACAAGATATACCCTAGGAAAACCCTTAAGGGGGAAAAACCCAACCTCCAAAAGCATCCACCATTCACGTATTATTCATCAATAAATATTACAATGCATATTCAAATTTCTCCATGAACACCTTTGAAACATCAAGCCCTCTACAAGCACTCCATGTGAACAAGCATGTAACCACACATACCATGCCATGCTTCAAACCTCATAAATGATAACGAGAGATTCTCTCAACCCCTTATCCAAAATGACCAATTAGCCAAACTTAGAAAAGTACCTATGTTCTTTCTTTTATAGATATAAACTCACATAAAACCACCAAGTAGTATTACATAAAACCATGTGACTAATACCATAAGCTTACAAAACTATTAACCCCCAATATTTACTTTTTGGTACTAAGTTTTCCCAACATTAAATATTTCCCCATTGTGCAACCCCACATTAAATATTTAATCCAATATTACACACAACACATAAAATGGCCCCAAGAATGCTAACTCCATGTAATACACACATCCTAGATCCTCTAGTGCACCATAAATAATAAAATATTACATTATAACATTATACAAGGTGAACAACACACCTTTTCCTAACACTATCCATCAGTAATATCATTTGACAATCCAAACATGCAAGGTGAGAAATTTGTTTTCTATATGTCCAATTCTAGCTTTGTTTCCTCTTAACCATGTTTTCAATTTTTATCCAATTATATCTTCTCCACATTATAACTATCAAAAACCGATTGCAAAATTCTCCTACTTTTAGGGCAATTTATCACATTCTTAGGTTATTAACACTTTAAGATAATATGTAATATACCACATTACATAATTGTATATCATCTTTTATGGCCTATTAATCTAGAGTTGCATATGTTGGTTTATATTTTCATGCTCTAAAATCACACCACCTAGCACCTGACCTTCACTTACAAGTTTTATTGGCTATACCTTAAAATAATACACTTAGTCCTCATTTTATTTGGATATATGTGTCTGTGTATGTATACATATATATGTGTATATATGTGTACGCATATATATGTGTACACATTTATATGTATATATGTATATATGTATATACATATATACATTTGGGTATATCACATGTGTATAATTTAAATACAGGAATAACTTAGTCCTCTCAAACAAGTCCTCAAGAAAAAATAAAGATCATCTTTGCATCCACACAAAAAAAAACTAGCAATCTTGCCAAGATTCAATCACCCAAAATCTTTAATAGTCCTAAAAAATATACAAGAAAATATGTTACAACAAGCAAGTTTCAAGAAAAATAGAGACGAAAAAATAGAGTAAAAATCAAAAGTCCTAAAAAAAACCCTCCCTTTTCCCTTTTCACTCAAAAAATCCGTAAACCCCGAATTCAAATTCTTTCATTTTTACATCTCGCGAGATATTTCAATTAGATATTTACCTTCAGATATTTTCAAAATATATTTTTACTCAACCTTTTATTTTTAAATATTCTTTTGCAAAAATACCTTTTAAATGACTAGAAGATTTATTTTACTATTATTAACTATTGTATTTAATTTGTAATAATAATATTTTAACTTTTTTTTCTAAATGTTCACAATATTAAAAATGCATAAGAACTTTTTCAAGAAGGAAATTAAATAAATAACTCTTTCAACTTGAGCATATAGGATTATTTTGTAAACACTCTAAAACAGGAATTTCAAAAATCAAATAAATTGTAAGCAAACTAAAGTTAAATAGACACATATAAAGGAAACATACACCTTGTGATTGTATCCACAACACAACAAAATCTAAAATTGCAAATAATTACTAACTCAACCAAACTGACTAGGTAAGGTGAGAAGGCAGCCCAAGTAAATCTATGATGTTCTCCACCACATCCTTCCATCAATAAAAAAACATGTATTATTTCTACACACTCAAGAGAAAGAATTGAATTCAACAATGGATATCATAGTCAAAGCATCATATAATGAGCAATGAGAACATGTAATCTAGTAAGGCACATATCCATCCTACAATTGCATCACATTGTAATCAACTCAATATTGTTAGTATTTGGATGTTATTAACTTGTAGATAGTCTATTAGAACATAATGTTATTAGGGGCCATACCCTTATAACATCTATATAATGTTCTAATATAAGGTTAAGAAACATTATGCTTATCATATGCTTTATACACCATTTAATAAGTAATAATCTAATATTTTATGAGATTAATGATTATGTATAAAAGAAAGTTGTAAATAGGTGGGATTAATAGTTCTTCAGGTATTTAAGGATCTTATTTCTCATTGAGAGAAAATAGAATTTAAAGATAAATAGTGAATTCTAACTTCTATGCACAAGAGTTATTATTGGTCATGTGGAAATGAGGAAAAGTGATACCCCTAAGTTTTGTCTATAAATTTGTAGATAGTTTTGTAAGTATTTTATAATAGAATGATGTTTTATGGGGATTTTTACCTGAAATATTATTTCTCTTGTAAATATATTATGTAATGTGTTGAATCTATGCATCTTTGTAATTCTCATTTCATTTATCATATAATTTATTTGTGAAGATTAGTAACCTAAATCCAAATTTCTAACATCGTATGAAAGCCATATTAGGTTTATGCCTCTCTCTTTTTTAAAGGCCATATTAGGTTACACTAATCATTTTCAGAAGTCATTTTTAACTTTATGAAACAAATTATACAAAAAGACAAAAGTTGATTTAACCATTCAATATTAGAAAGATTATATGAAATCTACTTCCAAGAAAAAATATACAAGCTTCTAATTATCCAAACTATGGCAATCAAATGCCTTATAGGATTTTACTTGAATTTAAACAAAATAATCTAACACAAAAGCATATATTTCCATTACGATTTTTTCTCAAAAGGCTTTCATAAAGACTCGAAGCCAGCTTGGATATTATATCTAGATATATTCTCTCATCTATGGATAATTCTCTTCATTGACTCGACATCTTATTTGAATGTGGATATGAACAACATCTTGCCTACTAGTTATATAATACGTCCAAATCCAGAATTAGGAAAAAACTCATTTACAAAGCTTTCATGCATTCAACATACTCGTCTAGTTTAAATAAACTTATTAAAGTAAATCAAATAGGAGCCGCATGAAGCAAATACATGCAATCAATGCCAAAAATTCTAGTAAACCTCATAATTCTTCCTTACAAATCTATGCTATTTTTTAGGAATTAACACATCTTATTTTACATTAAAGGAGATAATTGCACTAGTTGAACAATATGATTACAAGGATAATTTTACCCCATAAAAACTTACGTCTAAGCTTGCACCCCAAGAGGCAGAGGGTTGATATATTTTCAAAAAAAATAATATATATATATATAAACAAATCTTTAAAAAACACTACTTCCCTCGTCAAATTGAAAAATGTCTTCATGAAAAATTTTCTGACATAGAAAATCAACAATACTTAATTATACTATATACTAAAAAATTTATTTAAATGTGAACACATCAAAAAAAGACATTGAATAATCTCCAACATTATATACTCTAAAAATTAATTAAATTTATTTAGACATGATCTTCCAATTCTCTTCCTAAAAACAATTGTAGTTCTTCAAAATTGAATTGAAAAATGAAAAAAAATCAGAAATGTGATTTTAAAATTTCACATAATCTTACAATCATTGAAAATAATGAATGATTATACTGATGTTATTACAGATCATACATGTCTATACAGCAAGTACAGATGACTATATCTATGACTTGTTTGACATATAAACCACACAAAACAAGTACTTTCACATACCACACAAAATGGTATCTTTCGTTTCTAAGGAACGTGAACCATAAGTATATAATGTGTGTAACTCCTCCAACCATTGGTGGGGATGAGGACTAGAGATGCAAGCATTCCTTTAAGTTTTGTATAACTTATACACACAATTTCCCACTGTGACCTCCTTCCACTCCTTTTTAGTCCAAGTTAATGGAAACAACTATTGTGATTGATATGTGTGTCACAACTAATATTTTACTGGCAATTACTTTGGGCAATCAACATCAAGAAATTGTTTTCATCAACTAGTTATGTAGGATCTAATTCCTACCATGGTCCCTGCTGCACCCCTTGCTTCCACTATTTTTCTCTATCATTTTGTCTTAGTTGGCCCAATTGAAAAGACCAATTCTCTAATATGCATTAATTCTAGCTTATGATGCCTTTTATTTCTTCCTTTCAACTTAAGCTCATTACATCTGTCCCTCACAACTTGTGCTCCTAATATAGGGTGAGCTCAGATTTGAGTAGTAAATTGCAATAAAGTCAAACATACCTGCTTTCATATTGTGTAAATGTGATGGTCATCTCAATGGTGGGCAAGATGTCCCATCACTCAAGAAATATGAAAGGGACAATTTAGACTCATGTTTTACAGGGACATCAAATTGTATATGAATAGAAATAGATAGGAAGTGGATCACAAACAGATTCAACTTGACTTGTTCCACTGTTACTGGAAAAGTGAGATCATTTCTTATATAATAAAGCAATATGCATTGAGATTATATGGAAATTATTAATGAAATACATTATTGCTAATCTGCTGTCATTGCACAAATTATATATGTTTTTTGATAAGATAAAATAACAAACTATATATGTTATCTAAATCAATAATAATTTATATTTAGTCTATTGAGGAATTATCTTCTTATTTTAAAGTCTTACATATTAGTTTAGATCGTTGTGGGTTTCTATTTTTTTTTTTTAAAGTAAATGTTTTTATACATAAGATTTTTGAATCTGATTTTTCATGATGTCGATAACTGAATATTTTTATGCTATCTTATATAACAAATTTTGCAATTGTATTATAAGATTGAAGAGTTTCATAACTATTATGTAGTAATTTTTGCTTCAATTCTAAGGTCAAAAATAAAAATAAAAATTCATTTTGAGTGGATGTCCTCGTAAGTCTTTTAGAAATATGTTTAAATTCTTAAGGAAATAGATCTTCCTTAAAAGCTCAAAACTTTTTGATTTTATCTATATGCACATGTATCAATCAATTCATTTCTTTGGTATTTTTTCATATGTATAGTTAATCCTCCTAAAATTAATTGGTCTTCACAAGCTTCTTGAAACTTAATTAACTAATCTCCATCATCAATCTTGAAACTTAATTGACTAATCTCCATCATCAAGGTATTTACTATTTTTAAAATAATCATTTTGTCAAGTAGTATTTCTCAAACATTGGATAAGATAATATTATATAATCCTAAAAAAATTAATCAAGAAAACTTCAACTTTGCCTTAAATAGGCATAGATCTATTATCATCACGAGTTAGCTATTATTCAATTAAAAGTATGTTATTTACATTCTTTATATACCTTTGGGAATATTATTTAGAAGTTTGGGAGTGATGAAGCATTCTATCAATTTTGTGTCAATCAAAAAGTAACTCTATTCCTAGATAATATATCTCATAACTTAATAGCATATGTGTGGTGATAGAGATTGGAATTTTGAAGGATCCTCCTTATAGCATTAGAGCAATATCTCTTACATAAGTAATTAATTTGTCTAAAAATCTCAAACTAAAAATGCTTGACTTGATGAAAAATTCATGGTTAAGAGTTCTCAAGTCAAAACATTATTAGAATGAATGTCCTCCTAAGAAACTATTTGATGCTTTAGCCTAGTGCACATCACCTAGATGCAATAAGTATCTAGTGGAACATTCATGCACATGAACTTGATAAGTTATTTCAAATCACTAATAATAAAATATTGATCGTGAATATTAACTCAATATTAATACACTTAATTCTTGATTAAAGATAGTACATGATAAAGACATAGAACTACCAAATATTGAAAGTCATGCTACTTCACTACTATGGGAATTACGTAGATGTAATGATTACTTAAGTAGACTATCCATGGTTTTAAGAGACATGTTTAGCATACATTGGGTACAACTCTTTAAGTGTTCTTTTTAGTATGTGAAGAAAAACCATATGATAGCAAATATGTATGCATAGGAAATAGTAAACAATAATACTAGAACACAACACTACTGCATATCTTTAAGATTCATTCTTAAAGATATTATAACAAAGCATTATTTAACATTGTAACTGTATAGGAGCAAATTTGCACCCCTTGGGAAAGTTCCCCTTTTACCCTTCTCCACTTTAAAAAAACCAAATTCGGAGGCTTAATTCCACATAAGCCCGTTGCCTTTGTTCCACTTGGCACCTCTTTTGAGCATCGGTAGAAGCATTCAAGCAAACATCCACACGGCGTGCTTACGCCCCTAACAAATTCTCGTGTCTGGAGCCTGCAGAGGTGTTACATTTCTCATTGGGAGTCGATTTACAATGCCTTCTTTGGCCAACCGACCCAAATATGGTCATTTTCTTCACTCTTCCCTTCAAGTTCACTATTCATTCCTTCATTTGGCTATCTCCTATCCCTTCAAGCTCTTTTTGACTCTCCTCTTCCTTCACATCTCTTCACAAGCTCCAAGCAGCTTCTTCACCATCTCTCCACCCTCAAGCAACACTTTACACTTCACAACAGAAACGTCAACACTCCATCACTTCAGTAGAGCAAGTGTGGAACAAAACACCACGGTAGCAGAGGCTTGAGTTCATCTCATTTTCTTCCCCACTAGCCTTGAGCGCTTTGGGCAGAGGTGGTAAGATTTCACTCCTCTCCTCTATTATTTGGTTGAGTAGCATAACACTGTTTTGTAGTGCTTTTGTGTTTACTTCATTTCCTACATTTCTCTCTATCTATCTGGTTGTCTGTGGAGGTGGGAACACCAAAACGGGGGTTTGACTGAGGCAAGCCCCTATACAGCCCCAACACCTTCTCTCTTTCTTATGTGTAGGTATTGAGGACATTCACGCATTGGAGGCTTCATCACCTACACAGTTGTAATCATTTTCTTTCCCTTCTTCTCCTTGTCTTTATCATTTTTGTAGTTAGGGTAAAAATATTAGAGCAAAATGCATAAACAAATTATAATGAAAAACCCTAACAAGCACAATAGAGTACAAGCAAGCATGAAAATCAAAATAACAAGCGAATGGAAACTGATCTCCAAGCTAGATTTGATTTATCTCCATTGCTCTTCTCCATCTGCATGAGAATGCAAGATTTTGAAGGATTGAATGATTTGATATGTTGATTGCTCATTTTCACAGCATAATGATAAGATGAAGATAATAGAAGAAAAATAGATAGATAGATAGATAAGAAGATTGGGAGAAATTTTGGCAAAGTGAGGATGCTAGAAGAAGATCCCCCAAATGTCCTGTGAAAGGCTTGATTTATAGGAGAAGGTTGATTTGATTCAATGGCCAAGATTAAAAGTCAAATTTGTGATATGTATGGCTAGGATTAAAAGTTTATTTTAGTGCCTATGACTCACATTAAGTGGGTTATGACATGAGACTAAAATTAGGATGTGAGGAAATAAGTGGGATTCTTTTATTTATTTTGGAAGAAAATATGCTTATGACGCACAATGAATGGAGGTAAAAATAGGATGTGAGTGCGAATCTCATAATTTAAATAATAAAATTATTTAAATTATTTATGCATGTGAAGAGTTGTAGTCATGTGACACATGTTGCAATGTGACAATAAGTGAGGGATTAATTCAAATATTAAATATGAATTATTTTGAGACATGTGAAGGGGGAATTAATTAAATAAATGAGATTTATTTAATTAATTGGGAAGGTGATTAAGTGGAATAAATGGGATAAGTGGGATAATGTAATGACCTAGGATAAAATATTACAAAATTTCTTACAAGGTTATGTATCGACTAGGTAATATTATGACATGGACAATTTTGGGTGTCTACATTTTTCCCCTCTTTGAGATAATGTTTGAGATGGTGAGATTTATGTTGAGTAACATCATTTCAAAGAAGCTAAAGTATGGATAGATGAAAAAAAAAATGATGCCCCAACCACTTGAATAAGTGAGGAGTAAGGTGAATATTGAAGGAAAGGGATGATAGAAGAATATGATGATGCAAAAGATATGAAGAAATGGGATGATGATATAGGATATGATAATGATGATGATGCCCCCTCGAGAGGATAAGTGGGTTGGAAAAACACATATATGCTCTCGAAATTAAGAGACGATAAAGGAGGGATAAAATGAATGATACAAGATAAGAAGTAGATGAAAAAGAAAAATGGCATGCTATGTTGCAATAAAGTGAGCAATCATATGTTTGATATAGCACTAGACGTTATGCACCAAGGTATAAGGACCAAGGTGATGATGTGTCTCATGCCCCAACATAATACAACCTTGTCTAGATACAAGATATGAATATTAGCTAGGAGTGATTCAAATTTGATGCAAATGCAAATTGAAATGATAACACACACAAGCAAGCAAGCACAAATGATACAAAAACAAACAAGGTGTTTCCCCAATCAAGTTATAAACCAATGATTAATTGATTGATTGATGATGATGATGATAGTGTTGTCATTGTGGGGAACGATATATCCCTAGATCAACACAAGGATGATTGATTGATTGATTGATGATGATGATAGTGTTGTCATTGCGGGGAACGATATATCCCTAGATCAACAAAAGGATGATTGATTGATTGGGTTTATAACAAGCTTAGGATCAAGACCGAAATGTGATTGGATAATTTGACTTGATTGATTAGCTTGGTTGGTATGGATTAAGGATTGACTTGCATTTGGATTATTTTTTGGAATGATTGAAGATGCTGGATTTGAAGATTTGGATGATGATTGATGAATTAAATTGAGGAATGATTTACTTGGAATGATTTTGATTGATTGGACTGATGAAGAAATGATTTGATTCGATGATAATGATTAGATTGATTAGAAGAATGGGTTTGATTAGAAGAAGTGATGTGATTGATTAGAAGAATGGATTTGATTAAAAAAAGTGATGTGATTAGATAATCTGATGAAGAAATTGATTTGAAGAAGTTGAATTGATGTGCTGAATTGATTGGAAGAAGTGATTTGGTTTGATTTTATTGCTTGGATTTTTGAAATGTTTTGATTTTTTGGATTTTTGAAATGTTTTGATTTTTGGGATTTTTGAAATGTTTTCATTTTTTTGGATTTTTTTAAATGTTTAGATTTTTTTAGATTTTGAAATGTTTTGATTCTTTTGGTTTTAAATGTTTTGACTTTTTGAAATGTTTTAATTTTTTGGATTTTTGAAATGTTTTGATTTTTTGGATTTTTAAATGTTTTGATTTTTTGATTTTGAAATGTTTTGATTTTTTGGATTTTTAAATGTTTTGATTTTTTCGATTTTTGAAATGTTTTTATTTTTTGGGATTTTTTTCAAGACCTTTTTCAATTTTTTTGCATTTTTTTCAAGACATTTTTGAAATGTTTTGAGATGTCAATGGATGACAATTTGGGTAGCCTTTGTGCTAGATACTAATGAAAAGGGAAAATAAAGTCTAGGTGCAAGGAGATAGATGAGATTGATGGATGAAAGGGTGGGTGATAGGATAAGGGGTAGAAGGCTCATGATAGATAGATCGATAAAAATGATAAGTCGTAGTGAATGAAATGGATGTATGCATCATAAGAGAGCAAGGATGTGATCTTCAAAGAATATGTCGCATAGGAATAACATGCCCCATTCTAGGTACAATACTTAGGATATTTCATGACAAATTTTATGACACTAGAATAATGATAGGCTTATTTGGAAGGATGAGGTGTATCAAAAAATATCCGAAGCATGTTTCAACATTTTTCCCCATATTTTTATCAAGATCAAAAGGAGGAAGAGAGGATGAATGGACTCAATATGATAAGTATATGGGTATGATGGCCAAGGATGATAAGATAGGAGATGGTAAGATAAGATAAAAAAATGATATGGTAGGATGAGACAACATGCCCCCAAGTGTAAGTGACATAGAAGATCAACCTACACATGACACCTGTTTTCCAAGTTTTCATCATGGTACTTATCTAGGGTATCTATTTACCAGGTTTTCACCGTTGGATGAAGGGATTTCTCTTTTCTTTTTTTCTTTTTTTCTTTTTCTTTTCTTTCTTTCTTTTTTTGAATTTTTTTATTTTTGGATAGGAGAAGGAGAATATGGATAGGAGGGACTCAAGTGTCTAGTTCCATGAAAGGTGATAGTCCCACTAGAGAGGGATATCATCGCATGGACCATGTCAAATTGCATTATGCTCATAGATGTCAATAAGGGATGACATGAAACGAAGATGTAGATGATGGATTTGTTGGGGATACGGATTCGGTCTGTCATCAAGATAGGCATCTAAGACACTAGTGCCTTAGTGATTTCAATTCAAAATCACAACAAAGATATAACCAACTATGCTATAAAGCAGAAACAAGCATAGTTGATCCCCCATTGATCCTCTGAGAGAAGTGAATGCAACAAGAAATAGATTCAACATAAACCGATACCATGAAAGACAAAAAGAAGACACAAAGATATGTGTGGGGAAAACCCTTTCAGGTAAAAACCCCACACTCCAAAAATTTGAGCCATTGTATTATTTAGCAACAAAAACCAGTTACAATACAATATCAGGCTCAAAGCCAATACAGGAGTTACATCTTGTTCTACTGGAGAAGTAACAGGTACCCACAAGATCCTTTCAGCTCCTCAGATGACTGTCATAGCCAGCCTCATGGCCAGCCCAATCATTCGGCCTCCAATGATTCCCATGCCTAGATCCGAGAGATAGAGTTTTCACAGTTACATTGCCTAAGCAAACTGCTCAAACACCCTCTCCATCTCTCTACAAATCTCTTCACACCTTCGGCTCTCCAACCTGCAAGTCCAAATACTGCAATCTCGCATCATGCATCATGCATTAATGTTGCAGCCTCATGGTCACGCATCTCACACTTGCTCTGCAATACATGACAAAACCCTTGACTCACAAACTCACGTCTGGCTCTTCTCCTTCACCATCCTAAGAAATAACACACCTCTCATCCAAATGTAACTGACTCAGAAGAGTCAAAGAAGACCATCCGCAAATCACGCATCTGGTCAGATCTAACAGATCTCCCTGCAACGAGCCATCCATGCATTCAATGCCAACACCAAAATGGTTGAGCTCGCCACCCTTCGTTGACAAATGCAACTGCCACAATAACTATCATGGCATCCGTCCAATCACAATCCAACCAGGTGCCACGCGTCCAAGACTCATCGGCAATCGCAACTGACAGAGCAACCAAAATGGTCAAACAGACATCGGGCGCGTCCAAGACTTCAAGCCAAATCTAACACTATCGAAGCCGGAGTCGGAATAGGAGTCGAAACAAGACTCCACCGAAAAAGCACACTGCCCGAGTCGGAGTCAGAGACGAATACAGAACTGGAGTCGAAACATGACTCCACCGAAATTATAGGTTCAGGAACCAATTCGGTTCCGTGTCCGCCCGCGGCAAAGAGGAACACATTGGAAACAAAACTGACTGGGTAAAGTCAACCCGAGGTCAAACCAAAAACGGGAACACCAGAGTCAGAGTCGGGGACGGAATAGGAATAGAAACAGGACTTTACCAAAAGTCCAAGATCAGGAACCAAACTGGTTCCGGTTCCGCCTCCACCAACTGCAAGAAACAACAATCCAAAACCAAGACAAAGTGGAGGAAAACTCCTCGAGGAGAATCCAAACATCCAGAGGAACTAGATCACAAAAGCAAGAGTTGGACCCAAAGTCGAAACAAGAACAAAAACAAGAACATGGAAAACAGACATTGCCAACTTTGAAAACTGGTTCCGCCTTCCCCAGAACCAAGCGGAGAGCAACAAATTGCAGGAGCCGGAGCCGGATCCAAAGCCAAACCCGAAACATGACAAAAGGAATAATGCCAGGTTCCAATCCGGATCCCCCTCTGCCAGAACAAAACTCGAAGAACAAAGAAAAAGGGGAGCGGAGCTGGAGATGGAACGGGAACAAGACCCAGAACAAGGCGAACGAAACAATGCCAAGTTCCATCCCGGTTCCGCCTCCGCCAGAACAAAAGACTTTGCCAAGGAAATAAGAGAATTCGCCTAAGTCTTCAAAGGGGGTCACCGAAAAGTTGAGGCATAATTCCCAACAATCTCCCACTTGCCGAAGACTTTCAGGCATCCTCTAAATAAGCCCAAACAAGGACCAACACATGCTTTCACACTCCAATCAAGACCACTACAACAACATCAGAAAGATGTCCACCACCTTAAGCAACAGCTCCAAACACAGGAACACACTAAGGTGAAACAACAACAGTCTCAGGAATGAAATCAAAAGATCCTCCAGACGGAAAAGGCAAAAAAAGTAAAGCACCACTCCAACCAAAACTCCAGAACAAGAAAAAACTGACCAGCTAGAAAGGCAACCATGAACAGACTGCCCTCATCCAACTGATCAAACCCACGTGACTGAAAACCAGCACCCACAGCTCATGCTGAAACATCCAACCACCCATACCTTAAAGGTATGACCTAAAAGTGAACTCATGCCATCAAAAGAAACCCACCCATCTCAGCAGCAAACAAGCACACTGTGTCAATCAGTCATAGACCAAACACATCCAAGTACTCTCACTGCAAGGGCACTGTCCAGATGAGTGCAAACAGAGCACCATCACAAATGATCCAGGCATACCAAGTCCACCAAACCCAGCATAAAGAAATGTAACCATGTAGTTCCAAGGAACATCCATACTGATCTGCAACATCTGCAACCACCTGCTGCAAGAAAAATTTCTCTCAACTGTCTTCCATAGTTCTTCCAAACACCTCCAAAGCTGACTGAAGAAAGAAGCACATGCACCTTCGTGTCATCACCCAGGTGACAACACATGACCACAAACAGTGACCAACCTGGTACCACAAAGGCAACTCACATCTAAAGTCACAAGAGCAATCAGGAAGAACAAGACCAAATAAGAGAGAAACTGCAAATCAACAAGAAACATGTCCTACAAACACTTCTAAATGCCAGCTGTGTCAAGAATGATCTTCTTTACATCCCAAAGGGAAAAGCCTTGACAACATCCAACAAAACATGGATGTAAGCTCCTCAAAGAAGATTAGAACTACCCATATAACCATCTCCTTTCAATCCTCAAAAGCACAAGGAGATAAACTATGTTTTCCAACCTTTCATTATGAATCCTCCAGAATCTAAACCAACTCAAGATTCATAACATGAAAGATAAAACATAAAACACTTGAAAAGTATAATGGGTAAATACCTTTCACAATGACACCACTACCGAGCAGATCAAGAAGAAAAGAGAAACATGCTCATCCAAGATATACAAGCCACCATGGCTAACCTAAGAGCATTCTCCTTCAAGATCTCTGTTGAATTTACATTCAACCAAAGTGCAGGCTTCTCGAACTTTCAGTTGTAACAACAACATTCACTTAAGAATTCAAGCCTCACCTTTATTCTCCATGCATCCATGAGTATCAACACCTGTCATCTCATGCTAACTCCAAACTGCAGCACTGCAATAACTAGAAGTCCTCCAGCATATGACCAATATACTCAAAGTAAAGAGAACCCCCAGACCACTGTCAAAGTTCCATAACCTAGAATAGGAACTTATCATGACACCATGATCTACACATCTCCAAGGGAGATACCATGCTTCAAGTGAACTATCCATAGTCTTCAAAAGCAAAACAACATGCCAAAACTCTAATGCACAAGCAAGAGTATACCATGACATAAAGCAAACGAATCTAAACCAACATCACCTGTCAAGCACCACCAGCAACTCAGCCAAAGACTACCAAGGTCCTTCATGGCTCCAAAGTGCTACACATCTTCAAATAGTGAACATGCAGATGCGAATTCTACAACACCAAAGAAGACACCAGTCATTGCTAAAGCTCCCACTGAAACGTGACACTGAGCTTTCCAAGCACCATGATTGACCACACCATCACTGTCAAAAGCTTACACTATGCCAGTGTACCCAACTCTCCATGACATCATGATCCACATGCTTCAGGTCCCCATCACTGAGTATTCAGGTACTCAAATGAAATTCCTCCTCTCATCTCAAAACAACCACACCAATGCACAAGTGACCGCAGACAAGGTCAGCTAATAGATTTTCACAACGCAATTACACCCTCGTGGATATAGACAGTCCACTTCTGAGTTGTCTCACAACAAGCATGTAGGTAAGGATAGCCAACAATATTGCACAACTGGTGGATGCAACCAAAAGTAAACCTGCAAATCTATCATTGCACTGGAAACTGCAAAACTAAGATAATCAAAGAGAATAGCCAAAGCAGACAATCATGACTCAAACACTAGATCAGCTATAGATCTGATTTGCCAGTCATGTCCACAACCCAAGCACCAAAGTCTAGAAAACCATCAAAGCATACCAAAAGAATGTTGAAAGAGAAACATACCAACACTCCCATGCAGAGAAGATACCACTCCTCAAAACCAGTTGAACTGTAGCTATCTCATCCAGTCACACCCCAGAAACTAGGATCTAGAAAAATAACAAACAACAGTTCCACAAAACACAAGTTTTCCTTGACCGTGCAAAACCTGCAAAAAACCACAGTGTTTCCAAAACACCCATGCACCTCCATATTCACTGCTCATCTGGACAACTCAGGAGTCTGCATACAACCATCACAGTAAACCAGAACAATGAAAGAACAAGAGAATGCACCATAGACTTTTTAGGAAAATCTACACAAAACCTTCAGAGCCAAAGACATGAATCTGAACCATGCAAGTGCAAGAAAGAGGCACACAGGAACAACAGGTTCGTTTCAGACCAGTTCCAATGCCACAGTCATGCACAAGCACAAGGAAGAGCCAGGCTATCCAGAAGTTGCAGACCACCAAGGTTACCTCATAGCCTCCATGCAATCAGAGCACTAGAGAAAATGCCTTCAGTGCTAACTCAAAAACACCCAGCACAAGCACAACATTCCATAGCTAAACAACGACACAAGCTAGTCTATACCACCAAGGAGCCTCTCACATAGATGCCCAGTATGAACACCACGCTTTGTTGCAACACAACCATGAACACATCTCATGCCCTTTGCATCAGGAACAATGTTACCAGTTAGGAGCTTCAGATCATCTTGCCACAACATGACCCACTCCATACTTTTCCAGCATCTTTCAAACTGTATGTTGAATCAATGAAGCACACACTTCCACCAACCGAAGGACCAATCACCAACCGATTTCTCTAGACTTCCTCAAGCTTGTCAGGCTAAGAAATCACCACGGGAGAAAACCTAGAACTTCAGCAACTAGGAGAAGGCTCTGATACCACTGTCGGTATCATCAAGCCATGACCTCCCTTAAACATGCTTTGAAACCACTTGTTGGGGATACGGATTCGGTCTGTCATCAAGATAGGCATCTAAGACACTAGTGCCTTAGTGATTTCAATTCAAAATCACAACAAAGACATAACCAACTATGCTATAAAGCGGAAACAAGCACAGTAGATCCCCCATTGATCCTCTGAGAGAAGTGAATGCAACAAGAAACAGATTCAACATAAACAGATACCATGAAAGACAAAAAGAAGGTGATGGGGCAAATATGTAGGATAATGAGTGAAGGGTGAGAAGATGGAGGTATGTGGAATTATTGTGAAATGGAAGGGAACCATGACCAATGGTTGCACACACTATGATAAACATTGAAGCTTTTGATGTGGAGGGGGTGTAGGAAGCAATGGAGATGTTTGCTTAGGAGATGGGTGATGAAGTGTTTTATGTACCCACATAGACTTAGTATTTTCATGACTTTTATTTTTCTTGTGGGATGGAATATAAGATTTTTGAATAGAGTGAGAATGTGAGATGGAAGTGGATGGTTGGGATTTTTGAGATGTAGATGCCTCATTTGACTTGTTTTCCTTTTTCTTAGGTATCCAATCCATTTTGTTTTTAGACTTTTCTTTTGAAGGTATGGGCTTATATGGATTTTTGGATGGATTTTTCTTTGATTCTTTGCTTTTATGTCGTAGGGCATGAGGACCCTTCAATTTTTTTGCTTTATAGATAGAGGCATCAATTTTTTTTCTTTTAAATCCCATGGGTATGGTGGAATTAGTGGAAGCTTCATTGTTAGACAATGTGTGCATTGATTGGTCATGATTAGGATTTTTAGAGGATTTATGGATATGTGGATAAAGGGATTGGATAATGGGGATATTAGGTGTTGGGAGTAGTGGAGGTAGATTAGATTGAGGGATATTAGGATTTGGAAGCAATGGTGACAAATTTGATGGTGGAAGATGTACGGTCACATGCTTTTGATATTTGTAAGATGATGGAGGAGGGATGGAAACATATTTTTTAGGCATATGATAGGATTTATGGTGGAAAAAGGACTTATGATGGATGGAGGAAGTACCAGCATCTTTAGATTGGTGTCCTTGGGGTGTATATCCAAGGCCATAAGAGCGTGGAGAGACCTTGACATGGATTGGATCCAAAATACCTTGTTCATAAATGCCTAAGCCTTTACCTTGATAGTTCATGTTCTGAAGCATGCGATGGACAATGGGACTAGGTGTGTTTTGGACACTAGACTTGAGCTCATTATTAGATGAAGAAGGTGAAGTGGATAAAGGTTGTTGTTGTTCTAAGGAGGAACATTCATGAATGAGGGTGGTAAAAGCAAGTGGATATGATGGATTTGAAATGGAGTTGATAGCGGATGATGGAGGATTTAAAGGATCTTGAGCATGTTCATTTAGATCCATACTATTGGTTTGATCTTCTACATTTACTTGGGAGGCATGTGTCTCAGCATGACAAGTGGATAATGAGGGATCATGGATAGGACTAGGTAGGGGGTATATAGGAGCAATGGAGGTTTCTTGCTCATGGATAGGTGAAGTGAGAGGCTCTTGACCATGGAATGCATAAATTTGAATAAGAGGATCATCATGGCCTTCTTGATCATAGGTAGGATCTAGATCATAGAGGGAAGCTTCATCATGAATAGGACCAAGTACATTATGAGTGGGATAATTAGAAGGGCCTAGATCTTGATTAGAATGAGAGGTTATTATTTTCTCATGCTTAGGATAATGCTCTTGACATAGCTCTTGGATTTGAGTGGAAATGAAAGTGGAAGACTCTAGAAGAGGCTTGGTATGCTCTTTATGATCAACAACATGAGGGCATGATGGAATTTGACTTAGAGATATAAGATCAATAGGTTGTGGACCACATGATGGAGTTGGAAGAATAGGCATGGCATTCAAAGGTTCATTGGTAAGCTCATTAATGGGTGCTTGATGTGGAGATGGTCTATTTCGTGCTAGTAGTCTTTGGAGAAAATCATTAAAGGATTCTTTGGTTGATGGATTAGAGCTTGAGAAGTTGGATGGTGGTGTTGGTGTAGGACTAGTATGCTTTGAAATAGGAATTTTTTTAGATGGTGATGGAGGACTAGTAGATGGAATGGTGTATGATTCCAAACTTATGGTGGTATTTCCCTTGTCAAAAGTATCATTAAGGTGACCTAAGATTTCTACAAAGTTTTCATCATCACTAAGATCTACAAAGTTCTTGTCATCACTAGGAGAAAAGTTTGACCCACCTTGGAGAATATATGGTTTTGGATTATCTTCATGATTAGGCGAAGGGGCTCCTCGAAGTATGACCTTGGGTTTGTGACTAGAATTGTTAAGGATTAGGACCATTTTAGCAAGTGCTTGACTAGGATTAGGGTGATGATGATGATGTGGAATGATTAGATTGGATGACTTGGATTGATTAGGATGAAATTGATTGGAATGTGACTAGAAAAATGATGATTATGATGATTAGAATGATATGTTTATGTGTTGGTGTTTATAGCTTGATATGACAATTCACAAACAAATGATTACATATGTACACACATGAATCACACACATAAGAAAGTTTGAATTTGAAATTATGAATGTGATGATTAAGCACGCACTTGAAGAAGACACATCAAAAAGTCCTAGAACTAGTCAAGTGGGTATGGCCAATTAGGTCTTAAGCTAGGATGCACAAGGTTGACTAGGGATAATTTGAAAGAAAAATATTGCCAAATAGTTGGGAGAAAGGGGTAACCCACCCTTCACCTTCACTTCCCAAAGGTATAAAGTTCTTTGGGGCTTAGCCAAGAGTGACAAGATTTTAACTCCCAAAGAAGCATGTCTTTCAATTCACACCTTGATTGAGGTCATCCCTAGGGGTGATGAAATCCCCTAGCAGGCCTCCTATGAAGGGTTTGACAAAAGCGAACCAAGTGAGGTGTTTTTTATCACACACACAATTGATTCACACTAGCAATTGTTAATTTCTCTTTAAAAAATTGAAATGGGTGTAAAACAGTTCAAGAACTTGTTATTTTTAACCCAAAGAAAAAATGTGTGATCGAAGACAATGGTTCTTTTTAAGCTCAATTTTAAAGTGTGATTCTATTTTAAAGCCCCAAATTCAAGTGTTTTGCAAACAAGATTGATTGATCAAATGAGAGATAAAGATAATAGAATGAGTGTACCCGATTTTGTTTTGTTTTTCAATCTGATGTGTATAATTGATATTGCTGCTAATATAGCTCTTTATGATCACCTAAAAAATAAAAAATGATATTATAATGCAGCCATAAAAGAAAGTTCATCAAAAAAATTGCAATTTTAAATACATGTTTTTAACATAGCCGAACTAGATTTGATTATTTAAAGATTTTATTGATCTAAAAAATAAAAATGCAAAAAAGGAACCCCTCCTAATTTTCTGAGAGATTTCCAGAAATGTAAAGAAGTTAAAAAAATTCCTTGTTTTGCGCCGAGAAATGTGGATTTATGAAAAACCTACAGAAAACAAAGATCAGATTTTGTTGCATTGTATTTGACCTCTAAATTAAATCTGTAAAACAAATACCCCCATTAAAATTTCAAGATATTTTCATAAATGTAAACATTTCTAGAAAATTTGCTGATTTGCGTCCAAAAAGTTAATTATATGAAAACAACTAAAATCATAATAACGTCCACAAATTTAGTGATAAACCCTCAATATTTTTACTATAGCCCTTTGAGATGATTTTTAAGCTTCTATGAAAATATTATAGAAAAATACATAGCCATTTGAAAGATATGATGACATTTGTAAAACCCGGGGTTTTGTCCAAAAACTGGCAGATCTGCAACAAAAAAACAAAAAAACCTACAAAAAATCAAGTTAGATCAAATGATTCACATCGGGCTCACCAAATGTAGTTAGGTTAAAAATATTAGAAAAAAATGCATAAACAAATTATAATGAAAAACCCTAACAAGCACAATAGAGTATAAGCAAACATGAAAATCAAAATAACAAGCGAATGCAAAACGATCTCCAAGATAGATTTGATTTCTCCATTGCTCTTCTCCATTTGTATGAGAATGCAAGATTTTGAAGCATTGAATGATTTGATATGTTGATTGCTCATTTTCGTAGCATAACGATAAGATGAAGATAATAAAAGAAAAATAGATAGATAGATAAGAAGATTGAGAGAAATTTTGGCAGAGTGAGGATGCTAGAAAGGCTTGATTTATAGGAGAAGGTTGATTTGATTCAATGGCCAAGATTAAAAGTCAAATTTGTGATATGTATGGCTAGGATTAAAAGTTTATTTTAGTGCCTATGACTCACATTAAGTGGGTTATGACATGAGACTAAAATTAGGATGTGAAGAAATAAGTGGGATTCTTTTATTTATTTTGGAAGAAAAGATGCTTATGACGCACAATGAATGGGGGTAAAAATAGGATGTGAGTGGGAATCTCATAATTTAAATAATAAAATTATTTAAATTATTTATGCATGTGAAGAGTTGTAGTCACGTGACACATGTTGCAATGTGACAATAAGTGAGGGATTAATTCAAATATTTAATTTGAATTATTTTGAGACATGTGAAGAGATTTATTTAATTAATTGGGAAGGTGATTAAGTGGAATAAATGGGATAAGTGGGATAATGTAATGACCTAGGATAAAATATTACAAAATGTCTTACAAGGTCATGTATCGACTAGGTAATATTATGACATGGACAATTTTGGGTGTCTACAATTGCTATTCCAATCTATTTCAACTTTATCACACTCTAGAAGTTCTCAGCAATTAGAATAGAAGCATTCACTTTGCCATTTTTGAGATAAACCTACTTTTCGGTCTGTACGAGATGCTATCGTGCCTCGAGGATGCCAGTGTGTCGCGCTATCGTTTGTATTCCGCGTTGTCGTCCTTTGGCCGAGAGCTTGTCGGTTTATCTAGAGAATCTCTGTGACCTGCTCTTTTTGATTCTAGAACTCTCGTCATTGTTCTTTGAGGTAGTTTAGGGTAGTTCACCCCATGAGCCTCTCTGATTGAAGAGAACTCATGAGTAGCGAATCCCTCTTCTCTATAGTAACAAACATATACAAAAACATAAAAGTTTGAATCCACAACTTTTTGGTATTCTAAGCAAATATAGCCTAAAATAATTTACTTGGAAAAGGCATAAAGAACTCATAAATTATTCAAGAAAAAATAGAATATCTAAAGCAGTTTTCTCTCCCTTTCACTAGATGAGTTGTTTTGTAATCAAGATTACAACAATAGTTAGTATTGATTATCTTTGGATTACACCTACCATCTAGGTTGATGTAACATTTTGTGGATTGATTCAATCTTTTGCTCAAAGATTTTTTGGCTACTATATTTTTTTTCTCTAATCTTTTTGAGCAAAAATCACTTACTTCTTAATGATCTTGATGAAAAAAATAGTAAAATCATCATCATGTTGAGTATTATCAGACATTATAGCTATGTTATTATAAGTAAATTGAATACTAGAGATAAAAATATATATCTATTATATCATTCAAATTGAGTATATTTCACAATCGATTGCAAGAATCTCAAAACAAAGTGTACACTTAATAAATGTAATATGATTAGACTTGTTTTTATACCTATTAAGGATGATATGTAATCACATTCTAAATCTATCATATAAAAAGTCCAAACTTACTTTGTAAATAAGTTTTAATTGTCTTACCATATTTAGACTAGATATTACCTATAGAATGGGTGTTACATCTATTTTTTTTTAATGTTATATAATCATTAAAAATGATAAATTTATATTAAAAATATGATCTTAATATGAAATATTCCTAAGTACATATTATAAGTATATTCTTTGATACTACTTGTTATGATATTTCTTGGAAATAAATGTAAAAATAAAAAATATAGTAGACCACTTCGAGGGGGTGATCTCCAAAAATTAGATAATAATATATGAATTCAATATCTGATGATATGATGATATGAGAGAGAATTATCTTCCTTATTTATAGGCTTAACTATGTAGGGACATACCCCTTCATCATAATTAAGATGGAATAGTGTATTAACTAATATTTATGCTAGGGTTAAGCATGCCACAAGTGATTATACTCATTACACTTAGGAATATATAATATATAGTTATGAATATATCTTATTAGGATCATAAAATTCCCCTCCCCTTCAAAAAGGCATTTCCCTCAATTCTTAGCAACTCTAAAATATTTTGTATGAATCGTTCAAAATTCCATGTTACATCTTCAATTGGCAAATTCTTCCATTTGCTTACAAATTTTGAGGTGGCTCTTTTTTGCAATCTAATTTTGGAAATTCCATGAAGTTTTTGTATTATTTTGTATGAAATTTTTTTTGGAGTATTTGTGATCCCTAAAATGTTAAGTCCTATTATGAGATGCTAAACAAACTATTAATGCAATAAAAGAAATAACATAAAGAGTACACCTCAAGATTAGCCTAAGGAAACAAATTACAAAGTAAGTTAACAAATTGATAAGTGATTATACCTCTTTTGTACTGCTTCTTCATTGGCTGGCCCTTGATCTTTGTATATTTTGTGTGCTCTTTGAATGGCAAGTTAAATCAAATATGCAAAGTGATATGCAAGATGAGTGAAGACGTGGTAATGGTGAACTCACAATACTATGGTAAAGGAAAGAGAAGCTCAAATGGATAATTTGCAAGAGTTTTGATAGTAAAATATTGATTCCCCAAATGAGAGAAAGGAGAGGGTATTTATAGAACAATTTGAATTCTCTAGAAAATTCAACGGTTGAAATTAAGCCAACAAGGTCAAGATGGAGGGCTATGGTGAGTTGATGACTCACAAGCCCTCACATCTTGACATGTGGAATGTGAGATGGCCTAGGGTGGGATGATGTGGAAATGAGGTGGAAGAGAGGTACATGATGTGGAGGAAGGACAAGTACCTTGTAGGTACCTTGGGGGATGAGAAGATTTCCTCAAAAAAGAACTCCTTGTCTCCAAATGAGAATGAAAAAGACATTTGAGAAATTTTAGAATTTCTCAAAAATCTCCATGGAAAATGGGAAAGTGGTTGGAGAAATAAATGTGAATTAATAATTCACATGTTTGAGAGAGTCTAATGGATAAAAGAGGGTTTCCAAAAAGATGGGGATTTGCCACATGTGAGTGATGTGACAAGTCAAAAGTTTTAGAAGTCCTTGGCACATGTAAAATGACAAGTCAAGTCTTCTAGAAATTGCATGGGGATAGGGTAAACCTTGGAAGGATAAAAATGTGAATTAAAAATTCACATGGGGAAGAGAGGAGCCTAGGATGAATAAATGTGAATTAAAAATTCATATGCGAAAGAGATTCAAGGCCAAGAAAGGCAAGTGGAAAGTTTGACTAAAAAATGTATGCTAAATGTGGCTAATGACTTTGATTAAGGTTGTGCAAACACAAGATTAGGATAATTAATGAGAGATTAGAAGCAAGTGGGAGATTATGGAGGATGTGACACTAATCTTGATTAAGTGGCGCACATCCTAATCATAAATTAATTAATTCAATCCAGATTAAAAGTGGATTATGGAGAATGTGACAAGGAGAGAGAAAAAAAGAGATTAAAAACTGGTTTTAATCCAAATAGGTCAAAGGACTAAATTAAATAAATTGTCTTATTTATTTAATTTAGAGAAAAAAAGGTGTAAGGTAAATTATTTAATTATTCAATTACATACTTTAGGAACCTTAGGCAGAAAATGAAATAATGATTAAATAAATTATTTAATCACTATTAATGAAATAGATGAATAGAGTAGACGATTTTGATTATGTGGAAGTGATCAGATTTAGATGTCTACATTTTGCCCCTCTTTGAAGTATTGTTAGAATAACCGTGTTTAGAAGAAAAAGAAATACAGATGACTCGATAGAGGAAGTAACCAGAAAATGATGCCCCAACATGGGGAGGAGGACCCGAGCTGTCCAATTAGCGGGGGAATGGATGAAGATGCCCCAATCCTACAAGGGAATGACTATGGTGGGGAAAATAGAGAAATGGGAAGGGTATGCCCCCTCAAGAGGATGACGAGGGAAAAAGAGGGGTCTTAGGCAACTTATCAATAGGAAGAAACAGATGGTATGGTTGGAAAGAGCGCAAAAAATTAGGCAACTTTTCCTTTTCAATGAAGTCAATTGAACAAACGATTTGCAAATGGTGGCCTCGGGAAGGGAAGGGATTAGTCGGAGGAAAAAAAAAGGTAAATAAGAGGTAAAAAATACTCTTAAAAAAGAAAGGGAAAAAGAATATAAGGTAATTTTATAAATTACCTCACCGCGTTTGCACTGTAGCAGTTGAGAGAAGAGGAGAGGAGAGGAAGCAAACGAGGAGCGAGGATGTTGCAAGATAACGACACCGAGATCATCCACCAAGCGGACAAGGTTCGGCGAGTCTACAGTCAGCGAGGTGTGCCCCACCAGGTTAGCAACAAAACCCTCTATGCATTGTGTTGGTAATTAAAATGCATTTTAAATGTTTTTTTGTAAAATGTAACAAACAGGTTTTGTGGGCGGGTTAGAGAATAAAAATGGGTACATGCGAAAAAAATAGGAAAAAAGGTGGGGGGGGAACCGGGGGGGAGAAAAAAAAGAAAACAGTCGATTTGCCCACAGAGGGGCGAATACACCCTTCTGCAGGAGGGCAGGTCTGCCCCAGCTCAGAGCAGGTCTGCCCCGGAGTGGGGTGAGTCTGCCTCGGCATGCAACACATGCAGCCGCTTGGCGCAGGGTGCCGCCCCACGGCCAGCGGTGGCACTGCAACTCGGCTGCGGGTGGAGCCGCCCCGAAGTGGGGTGGGTTCGCCCCACAGTCGGGGGCAAGTCCACCTTGGCGCAAGGCAGGTCCACCCGGCGGCCAAGGGCAGATCTTCCCTAGCTTGGGGGGGAGGAGAGGAGGTTGAAAGGGTGCGAAGGGGTGAGAAGAGAGAGAAGAGAGAGGAGATAAAGATCTGGAGGCAAGAAAGATAAAATCTCAGGGCCAAAAAAGAGATTAACAAGGTGAGTGTTTATGATTGCAGAGTTTTGGTCGATTACAGACACATGAGCGGAGGACAGAAGCACTGGCGGCGACCATAGAGGCCATGACTGGGGCAGACCACACAACATTGGAGCAGGTGGAGTTACTGCACTTAGTGTAGTTTCCAGTGATGAGAGCACATCGGGCGATGCTAACAGCGTTGATAGAGAGATGGAGTTCAGCGACATCGACCTTCCATCTTCCGACAGGAGAGATAACGATGACAATAGAGGACGTATGGCAGATTCTGAGGCTTCCCATACCGGGGTGGTTAGTGAGCGAGGTGGTGTCCAGAGGAGCACAGTTGGATGAGACCGTCTTGGTGTTATTTGGGCGGGATGATTTGCCGATATAGAGGGGTCAGTTAGATGTCAAAAAATGTTTGGCCTTGGGGTTGCCAGCATTACCAATGTATTTGTGTTGTTTGATTAGTGGGATACTATTGCCGGACCAAAGCAGATGATTCTTCAACTTACGATATATGGAGGTGATCTGACATATTGTCGAGTGGCAAGAGGGACAGTTTTCCTGGGGGTCATGTGTATTGGCACAGTTATATCGAGACATGCATGTGATTTGTTATCGGGGGATGCAGAGTGTGACGCATAGGACACTATTATAGGTGTGGGGTTGGGAGCATATTATGGAGACGAGACCTATAGTGGCAAGGAGAGCTAGTGGCTTGGGGGTATGGGGGAGCCAGGGGCTATGTCCTACGGTATGAGACGCAAGGAGAGATGGATGAGTGGAGGAGAGAATTTGATGGGTTATGGGAGGAGGACATAGTATGGTGGCCATATATGTATCAGTGGTTTAGGGGATGGGCGGCGGAGGAGGAGAGACATTCAGGTTTCTTTAGATGTAGATGTATCTTGATTGGGAGTCAGCCACACATGGTGGAGTCGCATCGACCAGACAGAGTGGAGAGGCAATTTGGACATATACAAGATATTCCAGCAGCGCCGACTATGTTTTTTAAGCTTACCAGAGAGGTACCATGGGGAGCGAGGCTGTCAATGAGGGCAATGAGGGATACATGGGCAATCGTAGGTGGGGTGCCCTATCCAAGGAGGGCGATGGGTCCAGAGGATGCCGAAGTGACAGATCGGTATGCTCGGTGGTATCGCAACCACCAGTGGGAGAGGATTACACCGGAGAAGCCTATAGTAGAAGCCATAGAGTGGGGGCCAGAGGATGAGCAGGAGCAGGGGGGATAGGAGGAGGGGGTATAGGAACAAAGGCGATAGGAGGAGGGGGGACAAGAGCATAGGAGACAGGAGGAGGTAGAGAGGTAGCAGGGTGTGGGGCATCAGAGTGGTGGGGCAGATGAGGGTGGGGTTGGAGGTCAGCCAGAGAGGAGGAGGAGGAGGAGGCAACATCAGAGGAGGGCTAAGAGATATATGGGGGAGTAGGTGGAGGCAGGAGGGCTAGGCGAAGGGAGAGGGCTAGAGACAGATATGGCGAGACTAGGGAGTGAACCAGAGGTGGATATTCTAAGGGTGGTGGAGGGGAGGGCTATTGGACAGATAGGGATTGGTGGTAGAGTATAGCGGAGGCAAGTGCAGGTGAGAGCCGAGCAAGAGGAAGCGAGGGCCATAGATCAACAGGAGGGAGCAAAGGGGGTGATAGATGTCAGAGGATGTCCAGAGAGGATGACCGAGAGAAAACGACAGAGGAGGGTCCAACTAGAGATCCGGGCAGAGCAGGAGTCCCATACTGTAGGGATGGGTGAGGATGGAGGCAAACTAGAGGGCAGTTGAGGAGACTGATGAGGGTGGGGAGAAGAGGACAGCCAAGGAGGATTTGGTTGATGAGCTGGGTGGAGCAGGTTTAGGAGGAGATAGAGGGGGAGGCTATGGACGTGGATGTGTAGGTGGTAGAGCCTTTAGCAGTAGTACAAACAAATTCAATTGAGAATCCAATGATTTTACTAAGAGAGTCACACGTGAGGCTATGGGTGTTGGAGGAGGAGTTGAGGAGGGCAGAGGAAGAGGTGTAGAGGGTGCAAGAGACATAGTAGATAGAGTTTGATGTTGTTGTGTCTCGACTGACGACAGATGTACGAGATGCTGAGAGAGGGAGGGAGGAGATGTGAGTGGAGATGGAGAGAGTATGGGGTGAGTTGGCTTGAGTGACTTTGGATTGAGATAGGTTAGAGGCAGCGATGACAGTAACATAGATGCGGGGTCAACCATAGCCAATAGGGGGAGGAGAGCATGTCTTAGTGGAGTGTTTTCAGCGAGCCGAGAGGGAGATGGAGACAGTGAGAGTACAGATGGTAGGACTGCTGGGGGAGAGGATAGATCTATAGGAGAGGGTATCTATTGTGGAGGTATCCTTAGAGGAGATGAGAGCGAGGGCTGAGGCAGCAGATGCTGAGTTAGAGATAGTGCAGAGAGAGAGAGATACTACGTATGGAGGTGTACATGCCCTCCAGGAGGAGAGAGATAGTGCACAGGGACAGGTGCAGGTGATACAGGGGGAGATGTATCATGCATAGAGACAGGTGTAGGTGATACAAGGGGAGAGGGATGAGGCACTGAGACAGGTCCAGATCCTACAGTTTCAGAGAGATGCAGTAGTGGCACGGGTAGAGAGTGCAGAGAGGGATATAGCTCAGAGGCAATCACAAAGAGTGCAGGGTGATGGGATAGAGTTAGTCGTACAGGGTTTGTAGGCAGAGCTAAAGATTGTAAAAGAAAAGAGGGAGAGGACCACAGACCAGGTACGACTATAGACAGCAGCGCAGGAGGCATGGGAGCAGGAGCGGCGAGCCATCAGTAGAGAGCGGAATAGATACAGGTATGAGCAGAATGTTGCCAGGTTCTAGGCTGGGCAAAGGGATGAGTATATGCATGAGGTGGGCTATTGGAGATGTGCGTATGAGCACGCAGTACCAGATCTGACACAACAACAACACGGTATGTTAGGTAGGTACCACAAATGTCGATACCGTCCCAGTCTTTAGGGACACAGACTAGAGGGTATAGTGATTTTTAGCCGCCTCCGTCTTGATTTGGGACTCCAGATCGTGAGTCGTAGGGAACTCCAACATACAGGGGACCGGTTCCTGAGTCTCCTCAGAGGTCAAGTGTGGGCAGCTCAAGGCAAGCAGAGGACAGGTGATAGGATACAGGTGCTTTGACAGGTACTGGATGGAGGTGTAACACATATTCTTAGATTATACTTCTTATTTGAGGATGATATGTAGGTGGTTATGATGTGACTATATTTTGGATATGAACATTGTATTATTTTGATGATGATATGTGATGGTCCCCATTGACATTATGCTGAACATTTTTTTGATGGATGTTTTATGTTATGAGTATGGTTTTATATTGATGTTTGTATGATAGATGATGTATGTTATGCACATGTATATGATGAGTTGTGTTGATATGGATGCTGTGAAAATACATGATGTTAATGATTTATTTATTCGTGTTTGGATGATGTGATTATGGATTATGTTAATGATTTATGAATGGTAATGCCATTGTGTATATGATGTAATTAATATGGGCGTAACAATGATGCATAGGTGGGTATGAAAATATATGGAAATGTATTGATGCAATCATGGGTAAATGAACCTAAATGAATTGATGCAACATGAATAAATGAACCTAATGAATTGATGTAACATGGATAAATGAGCCTAAATGAATTGATGAAATCATGGATAAATGAACCTAAATAAATTGATGCAATATCGATAAATGATGAACCTAAATGAATTGATGCAATATGGATAAATGATGAACTGACACACTAAATATAATGTAAACATAAGTATCAATGGGTAGGTGATAGGCATATGGTGTGTGGGACATGGTACCTATCAAGAACCGTAAGGATCTTGAGAAGAAAAGTCAGTAAGAAGGAATGAAAGTTTGCACAATCAAGATCGGGAGTCATAGATGTAGGAACAAGGATGGATGAAGGGGGGATATGCAATGAGATGAAAAGAAACATGAATGCAATTTTTCATCCTTTAGAGCACTGATTTTTTCTATAGCATAAGACATTGGGCGTCAGGGTATGTAAACCAAGATGGATTAGTGTCTAAGGCATAAAATAAACACAACAAACAAGAAGGCTATCCCAATACCCCAAAGTAATGATGACTTTGGTCGGGCTAGGTATTGGAATAACCACAAGCACAAAGGGATGGCCCCACATAATGCAGGATCCAGGAGGAATCCTGGTGGGTACCACATGGAGCATCCCAACAGATAGAAATAATAAAACAATCAAGAGATGCCCCTATGTTGACTAGGAAAAACACACCATAATATGATGGATCATGGTGATCTTGACTAGTTAAGAGACGGAGCTCAAATAATTAAAAAAGCCAAAAGTACCAAAAGATCACGATCAATTGCAAGCATCCTTTGCCATAAGATCCCAAGGATGGATGGGGTTGATGTGGTCTATTAGGAAGGATTCATCCTATAAAGACCAATGATGGATACTAAACTAAAGTGACCAAGATGACGTAGGATAATTGCCATTAAGCATATTTCTTGACACGAGAAGATCTTGTTTGTGAAGAATCAGCAATGATAGGGACATACTTGACAACAAGACAACAAGAGGGCAAGACACAACCTAAAGACCTAGGGGCTTAGGGGTTGATCAAAGATCAACCTTGCCTATGTGAAAGCACAGAGCCCTCATAGTTCAGGAAAAGACCATGGTAAAAGAGCGGAAAGTGGACTGATGGAAACTGATGAATAACCAAGACAAACATAAGCCCCAGGGGCAGATCAAAAGATCAACCTTGCCTATGTGAAAGCATAGGGGCAACGTAGTTCAAAAAGGATGAAAGACCAAGGATGGACAAGATCAAAAAGTGGACCATGAGGATGGACGATGAAGGACAAAATGCCTTGAGGGCCGATCAAAAGATTAGCCTTTCCTATGTGCAAGCGCAAAGGCGTCGTAGTTCAAGACAAGACATGATGATACCTAGATGGAGACAAACATGATGAGTGAACCTAGATGGAGACAACCACAACAATGAGATGACACAAGCTTAGATTAGGATAACAAGCTCAAGATGTCAGATAGCGGATGATGGTCATCCAATGCTAAACTAGAAATATACCAAGTGACGAGGTGATGCAAGTGGATGGGAGGATGTGGGGATTGAGGAGCCGATGGATAAGCCATAAAGTAACCAAGATGCGAGGTAGATAATGATTAAGCCCTATACGAGAGGCGCCTGTTGCTAGGTTTTCACCAATCGTACTTATCCAAGGTGCCACGCAGGGGTGGTTTTCACCATAGGATGAATTATTCTTTTTACTATTTTTTTTTGGATTTTTTTGATTTTTTTGTATTTTTTGAGATTTTACCAGGAAGGATACCCCAGCTGACCTAAGTAGAGAATTTCTTCAGATGCATGATGTTGATGGGTTCTTCCAAGGGATCCCCTTCAAGGGTAGATAGCCTGTAGGTGCCAGAACCATACTTTGTGGTGATGACATAAGGGCCCAACCAATTAGCTTCAAATTTACCCTTTTTCTCTCAATCTTGTTGATTCCGTTGATTCTCTTTAAGGACCAAATCACCAACATTAAATTGGTGAGGGTAGACTTTCTTATTGTAGCTCCTTTTGAGTTAGTGTTGATAGGCTTGTAGATGGTTATAAGCCTTGACCTGTTTTTCATCCAACAATTCCAATTGTGCTAGCTATGCCACTCGAGTGTCTTCGTCAGTGATGAGATTCTTGAGTGATATTGAGAGTGAAGGGATTTCAACTTTGATTGGAAAGATGTCTTCAGTGCCATAGACAAGGTAGTATGGAGTAGCACTGGTGGGGGTGCGGATGGACGCATGGTAGGCCCAAAGAGTAGGATGGATATGGAGGTGCCAATCTCAGCCAGTGCTATTGACCATCTTCTTAATGATTTTGATCAATGTTTTGTTTATCGCCTTTGCTTTTCCATTACCATGGGGGTAATAGGGGGTGGACCGATGATGTTGGATATGATATGTTTCACAAAGGGACTTCATGCACTTATTCTTGAATGGATTTTCGTTATCGGTGATGATGGCGGAGGGGATACCATACCTCCAGAGGATATGGTAGAGGATGAACTTAGAGATATGAACACCAGTGATTTGAGTGAGTGGTATGGCCTCTACCCACTTGGTGAAGTATTCAATGGTTGTGATGATAAAGGTGTGACCATCAGAGGATGGAGGGTAGATCTTTCCAACCAAGTCAAAACCCCATTGTGAAAACGGCCAAGGTGTCGTGATAGGTTGTAGCTCTTGTGTTAGAGCATGAATCAAATTTGCATGTTGTTGACATGGAAGACACTTTTTGACATATTCACAAGCATCATGTTCCATTGTAGGCCAGTAATACCCTTCTCTTAGAATCATTTTGGCTAAGGTCATACCATTAGAATGGGCCCCACAAATACTGCTGTGCACTTTTGTTAATGTCATGCGGGCTTCGGTTTCATCTAAAAAACAGAGGATATTTTCACCATACCCACATCGATAAATTGTATCACTGATGATGGTGTAGCGGGCAGTGCGTTGGATAAATGATTTACGTTGGTTTCTTGTGAGATCAGGTGGGAGGGTGTTGTCATGAATATAGGTATAAATTTTGTGGTACCAAGGGGATTCAGGACCTAAAATATCACACACCATGTTACTCTCAGGGATATCATACGTTGGGATTAGGAGTTGCTCGACTAGGAATTGAAAATCTATGCGGTCTTTTGGCATGTCAAGGAGAGAACCAATGGTAGCCATAGCATCTATTACCTTATTCTGGAGTCTTGGGATCTGCTCAAATTGGATGAAGGAAAAATATTTTTTGAAAGTCATCCACCATGCGTTTGTAAGGAAACAACTTGTCATCCTTTGTTAGAAACTCATCATTGACCTATTTTATAACTAACTGGGAGTTACCAAAAACTTGCAGATGAGTGATTTGCCATTGAACTGCAATTCTAAGGCCTATGAGAAGGGCTTCATATTCGGCAATGTTGTTGGTGCAGGGAAAATCCAATCTGAATGATTTTGGTATGTAATCACCTTGGGGGGTGATAAGCAAGACTCTTGCCCCCGATCCATTATTAGTGTGTGATCCATCAAAGTACAATGTCCATGTGGTAGCTTCTGATACTGCAAAGACTCCTTCATCTATAAATTCGGCTTCTATGGGATAGGCATCTACTAATGGAGCTTTTGCCAACTAATCTGCTATTACCTTCCCTTTGATTGCTTTTCTATCCACATATTCTATATCAAATTCACTTAGAAGCATTATCCATTTACCCATTCAGCCAGTTAGGGTTGTCTTAGATAACAGGTACTTGAGAGGGTCAAATTTTTATATCAACTTCATCGGATGGCTAAGCATATAATGACGTAATTTTTGTGTAATGAAGACCACAGCGAGACATGCTTTCTCAATTGGTGAATAATTAAGTTCATAACTGACCGGTGTTCGACTAATGTAATAGATTGCTCACTCTTTTGAGGATTCGTCATGTTGTGCCAACAATGCCCCCAATGCAACTGAAGTGGCATAGATGTATAGCAAGACAGGTTTTCCAGGGATAGGTGGCATCAAGATTGGTGGGTGGGCCAAGTATTCTTTGATCATATCAAAACCCAACTGACATTGTTGATTCCATTTGAAGGTGGTGTCTTTCTTTAGAAGGTGAGTGAATGACTGACATTTATCTGCAACCTGGGCTATAAACCGACTGATGGATTGTAGCTTTCCTTGAAGGCTCCTTAACTATTTCAAGTTTCTAGGTGGAGGTATATCCATGATAGCTTTTACTTTAGTAGGGTCAACCTCGATGCCCCTCTGAGAGACTAAGAAGCCCAACAATTTCCCTAATGTGACACCAAATACACACTTTTTCAGATTCAGTCTTAGCTTGTACTGCTCCAAGCGCTCGAAGATCTTTTTCAGAATGGCAGGGTGCTCTTCTCTGGTTCTGGATTTTCCCAGTAAGTCATCAACATAATCTTCCATGATAATGTGGATGAGGTCATGGAATATACCAGTCATTGCTCGTTGATATGTTTCCCCCACATTTTTGAGGCCAAAGGGCATGACATTGTAACAAAAGGTACCCCAAGGTGTTGTAAAATCGATTTTGTGTTGATCTTCAGGGGAAATTTGGATTTGATTGTAGCCAGAGAATCCATCCATAAGGGATGACATCTCGTGTCATGCAGTAATGTCGACCAACATGTCAATTTTAGGCAATGGGAAGTCATCTTTTGGACAAGCTTTGTTGAGATCTTGAAAATCTGTACAAATCCTGATGTCTCCGTTAGGTTTAGCAACATGTACTATATTGGAAATCCAATCGGAATAATCAATGGGTTTGATAAAGCTAGCATCTAGTAATTTCTCCAATTCTTTTTTAACTAATAGTGCTACCCGCGGGTGCATCTTTCAAAGCTTTTGTTTGACAGGTTTGGCATCTGGACGGATATCCAAATGGTGTACAATAAGATTAGGATCCAGGCCAAGCATATCAGAATAAGCCCATGCAAAATTGATAACCCCTTCTCTGAGAATTTGGACAATAGTAAAATACTCTGCTTCTGATAAAGATTTTGCTACATAAGTGATCCTTGGATTTTCTTTTATCCCCAAATTTATCTCCTGCATCTCTTCAATGAGAAGAGAAGATTGTTCAGGTATTTGTGTTCCCACAAGGGGAAGATGAATGTCCCCATCTTCCAGTGTCGCATTGAGGTTTTCACTATCAGATACACCCTTTGTTTTTACTTTTTCCCAGTCAAAAAGCACCTCAGTGAGGTTTTCACTTGATGACCTATTTTGTTTTTGCTTCTTTTTGCTTTTGTGGTTAGGGCATTCATCTTCCCCCAATCTCATGAGATGTACATAGGTATCCTCTGAGGGAAATGTGTTGATAGGTGCACTACCTTGTAGGTCATGATCTATAAGTTCAGGATGTTTGAGGGATAAGGTTATGGTGCAAACAGACAAGCATTCAAACATGGCAGGGAGATCAATGTGATTCAAATCATCATATGTGTGTATGATGGAATATTCTTCTAGTATGTCTTTGAGGGAACCGTCATCAACACTAACATTGTTAGAAGTGCTAGAGGATGTCACAGGACCATTTTGTTTAGTATCATAACCCAAGCCCAAATTTCTTGGTTGGATGTTAGTTGCTTCAATGGGTTGGAATTTTCCTTGTTCTTCCACACCAAGGCCTTTGCCTTGGTAATGACACTTTTCAATGAACTTGGAGGCACATGGATAAACTTCTTGAAAGTATTCTATAAGGGGACATGGTGGCTCAGGTTCCTCTCGATAAACCCATTGGCTGATATTGGCTTCCATTTGATCCTGAAGGGATCCTAGATCATTGAATGTTGTCGAACCCATATTCTTGGAGGTGAGTGTAAGTGTCTTTTCTTCTACTTTTGGTACTGGTAGAGTTGGTTGTCCATATGTACACGGCGAGGGTGGCATGGTTGCCACATTTAGTGCAGTATGCATTTCGTATTTGCCACATCCCTTATCTATGATCTGGACCTTGGTGATGGTGGAAGCAGGGGTGGATGATGGTGTAGATGAAGTGTTTAGTGTATTGGTGGATGGATGAGAATCAAATGTTTGGAATGCCCCCATTTCGACTCCTGGGCAATAATGTGAATGCGGAAAGGAAGCTTCCAAGGTATGACAATATTGAAAAGGTTGGGGATTAGCCTGTTTGGTAACTTCCATTCCTTGAAATGGGAACTTTAAACATTGATGGTAGGTGGATGGGATAGCTTGCATAGAATGAATCCATGGACGACCAAGAAGGATGTTGTATGGAAGGTCAAGGTCTAGAACATGACACATAGTGTACTGTACAATGGGGAGGCAAATAATTCCTTCAGAATCTCTCTCTGCATTATCATATGCCTTGATGGTGATAATTTGACTTCTCAAGTCAGCCTGGGTGTATCCAACCTGTTGTATGAATTTTAATGTGCAAAGATTTAGGGCCGAACCATTATCTACCAGTACCCTTCTTACTTTTTGACAATTTATACCAACCTCGAGATGGAGGGGGCAGTTGTGGCTTGACTCAAGGCACAACATGTCTTTTTGGCTAAAGGCTAACTGATAGGTTAATGAGAGATTTCCCACCAATACTTGGAATTGGGTGGGGTCAATATCATCGGGCACTTGTGTGCTTTGAAAAGCCTTAGTCAAAATGTCTTGATACACGGGAGATGAATTAAGTAGATCTAAGATGGATATTTGGGTTGCAGTCTTGCCTAGGTGGTCTAGGATGTTATATTGTGAATTGATGGATGGTCGTTGGGTATATGGAGGAGTTGTTGGGACTATGATGCGGGTTCGTCGAGTGGTAACAACACATTATGGATCTTTTCCTTTGAAATGTATCATGGATACACATGGCTCCACTTGTTCTACATATGAGACCACAACCTGATAATTGTATGGCACATTTTTATAGCTGATGTTATTGGTGTTGTTACCTTGACTGTTATTGTTGTTAGATCCAAGATTAGAGTTGGAAGTACTAGGACCCTGATTGTGGTTAGGAAAATCGTTTTGATATATCTAGAGTTGAGCATTGGATGAAGATGATGTGTCAGCATCTACATGGATTTCACCTCGATCGATGAGGCCTTGAATGCAAGTTTATAGGCCTTGACATTTAGATAAGGTATGTCCCTTAATCTTGTGAAATTCACAATATTCGTTGTCTTTAAACCAAGCAGGTTTGGGTTTAGACGTATCAAGAGGTTTGGTGACAAGATACGTGAAGGGATAATTGGATTGAAGAAGCTTGTTAAACACCATGCTAAGGGGTTCTCCCAACTGAGTGAATTTTTGTTTATTTCCCCCTTGGTTATTTTGGTTGGATTGTTGTCGTGGTGCCCCTTGGGAGACAAATATGGCATTATGGACTGACGGTTATTGCTGAAGAGGGTATTTTTGTGTGGTGGTGGCCACCTAAACATGTTTGGTGTCAGTGACACCGTCATTGACAACATTTTTATTTCTATTACAATAATGAGGTTTATCCCCAAAGGACTTCTCTTTATCATAATTAAAAAAATTGACTTGCCCTTTTGCAACAAGGGCTTGTTCCAAGATGTGACCCTTCTCCACAAGTGCCACAAAGGTGGTGATACAATGGAGTTGAAAGTTATGAACCATATCTGGGTGGGATTTTTTGATAAATAACGTGACCATGTCTTTTTCTGATGGTGGTAATTTCATCCTATTGGCCAAGGCACACCATCTTTGCAAGTAACTTGCAAAGGTCTCTCCATCACATTTTTTTTCTTTCAGGAGATAAAGTGTGTCGATATCCTTCTCTAGATTAAAAGAGAAGTGGGAAACAAATTGTTCGGATAATTGTGCAAAGGTTTTGATAGATCCTTTTTCAAGGCCCATAAACCAGTTAAGGGCAACTCCTTGTAGACTTTTAGGGAAAAGTCGAATAAGATAATTATCGTTATGCATGACCTCTTGGAAATGAGCATAAAATTCTTGAAGGTGGGCTCTAGGATCCCCGGTTCCTTTGTATTTATCAAATTTCGGTATCTAAAAAATGCTTGGGGAAAGGAACCAAGGAGATGGAGGGATCAAAAGGATAAGGACATATGTCCTCAAACTTGAATGTTTGTTTACCCGTTCCAACTTGTAGATCCTTTAATGTTGCTTTTAGTTCTTCCAAGTCCTTATTGACAAGAGTCATGGGAGTCAGAGTGGATTGATTGTATGGATAGTATTATGGATATGATGAGGATGGCCCTACCACTATCGGATCATAGACGGGTTGAGTCGGATACGAGTTTGTTTGTTGATTATAAGTGGATTGATAGTTGGATGATTGATTGTGATGAGTGAGAGCCACTTGTTGGTAAGGCGATTTTTGTTGATAGTAGGAAGTGAGGGATGGGTCTTGTTATTGTGTAGCATTTTGGTAATACATGGAGGTAGGGCCTCTTTGTTGATGTGATGATGGTTGTTGGTGATAGGAAATGTAAGGTGCCCCCTGTTGATAAGTTGGTTGTTGTTGCAAGTAGGGCGGATAGGATTGGTATTGTTGCACAATGGTGGGTTGTTGTGTGGCATATGGGGATGGATTTGATGGTTGTTAGTGAGGATGATTATGCGGATGTGAAGGATTGGTGTAAGATGGTGGTTGGGTCTATTTTTGGTTTTGAGCATTCTGATGAGGATTCATATTGAGATGGAATGAAACAGGGTATGTGCTAGAGGGATGATAGAGGTACTTAGTAAGCGGATTATGGTGTGTTTGTTATTGTGGGGGTCATTGTTGTGACTGTTTTTGATGAGATAGGTGAGATGAGATATGTTTCTGGGGGGTGGCCACAAAAGGGCTATGTGGTGGTTGTGAGGTAGGTTGTACTACTTGATGTGATAGTTGTGTAAGAACGGTAGTGTGTTGTAGATGTTGTAGATGCAAGGGTTGAGATTGAAGCTAGAGTGGTAGCAGTATGTTGTGGTGGTGTTGGTAGTGTGCTGGATTGGTAAGGATTATTTGGAGGTTGTTGAAATGTAGGAGGTAGAAAATTGGTAAGTATAGGTGTTCCCCAATATTAGGATATGGGGGAGGAAGCATTGGAGCAGATGGGATGTATGATGGCATGCCATAGGCATGGGGATCATTAGGATCTGATGGTGGAATAGTAGATGTTGTGGTAGAAAGACGAGGATACTCTTGGACTTGATGGATGACAACATTTCCAATATTTGGGTGCTACCAGTTGTCCATGGGTGCACTCTCGGGAGCATAGGAATTTCTTGGAACATTTTACGAAGCTTGTGGATCAGCAGATGTTGGAAGGATATATGGTGAGGCATCAAAGTCTGATGGTGGTTTGACTCCCTTCATGAGTAGGGTGGCAAGGATCTTATCCCCACGTTCATTGAGGAGCCAATCCATCATTTGGAAATTGGTAGGATTATTGAGATATTTGTCAATGGTGCCCTCACGTTGATTGACCATGTTCTCGTCACCGGGTGGTGTGATATTCTAGATGTCGGTGTTCGATTGGGATGAGACGCCGTTATGGGGATCGTGTGGATTGTTTGGAATATTATTAGGATCTTGAGGGACATTTGGTTGGGAACCTTGGGTTTGTTGGTTTTCCATTTGTTTTTTTGTATGTGAACGGGGATGAACGTGCAAAACAACTAACTGATTTTAAGATGCAACTCCTAAAGGATGATCTAGGTGATGATTTGGATTGATTGATTCAAATTGGATTAGGATTGTAGGATTGGGTTGGATGTTGGACCGATTGATAAGATGATGGATGAATTGATGATGTATCAATTTGATGATTTGGATAAGGATTGGATTTGATTAGATGATTTTGATTGGATGATGGGATTTTGATTGGATGATATCGGATTTGGATAGATTGGATTTGATTATTTGGATCAATTGGATAAGTTTTTTTTGGATTAGATGATGGAGGGGATCCTAAAACCCAATTCGAAAATCACTCTAAGTGACTTAAAACGTTGGTTGATTGGATTAAACTGACTAAATCAATGATCACAACGCCGAATCCACCTTGAGATAAAGGGGGATTGATTTGGGCCAATGATGTTGAATTTCAAGACAAATCCGCCTTAGGATAGAGGCAGATTGATTAGGTTGAAGACAATGATTGATATGAGATGACGATCAAACCTAATGCCTTGGTCAATTTGGGTAATAACAAAGGTTTAAAGGACTTTTGGATGCAAATTAAGGATGTCCTAAAGGTTTCTTATATGATGGGGGTGTTGTTGAAGTGTTCCTTTTGGAAGAAAAGAAACTCTTTAAGTCACACGATAAGATGGTAGAACGGGTATCCCAAATTGTGAAATGATCAATGAGAATGTGATAAATGGACGTTTAGAAAGGTTAAATGGAGGCTTGATATGGTCAAATGGATGTTTGGAGTGGTTAAATGAATATTTAGGATGGTCAAATGGTTAAACGAAGATTCGGGGTGGTTAAACGAAGGCTTCGAATGTTCAAACGGGGTGAAATTCTCCATTCAGGAGGGCATATCCGCCCTTCTACAGTCAAAACAATGGATCAGGGGGGAAAATCCGCCCTTCTGTAGGAAAACAGTGGACTAGGGGGGCAAATCTGCCCCTTTGCAGGAAAAAAGTGGATCAGGGGGGCAAATCCAACCCTCTGCAGGAAAATAGTGGACCAGGGGGGAAAATCCATCCCTCTGCAGAAAAATAGTGGACTAGGGGGGAAAATCCACCCCTCTACAGAAAAACAGTGACTTGGTTTATGGCAAGGACTTGAAATGACTCAATGAGGTTGACTTATCAAGATTTACTGCTTTCTCACAGAAAGACACTTTAAGAAAGCACAATCCTATGATTAGTGTTAAGGGGTATGGCCAATAAAGGTCTTAATCTAGGAAGTACAAGGTTTCTAGGGAGTCCTCGATATACTCTCGGTACATGAGGCACAACTGTGAACACTAGCCCATCACAAGCGTGAGTCAAGAACACAGCAAAATACTGAAGGGCTCAGACCAACTCTTCACGTTTATCTAGGTATCACCCTAGCTTCGACGCTCTGCCGGACACGACGTGATTGGATTGGGGTATAGCTTTGGCTCTCCCCCCTTTTTATACCCCACCGATACGTGTGGTTGGGATCGCCCCTTGGGGTGATGAAATCCCCAAGTAGGTCCCTCTAAAAAGAAAGCACTAATCATTTCCAACTACCCCCCCCATCCACACAAAGTGTAAGGGGAAGGTGAAAAAAAATTAATGCCCCCTTTGGGTAACACAAAAATAGACACACCACATAGCAAGTATTACTTCCTCCTAGTTAGACTATGTGCCTAGATGAAAACAACAATAAAAGACTTAAAATCTGCATAAATTAATGGTCCTGCAAACAAATGTTAATTATTTTATCCTTCGTCTCTTGTGAATAACCAAAAAATTCTGCAAATTATTAGTAAGAAATCTAACTACACCCACAAACAAGCAAAGTTAGGGGGTTAGAACTTCAAAACAACAAAAAACTAAGCCAAAACCGAAGCTAAAATGCCTATTTTTACCTTCAAAAATGTGTTGTTTAGGGAAAATCCACCCCTTTGCAGTGAAAAATGTTGGAACGACAGGGCATATCCACCCTTCTACAGTGAAAAATGTTGAAACAACAGGGCAGTCCGCCCTTCTGCAGAAAATTGTTAGAAACAGTGAAATAGTAGGGAAAATCCGCCCCTCTGTAGAAAAGTTGTCAGAAACGTTGGGACAGGAGGGCAAATATGCCCCTCTGTAGATTACTGTTAGAAACGTTGAAATAGGAGGGAAAATATGCCCCTTTGTAGAAAATTTTTAGAAACGTTGAAACAAGAGGGCAAATCAGCCCCTCTACAGAAAACTGTTAAAAACATTGAAACACGAGGGCAAATCTGCCCCTCTACAGAAAACTATTAAAAACGTTGAAACACAAGGGAAAATCTGCCCTTCTGCAAAAAAATTGTTAAAAACATTGAAACAGGAGGGAAAATCCGCCCCTCTGCAGTGTATGGGAGGGCAAGTCCGCCCCTCTATGGGGAAAATCCGCCCCTTTGTGACCTGGACCTGCAAACAACTCTAATAGCAACAAACATGAAACAAAGAGACCTATTTGTGGGTCCCAACAGGCATTCCAGAAATGTGATCCCTAAAATGTTAAGTCCTATTATGAGATGCTAAACAAACTATTAATGCAATAAAAGATATAACATAAAGAGTACACCTCAAGATTAGCCTAAGGAAATAAATTGCAAAGAAGTAAGATAACAAATAGATAAGTGATTATACCTCTTTTTTGTTGCTTTTTCCTTGGTTGGCCCTTGATCTTTGGATGTTTTGTGTGCTCTTTGGATGGAAAGTTAAATCAAATATGCAAAGTGATATGCAAGATGAGTGAAGACATGGCAATGGTGAACTCACAATACTATGGTAAAGGCAAGAGAAGCTCAAATAGAGAATTTGCAAGAGTTTTTATAGTAAAAGATTGATTCCCCAAATGAGAGAAAGGAGGGGGTATTTATAGAACAATTTGAATTCTCTAGAAAATTCAACAGTTGAGATTAAGCCAACAAGGTCAAGATGGAGGGCTATGGTGAGTTGAGGACTCACAAGCCCTCACATCTTGACATGCAGAATGTGAGATGGCCTAGGGTGGGATGATGTGGAGGAAGGACAAGTACCTTGTAGGTACCTTGGGGGATGAGAAGATTTCCTCAAAAAGGAACTCCTTGTCCTCAAATGAGAATGAAAAAAACATTTGAGGAATTTTAGAATTTCTCAAAAACCTCCATGGGAAATGGAAAAGTGGTTGGAGAAATAAATGTGAATTAAAAATTCACATGCTTAACAGAGTCTAATAGATAAAAGAGGTTTTCCAAAATATTGGGATTTACCACATGTGAGTGATGTGACAAGTCAAAAGTTCTAGAAGTCCTTAGGACATGTAAAATGACAAGTCAAGTCTTCTAGAACTTGCATGGGGATAGGGTAAACCTTGGAAGGATAAAAATGTGAATTAAAAATTCACATGGGGAAGAGAGGATCCTAGGATGAATAAATTTGAATTAAAAATTCACATGGGAAAGAGATTCAAGGCCAAGAAACGCAAGTGGAAAGTTTGACTAAAAAATGTATGCTAAATGTGGTTAATGACTTTGATTAAGGTTGTGCAAACACAAGATTAGGATAATTAATGAGAGATTAGAAGCAAATGGGAGATTATGGAGGATGTGACACTAATCTTGATTAAGTGGTGTACATCCTAATCATAAATTAATTAATTCAATCCAGATTAAAAGAGGATTATGGAGAATGTGACAAGGAGAGAGAAAAAGAGGGATTAAAAAATGGTTTTAATCGAAATAGGTCAAATGACTAAATTAAATAAATTGTCTTATTTATTTAATTTAGAGAATAAAAGGTGTAAGGTAAAGTATTTAATTATTCGATTACATACTTTAGGAACCTTAGGCAGAAAATGAAATAATGATTAAATAAATTATTTAATCACTATTAATGAAATAGATGAATAGAGTAGACGATTTTGATCATGTGGAAGTGATCAGATTTAGATGTCTACAGGATTAGTAGGGAATAGATGAGAGAGTCCACACAAATATACATTGTTAATGATTTTATATCCATAACAAACAAGATTACATCAAGATTATTTGACTTTGGCAACCCCATAATGAAGTCTATTGATATTTATGTCTCGTGTTGTATTGGAATGCCTAATATTTGTAAGAGGCTTAGAGTCTTTATTGTTTTGCTTTTTTTGGCATACCAAATATTCCACCACAAATTTTTGGACATTCACTTCAATATCTTCCTAAAAGAAATGTTTATTTATAGGATGATAGGTATGAACAAATCTTATATAGTATCTTGTTAGACCCAAAAATCCTCTCTTCTTAGGGTCCATCTTAACACCTTTAAGTGACAACAGATGTCTTGAGTATTCTACTTCTTTTACCCTAAAGACACATTTGAATTATTTTGCACCGATTTTATTATCTTCAAATTCATTAATAATAGGACTATGAAACTTGTCTTTATGAGTGATCTTGTTTAACTTCTTATAATGTTAGCACATTCTCCATGGATCATCCTTTTTGTTAAGCATAAACACATGGGATAAATAGGATTTTTTTTTGGGATGAGCAATGCTTCTTGGTATTAGTTCAATTCCATGCTTACGACCTCCAATTAGAGGTACAACCTTGGATTCTTGAAATACTTGTTGATGGTGTTGAATAATCTCTTGAATTTTTTGTTGATCTTGAGTTATCATAGCTTGTGCTTCTGTAAAATGTAATTGTTCCCCTATAGTATAAGATCCTTTCTTGAGTAAGTTTTCCATCCTATGGGAGCTAATGATTTCACTTGGTAGTGATTTTATTCCCAAAAGTTCATACTGTTTTTCCCATTTATCCTAAATGTCATGGATAAGTCTTGAAAATTGAAAGATATTGCTCCTAATTGTTTAATCCATTTCACACCCAAAACTACATTGACTCTCCTAATAGGGATAGAAAACATTTTGAATCTAGTTGATAATTTACCATTAAGAGTTTTATATGATGGCATTTACCACCACAAGGTAGTCATTTCCCAAAAACTATCATAACTTGAAAATTAGAGACTAGATAAACAAAACAATTGAGCTCATTAGTTAATCTTCTATTAATAAATTTATGTGTACTACTAATATCAACTAAAACTTTCACATTTTTCTTTTTATATAACTGATTACTTTGAGTGTTTGTGGTGCATTTGATTCATTCAATTCATGTAGGGAGATAATAGTGCTTTTTGTTTCCTTGAAATCCCCATTCTTAAGTTTTGTGTTTGGCTCTTTTGTAGGTACTTCTCCCTCTTCTTCAACCCCATTCTTTTTCTCACTACTAGAACACTTATGACTCAACCATTTGCTATCACAATTCCAACATATGCCTTTTCTCTTTTCTCTCTCTTGTTGAGGAGAGAACTTACTAATTTCTCTTAGGTTAAAGAATTTTTCCATGTTTTTTCTAGTAGGATTAGTCACATTTTTGTCAATTAGTTCCATGGTTTCACCTTTGGTGGTGTATTATTTCTCAATATGCAATGCTTATTGTATAGCTTTCCTAACTGTATAAGGTTCCAACAAATGAACATCATGTTGAATTTGGTCCATAAGTTCATTGATGTACAATTGTAGCCTTTGGTCAAGTGTCACCTTGGGAGCTCAAAGTGCCAATCTCAAATTCTCAACGGTTTACTTATTAGCTGCATAATATATTTTTAATTTGTTAGCTAGGTAAAATAGCTTTCAATGCATGTTTCTCATAGAAGGTTGCTAATTTTTACTAAATTATTGCCAACTGAACATTTATCTTTGTTTGCCACTCATCTTCCATTGGTACCATTGGTATGGGCCTAATTCTAAATATAGTAAAGATATGTCAACCATGGGATTATTTGATATATTGTGAAGTGTATATTGTTGTTATATGAATCTTATCCTTAAAATTACATTTTTGTCATCAAATTTATGAATGTTTATTCTTGGTAGGTATAATTTTTTACCTTGAAAAGGTTCTCCTATCCATTGATTTGGTTTATTAGGGTTGTATCCACCTTGGTGGTTTTGTTGGGACTTTAATATTGATAGAAATTCCTTCTTAAACCTATCTAAACCCTCATTTAAGGATTTTACAAATGGGTCAAACAATTTATCTTTAATGAAATGTATCGTTGTTTCATGTCCTTGTGGAATTCTTTCCTCAATTTTAGGTGGTGGAAAATAAAATGGGTACTTAGTTTTTGTGTGTGTAGAAAGGTCCTCTAATCCTAAAGATGGCACGACTTTAATTATGTTCTATTTTAAGATTTATTAAGGTGGGAAAGTATTTGGTGAGAGAGAGGATTTGACGTTTTTGTTTGGACTAAACTTCAACCACTAAATTAAGGACTATATTTTACGTTCAAAAATAAATTTCAAAGAACTAACCCTACCTAATTTTTTAAAAGCTTTCCAAAAATGATTTTTTTTTAAATTCCAAAAATTGTAGCCTATAGAGAAAATTAATGAAAGTTTTGACTAAACTTTGACCACTAAATTAAATAAATTATTTCAATTCTAATAGTAAATCACAAAGAATTAACCCTACCTAATTTTTGATAATATTTCCAAAAATATAAATGTTAAAAAAAATCTGAAAATTGTAGCCTATGGAGCAAATTAATGAAAAAACATAAAATCCAAGTAAAATTTAGAAAATATTCCTTCAAAGTTTTATTTTTTCTTGAGAGATTATATAATGCATACCTCAAAACCCAAGAACAATCATGTCTAAATTTACAATGGTTTGAAAGTTATGGTGGGAATAAATATTGTCCCAAATTGTAGCTCTGATACCACTTGTTATAATATTTCTTGGAAATAAATGTAAAAATCATAAATATAATAGACCACTTTGAGGGGTTGACTTCCACTAATCAGATAATAATATATGAACTCAATATTTAATGATACGATGATATGGAAGAGAGTTATCTTCATTATATATAGGCTTAACTATGTAGGGACATACCCCTTCATCCTAATTAAGAGGGATTAGTGTATTAACAAATATTTATGTTAGGGTTAAGAATGCCACAAGTGCTTATCCTTAGTATACTTAGGAATATAGCATATTAGAATCATAACACACCAAGAATCAAATTTTTTATTATTACTGTGTTACTAATTATATCGGTGATCATATTAATAATAAATCTACCTCAAGATATGCCTTCAAAATATGGTACACAATTATCACATAGATAGAGTGTACTCAAATAGCTACCTTCTATAGCTCTTTAATCAAAAGGTGACTAAAAAATATTTAATGCATCTTAGAAGATCAATGAAAGAGTTTCATTTGGGTATTAAAAGTCCCACTTATAAGATAATAAAAGATATTTTACTCTTACCAAACACTTTTTTTTAAGAGAAAAAAGCACATTGGAGATCATGGACACTTCATTCAAGGGAATTTTTTTCATCATAAAAAATTTCTCCAATTTTGTTCATCTAATTATCATTTGGAAAATATACTATGATCAAGAAGAACTAGGTTGGAATCCTAGCAATCACATGTCAAACCTATATGTAGTACCAAATTCTCCAAGTTTATATAAGATTGGTCCTAAGGAGTTGTCATTGAGGGGGATTGTGGACGTCAATGACACCTTCCAATGGCTAAATTGAGGGAATAGGACCAAATAGACATAAATAAGACCTTTATGCATTATATGTAAGACATATAGGCATGTTGCAATTCTTCTCTCTATATTTCTTCCACTTATAAAAGTAATTTTTTATATGATGCATACTTTCACTATGTAATAAACTTGAGGGAGGTTGGATTGAGATGTATTAGGCTCCAATGAAAATTTATAAGACCTTATTTTTAAAACATTGGGATTATAAATTATGATAAGGTGACTTTAATGTAGTTTGAAATACATGATATTTATTTTTGATATATATTTGTGTCCTTGATTATCTCTTTCAAAGAGAACCTACATTGATGGGATACTTCATTTTTATTTTTATAGAATTTGATAAGTTATACCCCCTATTAACATTAATAGGAAATATTATAACTTAATATTATTAGGGATCATATACTCTTATAACATTTATGCATTGTTTCAATATAAGGTTATAAAACCTTATGCTTATTATATGTTTTGTATAAACCATATAATATTTAATATTAATAATCTAATAATTTATTAATTTTTATTTTTTTTGTAAATGTTAGTTTAGAATAGGTATGAGTAATAACTCTTCAAGTATTTTCCACCTTCTCCTATATTTAAGGAGTTTCTCCCTCATTGAGACAAAAGGGAATTTGGAGATACATGGTGAATTATATCATTATGCACAAGAGGTATTATTAGTCAAGTGGAAGTGATAAGAAACAATATAGCTAGGTTTTTTCTATGATTTTATAGACAATTATGTAAGTGTTATAATAGAATGATGTTTTATGGGATTTTTTTATCTAAAAGGTTTTTCCCTATGTATATATCGTGTAATGTGTTGAATTTTTGCATCTTATTACTATCATTTCACCAAAATCAACTCCCTCTCTCTATGAGTATCCCTTAGCCACTAATCGGGCCTTGTACACTCTAACCAACTGTCTGCACCAAATTTCTTTTTAAATTCCCACTTGCAACCAATGGGCTTCCTTCCTTTAGGAAAACTAACAAGATCCTAGTTGTCACAACTATCCAAGGTCATCATCTCCTCCTGCATGGCCTGCAACCAAGACTCAATTTCCTTTGAAGAGAGAACCTCCCTAAAAGATCTAGGTTCATCGTCAATACTCAACAAAGAAAATACAATGGTAATATGATGGGTTATACTTGTCAACTAGATTATGTTTCCTTGTGGAACTTCTCAAAGTAGGAGTAATTGGCTCTACCTGTTCTTCTTCTATGTGCTCATCTTGCACATTCCTCACTATTTGAACCCTCTTCTTCTTCTTCTTCTCCATCATCATATCCATCTAATTATTCTTACACATGTCCATCTTCTTGCTTCTCAATATTTTTCTCAAAGTGTACTATCTTTACCTTATCTTTCTCCTTTGGTTTTTCTCCTCTTGAGTAAGCTCTAAATTCCCTAAAAATCACATCTCTAGAAAATATTATTTCATGATTTAGAGGATTCTAAAGCTTATAACCTTTTACATTATCACCATAACCAACAAAGATTCATTTATGTGCTTTTGGATCCATTTATATCGCTTCTCTTAAGGCACATGAACAAAATCCTCACAACCAAAGACCCTTAAGTGTGAAACAAAAGACTTTCTACCTATCCACACTTCATAAGGATTTTTATCAACAAGAGTTGAACAATGAGATCTATTAATCAAATAACAAGTAATACCAACTACTTCTACCCAAAAATATTTATCAAGCTTAGCACTACTCAACATACTCCTAGCTCTTTCTATTATTGTTCAGTTCATTCATTTTTCTACCCCATTTTATTGGGCGGTATAAGGAGTTGTCCTTTTTTGAACAATACTTGCATCCTTACAAAATTCATCAAATTCTTTGGAACAATATTCACCCCCATTGTCAAACCTTGACTCTTTTATCTTATAATCTATTTGTATTCAACTAAGGCCTTAAATTCCTTAAACTTGTTGAAAAATTTAGATTTTGAATGCATAAAATAAATCCAAGTGTATCTTGAGACATTATCAGCAAAAGAGACATAATACAAAGATTTATTGAAAGAGTCAACATCCATTGGTCCACATACATCTGAATGAATGATCTCTACTAATATGTTTTCCTTATTGTTTCCACTAGGAAATGATGATCTATTTTTTTCCAAATACACAATGTTCACAAGAATCATTTTTACCAACAGAATAGTCAAAAATACTGTCAACCAACTTTTTGTTTAAAATATTTTGAAGTCCATTTTCACCTATGTGACCTAATCTATGGTGCCACAACATGCATCTATTTGTAGTGTTAGTTACATTGGCGAAGTTACTTAAAGTAAAGGAATTTAGCCTAAACAATGTCCCTATTTGATATCATTTAGCTATCACCAAATCCCTCCTACCAACCTGCAACCAAACTTATTGAATGTCACATGCATTCTAAAATAATTTAACTTGGACACTAAAATTAAATTTCTTACAAGCGTTAGAATATGCTAAACATTATCAAGATTTTTAATCCTCCCATCACTGAAACACAACTTTACCTTTCCCTTACCAAAATTCATCTTTATGTTTGTCACCAACAAAAAATTCTCCTCCATCATATTATTTATAATTAGTAAACCACTCCTTGTGAGAAGTCATGTGGTAGGAGCAACCTGAATCAATAAGACAAGCATCATCACTAATAGTGTTATCTAAAATAAAAAAAGCATCAGAATCATCATCAAAGGGCTTTTTTGTGGAGGAATCAAAATTATTTTTCTTATTCCTACATTCCTTCTTCAAGTTCCCTCTTTTACCATAATTCCAACACTTTTCTCTTTCTGAGGGTTTTAGAATGTCCTTTAGATTTATCCCTCTTATTATCCCCTTTAATCCATTTTTCTTTGGGACCTAACCCGCACATGCAAGGAATCTTGGGAGCTAACATTCATGGAATTTCTCCTCATCTCCTCCGAAAGAAGTATGGAGATCATGGAGTCCATCTTTAGTTCTACATTACCACTACTTATGGTAATAATTAAATTTTCCCAAGATTCAATCAAAGAAAAAAGAAAAAAATACATTCATCTTCATCTTCATTTTAACATCTACATATGTAAGTCGACTTATAATCAGATTAAAAGAATTTAAATGATCCATTATAGATTCACCATCTTTCATTTTTAAAGAATATAATCTTCTTTTGAGATATAACTTGTTAGAAAAGCTTTTAGTTTGATATATATCACCTATCCTTTTCCACAACTTATATGTGGTGTCTTCGGTAGAGACATTCAAAAGGACGAAATCCGTAAGACACAATCGAATGGTTCCTCATGTCTTCTTGTCTAACTTTTTCCAATCTTCATCACTCACTGCAACTGGTTTACTTTCTTGTGAAACTGACATCCAATGATCTCTCGCTTCTAAGAGATCCTCCATCTTTAATTTCCACATCTTGTAACCCATTCCATTGAAATTCTCAATACCCTAGCGAGAGGTATAAGCCATGATATACAACCCTTTTCACAACTCTATAATAAACCACAAAAATGAAAGCTCCCATTACATCCAAAAAACCTCCAACACTTAAGAGAAAGACATCCCCTTCTAAACAAAATTGTTAGCTTTGATACCAATTGTTGAAAATAAGGTGGAGCTAAGTTGAAATATTAACTTATGTATGTATATTAAAAATTGAAAAATAAGATTACCAAATTTTATTATATGTAGGTCATTGCACATTCACCATAATAGAAAAATCAACAAGAAAATATGACACTAGATTTACATGGAGAAATTCTTTCAGGAAAAAACTCTACACGAGAAAAGAGGGAAAGTATATTATTTATCTTCACAAGAGAGATACACCACAATACACTTATTTTTTGATCTCCTACAACATAGATGCTTTCATACACCTACAAATAACACAAGATGCAACTATCATCTCAAGGCTACAATTTATAGAACTTATGGGAGGTAAAACCACAATGGTAAAGCAAAACAAGAGATGCCAAAACCACTTGCAAAAACTCATTCCCCTTCCTTGGAAAACCAAGAGTCATGATAATAAATTAATTAATGTGAACAAGGCTTCAACATGGGTTCCTAACCCATAGCCTCTTCAACAACTGGCATTCAGGATGCTCTAGTGACTGTTCAAATTCCAAATGGAGAACCAATAGACACCTGTTTCCCTTCAAACTTGGTGGCCCACTCAAGACTCTTCACATTCTCAATTGAATGCCTAGGAGGGATAATTTTTTCCTCTAGTGATGTGTAACCTCCACCAACATTAAATTTCCTCTCGAAAATGCAATTACAATATGCCAAAATTAAATACATTACTCTCATGTCCCCTAAGACACTTTCCATGAAATATGGAGATAAATAAATGGCATAGGTTTGTAAGGTAAATGTCACCTAACCTAAATATTTTATCCAACCCATACACATACCACTACACATAATAGAAATATTCATATGCTTTATTCCTTTTGCTAATATATCCTTGCACATAGTACACTAGGATTATATCACACTTTATTTCCTTATATTTGACTACAAGTGAAGTTAAAATATATCACACATGGGACTAATTGTGGCAAAGTCCCAATTAGTCCCAACCTTTCCCCTTTTCCTAGCTACAATACTAGACTACATTTGGATCTACCCATTAGTCGAATTGAACATCAACAAAAAGTACTTGCTAGTCTTAGAGAGAACATGGCAATGATAGAAAATAGAATGAAGTAATAGGATGATCAACACCATAGTGAAAAACTTTTGAAATGAGAGACTTGGTGTTTGTGTGATTACAACTACATAAGCAAATACCACTAAAACAACAAAAGTATAACAAGCTTGCACCCAAGTACTATGGTCCTTATAAGGTGTCATAGATGATTAGCAGTGTAGCATATAAATTGGAGCTACCTATGCCAAAAAAATACATCGATTTTTCCATGATTCATACTTGAAGAAGGTTATTAGGAAAAGAGTTGTAACATATACTAAGTTACTAGAGCTTGATGAGGACCTGGTAGAATAGTTTTGGATCCTAAGGAAAATCTTCAAACACACACTATGAGGCTACAAAAGAGGGAAATAACAAAGTATTTGATCAAATGAAAGAACTCTCCAATCAAAGACGTTCCATGGAAAAATGAGAATTTTATGAAAAAGTATCTATACTTGATCAACATTAAGGACAATGCTTCTTTGAAGAGGGGGACATGCATAAGGTTATGAGTAGTTAGCTTGTGGCTACCTTAACTTTTAATAGTTATAAAATCATTATTATAGTCTTACTTAGATAATTAACTTATCCTAGGTGTTATATCTAGGTATCTAAGTCAACCTATGTCACATCCAATACATAAGTAGATAGGAGTTAGCGATTAGATTATCATCAAGAGATTGCAAATTATGTTCTTCTTGGAGATTTTGGAGGTTTTCTCCTTGAAGTGACTTATTATTCTAAACTATTATCAAGTATTTATAACATAATTAAGAGATTATAAATTGTGTTCTTCTTGGAGACTTTAGAGGTTTTTCTCCTCAAAATGACTTATTATTCTACAATATTATCAATTATTTGTAATGTATTTCCTATTAAATTATTCTCTTGTGAAAGTTATTTCACTACAGGAGATGTCTACTATTCTATAACTTTACCATTCCATAATTATAAATATTCTAATGAGCTTATACTTTTAGTATTGGGATGCTATCAAATTTTTTCATTTTCTATCTATACTTGACCAAATAATTCTAATTTATATTGCACCATTGTACATAGTTTCCTTCTAGGTTCTACTTTAGCAAAATTTGAATGAGGGACATTCTTTCACACAAGCATTTTATCTATTATAAGTATAGTTTGTTGCAAAACAATTTATTTTTCATAAAGCAAATAAAATACTAATCTGATTAATTTTAGTTATTTTATCATAAAGAAAGTAATGTAGATATTTGTTTAATTAGTACATATTAAGAGGGACAAATCATTTTCTTTTGAATTAGAGTGAGAACATACCTAATTATTTGTTTCAATATTAGGTCTTAAAAAATACCTTAATGTTGATGAGAAAACTAGAAGGAAACTAGGTCATGTAGCATCAACCAAGTTCACCAAACATAAATACACTTTCCCTAGAAGTGATTTCGGCTAATCTAATAAAATTCATACACACATAAGCACAAAATTAACCTAGATCTAGAAGGTGATAATATGTGGACAATTGCATTATGAAATTAAATGCTAAAAATATGAAAACAAATGTGATGAATAAATGTACTTAGCCCATTCACCAAATTTATATGTCATTGATGAAGACTCTAGAACTTGGCATATATCTACTTGGGAAACATGATTTCTCTATGAAACACCTTAGATCCTACATTGAGTTTGTGTTTTTTTTAGATCAAGTTCAAATGCCTAGGTGGATTTTGAAGTCATGAACTCATCCCGTGTTCAAATTTGACCTTGCACAATGTACATTTTTTCTTATTGCTCAATTAGTCAACCTTCAATTTCTTTTCTTTTCTTTTATATTTACTAACTAGTAGTATTTAGAAACCCCTCTAAAGGGTTGGTGTTTTCTACAAGGAGACATGTCCCAAAGGTCAACCCTCAAAAATATGTGAAAGATATTAAAAATAGCAAGTAAGATCCTTAGAATGATGTATACATATCAATTACTTCTTTAAGTGTATCAAATCTAAATATTTTTATTGATCGCTCGTTTATTTATCTAGGATGAGAGAGGAATTTTAAAAATTTAGCTAAGATGTATTAGCTAAATGGTTTTCTCTACTTCCAATGTACTTCATTACCATTTAGCAAAATAAAATTAGAAATCTAAACTATTTTAGAACTTTAAAATGTAGTATTTAACTAAGCTAAACATGAGAGAAATTAATAAAATATAGATTACAAAATTATAGAATATGAATTTATAAGATTTAATTTTAAAATAATAAATAAATAATATTCATCACTTAAATTTGAAGGTCACTAGTTCATAAGTGAACACTTTGTGAAAACACCCATGCGATGCACTATTATCTTATATGATCAAAAAATTTGAACCATTGTTCCACTCAAAAAAGTATAACTCTCAAGAAGTTAGATATCTTCATCCAAATAAAACTATAGCTATAAAAAACAAGAAATATGTTGGGGTTGTTTGGAGGCTTGCCTTAATCAAACCTCTACTTTGGTATTTCTACATCTACAACAACCAATATATAGAGAAAATGAAATGGCTTGTGTTATCTTACTCTAAGTGCATCTAGAAAATACGAGTAGAGACAATATAAATTACATAAACTAGTATGAAGGAAATAGGATGTGAGAATCCCAAGGTGCTTAGGGGCACAACAAAAAAGGAAGTTGTAATAAAAAACAAAAAGAAGCAAAGAGAACAAAATCAATATTACCTGTGCCAAGTAGAGCAAGAGAACCACAATGGAAAATGGAGGAAATAAAGCTTAACATTGATGTACTCACATGGAGGGACCGAAGCTAAATAAAATTTGTAGGAAGCTATGAAGTGTCAAGGTTGCAAGAAGAGAGCCCAAGAGAGAGTTCCAAGAGAAAAGATTCATTAAAAAATGAGAGAGGAGACAACAAAAACTGGTTGATGAGCCATTTGGATTTGTTCTATTTAGATTCTATTGACCTAGAAAGGTGACAAGTGGAAAAATACTCATAAATGACCAACAAACAATAAATTATCATGGAACACTAGTGTGTCACACACATTAGGCTAATGTCCAAACATTTTTAGCTCAAAACAAGACACTAAAAAAATAAAAGATTAACACAAAAATTGACAAAAAGTTACCATAAGGAACATAAGTTAAGCACTTTGAGAAGAAGGAAGGCTAATGTAGAAGCTAAACTAAGCCTACAAAGATACTAAGAGAACATACACCAAAGCAAACACAAACATAGTGTGAATTTGGAATGATGTGCAATTTTTGACATTATAGATAGTAGCACATAACGTCAAGTTTCACAAAATGTGTAGTTAGTCAACTGAGGGTAAGAAAATAAAGGGAGCTAGTCTATCAAAACTTGAATTTTAATTTTTAATAAGACAAGGGTCAAGTTTGTGACTGAAAATCACTTGATAGACACATAATCATTTTCAAATGTATAATAATTATATCTAGATGGGTGTACAAATAAACATGAGAAATGTGAAGATGAAATGAATGTATTAAAGTATGTGCATTTAAAAATAAGGTGGGGTCTAAGTGCATAACAATACATATGTATAAAAATGAACATAAGATCAAGGAAATGAATCCAACTTCAAACAAGATTATATACATATATCAAATCATCTTCTCAAAATAAACACAAAACCAAACAAACAAACATGAAAATACAAATTGCACCCTTAAACAAATATAATAAGTTCTTGAAAAAAGACAAGTTTTCCTTTTGCTTTTCAAATACAAAGGTCCCATATTATAATGGATGAGGTTGTGTTCAGATACTAGATAAATTTCAGCATGTCAAAGCGAAATCCCGGAGAGAAAACTTGGTGCCACTTGACAAATGGTTTCCAAAAAAAACAAAAACCATAGTATTAAAAACTCTGGTGGATTACCCCACAAAGCTACGAAGGCATGGGAGCAAAAACCAAGTCAATGGGTCCTCACCCCCCTAGCAGACTCACTACCCATTTCCCCTTCAAAACTGCAGCGCACCAAGGGCACACAATTATTACGGGAAATACGGAGAGAACGTCGGCGGTTAAGGATGCCATTCATTTCACTCCCTGTAACGATGCAACCCATTTCCTCCACTCTCTCCTCTCCATTCCATGTCTCGTTGACGCCCAGTATAAATATAAATATCCTTGCTCTGCTGGCTTCGTTGACATGGGGTATTGTGCGTGATGCACGTGATGGAAGAATGAATGCGAATCAGAAACCAGCGCGTGGGGGTGCGGGTGGGGTCCATGCCCATGCCCCATCTTCGTTGGGTAACACTAGGTAACGCTTGACGCCTCACCCATCTCCGCACTCCCAGTAAGGTACTGCCCTGCTCCATATTCTTCTTTACAGGAGCATCTCTGGAGCTGTCGATCAGATGTTACGGAGGCAGGCAAATTGACTTGCTAGTAAATAAGCCTTGTCTTTATTGATTGATTCGTGAATAGGCCAAACGCGAAATGGGGGGACTTTGGAGAGCTCCACAACACCGGTTTTGGTGGGGAATAACCTATTAATTTAACTGGTGGTAGGAATTGATTCCTTTGTAGCTGGCTTGCTCTGGCGCCGATTCCCTTTTTCGTTTGCAAGCTCTCATCCACATTTTCCTCTCCACCTTCTCTTTTCCGAGGAAAAAATAGCAAACTTGGGCGTTTTTTAGACGGTTGTAACAGTAGCATTTTGTCGGAGATTTTAATCACATGTGGAATGATTGTTCTTGAGATTGTTTTTTCTCTTGTTTGTGGACGAATTGGGAATCGTTTAATGGGTGAAATAGATTTCGGTGTTTGTTGTGGAGACTGCTAGAACATTTCCAAGGGTTTTCTTCAGCATCTGCGTGCTCAACTGGTGCAAGGCAAGTCCTTTTCTCTTCCCCTTTTATCATGTTTTTTGTCTTTCATTGTTATTCTCTCATTATCCCTAAAATTGGACAATATTGGTAAATGTGCTCTGTTCATCCACTGGGTGTGAAAGATAAAAGAAGTTGTTGGTGTGAAGCATTGTGATTGGAAAAATTAAAATTTCAATAATGTTGTGAGGGGTTTCTTATGCTATGGTTTGGTATGTGGGTTTCTCAGAGTTGACTTGGTTAGTGCCAAAACAACAGTGACCCTTTTGCTAGGCATCTGTTCAAGTGTTGGTAGCGGGGGAGGTTTTGTGTTACAGAATTGTGTGCAAACAAGCTGGGCATAGATTTTGCTTTGGGATAGGAAATGTCTTCAAAAGAGAGGAAAGTGAGAATGGGATTGAAGCTTCCAATCCCTGCAAGGAAAGACACGTTTTCAAAACCCTTACCATTGCCACTGCCATTACCATTACCATTGCCTCCTCCTGGACCAAACATGCAGACCTCCTGCAAGTCGCCCTGTACCACTCTCCAAGAAGTTGCACTCGAAGATCTCCATAAAATCTCAACGCTTGGATGTGGTAGCAGTGGTAAAGTTTACCAAGTTGAACACGTCAAGACAGGCAAAATTTATGCCCTCAAAATTATCCAGGAAAAGCATGAACTTGCAATCCGAAAGCAGATAATGAGAGAAATGGAAATCCTCAAAAGAGCCAATTCTCCACACATTGTCCAGTGTTATGGGATTTTTGATCGAGGTGGGGAGATTTCCTTTGTGTTGGAATATATGGATGGTGGAACCCTTGCTCAGGTTCTTCAGGCTCACAAGAAGATTCCAGAACCCTTTCTGGCTGAGGTTGCCAGACAGGTATTGAAGGGTTTGCTTTACCTGCATCAGAACAAAATTGTACATCGTGATATAAAACCTTCCAATTTGCTAATCAACAAGAGGAGAGAGGTCAAAATAGCTGATTTTGGTGTTAGCACTGTGTTGGCACACACTTTGGCACCATGCAATTCATTTGTGGGGACCTGTGCGTATATGAGCCCGGAAAGATTTGATCCCGATCGCTATGGAGGAGAGTATGATGGTTGCTCAGCTGATATATGGAGTTTGGGATTATCTTTGCTGGAATGTGCAATTGGAAGATTTCCTTGTTTATCTCCGGGGCAGAAGGCTGATTGGCCAACCCTAATGATGGCTATATGTTTGGGTGACCCTCCATCTCCACCACCAGATGCATCACCAGAGTTTGAAAGCTTTATCAGAAGTTGTTTGCAGAAAGATGCATCGCATCGCCATACTGCACACCGGCTTCTCTTCCATCCCTTTTTGAAGAAATTTGAAGAGCAGCCCTGTGACCTGTCTCCTATCTTACGCTCTTTACATCTATAGGATTTTTCTTCCATGCTATAAAAGATAGTGCATTGTAAAAAAAACATTTTGCAATGCCAATAAGATGATCTTCACTGTACTTCATATTTTATTTTGGTTTGGCAAATAAGCAAATGGACATCAAATCATTTTTGTTGTTTCCAATCTTAAGCCATGTAATGTCATTATCTTTTTCCAGCTTTTCAGAGCTGTAAAGTGCACTGTCAATTGTTCCTCCTATCAATCTTTGCATACTGGGTATCATGTTTGTCTCTTAATTTGCTAATTCTATATTCTTGTGTCAACCTTATTGTAAATTATTCAAGTAGAGGACTCATCAAATTTCCAGTAAATTTTAGTGATCGCATCAAACTAAGTTATGTTTAAACTTCTTTTTAATTATTTATTTATTCAACTCTGAAGAAGGACATGGTTCTGTTATCCCTCTTTACAAGATTTTGTGGGACAATTTAACTTTGAAGGGGGAGTTCTCATGCACCTTCTAGACTTCAAATGTATTTTATTATGCCACTTAATTACCCCTATCTTTTAATTTATGCAGCCTCTATCATCTGGTTGCATATTGCAGTTCCGACGAGATTTACTTTCTGATGACCACAGACTCAACCTCATATATCCAGAAATGCCCTGAGACAAAGCTCAGTGTGCCATTTAAATCATATTTAATGTAAAAAGGGTCAATGTTTGAGCAAAATTTTCCCTTACAAAATTGTACCCCCAGCTTGAGATGTTCCCATTCACCAGGCTCTCATACACTGGGCCAAAAAGTAACAGTAGATTCAGTAAGAATGATGGCAAATTAGAAAAATTGCATTAACCAAACCAAATGTTTCAATGGAGTTCGCTGAAATTGCACAAACTAATAACCATCAAATAGCTCAATCGATTTTGCTGAAATTGCATAAACTAATGGCCAAATAGTTAATGTCCCCAAACAACCAAATATCTTTAACAGTATTGGAAAACGTTGGAAAGAGATCACACATCACGAGCGTTTCCCTCAGAATAAAGTTCATCAGCACATAAAAATTAGAAATTACAAAGATGGGCTGATAAAGCAGACTACAAGAACTGGTGGTATGATCGCTTTCCTACCCCCAATCTTTCCAAGTGCTGATCTAAGTGATTGTGTTGTTGTCCTAAGCTTTTCAGGAATTGCTTTATCAAGTTGGGTTTGACCAAATTGTGCTTTACACTAGAGTTTAAAAGTGCCTGTCCTGATATCATTGACTCGATTCAAAGATGGTTCACTTAACAAATCAGAAAGCATGTACGCACTTACTGAATCATATATAGATTCTTGCTAGTATTTGGTTTTCAACAAAATTGCACCCAATGCTTGAACCAGCACCATCATAAAGCTATCAACCTGTTATATCACTTTATACTAAAAGATTTTGAATTCATTTTCATTAGCTATGGAAGACATTCTGGAATCAAGCAACCAAGTGGTACTGGAGCCCCTATGACTAGATCAAAATGATCCGAGATTGTTTCATTTATCTCAGGGAACTGAAACAGCGAGTTTTTTATTAAAGGGGTAAATAGGTTTTACAGGGATCCTAAAACTCAGAAACAACAAAAGAATGAGTACAATATAAGGCAGCCAAAACAAAATTCGACTACACACACAGCTGTCCTAAAACAGTAACAAGAGCAGTTCCAAGGAGCACAAGACAAAACAGATTTAAACTCTGAATTTTAGCATTTGTTGCAGCTGTTTGGAGCAAACAATATCATTTTTATGCAGCTGAGTTACATTGACTTCGTGTAACTTGTTTTTAAATTAAGATCATTCTTTTGCAATTTATTGGTTGTAGATATAAGGAGTTAAAAAGGCTGTGGGTGAGCATGGGATGTGGCAGAAATCAGTATTCCATTGCACTCCTATCTAAAATTCTCCAATTGTTTGAGTTTTCCTACGCTTGCATGGATTAAGTTACCTGTTTTGATTCAACCAAACATTTCTTTTCATTTTGAGGTTTTCTTAGAAGCTACAATCCACCTTTATTGTTCTTTTAAGCAAACCAATAAAGAATTCGGGCTGTGTAGAGAGCCTACGATGTTTACTTATTAGCCGTACACCACCGTAGCATTCGAAGGGCAATGTTTTACCAGTCATGATAAATTTACCTCACGGGGCGATCGACCGTTAAATTTAAGCACTGTTCGCCGGTGCAAAGCGATAAGAATCGATGGGCTGGCTCAGAATGCGATGCTTTTATAAAGTGGCAGAAAAGTGGGCGTTGTAAATCATGTGATTGAAATTAAATGGACCCTCTAATATTTGTCAGTATTAATTAAATATTTAAAGTGTGGTGTGAGTCTTTGGAGAGAGCCTTAATTATCATGTCAATTTAAATATATAAAGATATTATTGTTCAGATTATGTAACACAAAGATTAGGATGTTTTTGTTGTTTTCCCTAAATTAAATAAAGGCCTATAAAGTTGATTCTAAATGGTTGTTGGTGTTCATTATGTAGGGTTGTAATGGTGAAAATTCTATATTTTTCTTTATTTTGGATTCATTTTGATTTGGCTTTTTTTTAAATGATATTTATTCTAAATAATTGTTGGTGTTCATTAGGTAGGATTATATTTTTCTTTGTTTTTGGATTCACTTTGATTTGTTTTTTTTTTAAATGATGTTGGTTGTAATAGTAATATAATATTGATTCAATATACAATGTTATTATTAATTTTGTATGATTTTATTTTTAGGGATTGATTTTGATTTTTAGTTTGTCTATCTTGTTTACACCCAAAATTAAAATAGGTAGGATGATCAAGATCATTTTCATGGTTTGTTGAAATAGACCAAAAAAAAATTATGTTTCAAATGAAAATTTGTGTCCAATTTAACCCTTCCTACTAATTATTATGTGATGATTTGAAGCATAAAACATCTCACTTACTATATGCAAAGTTGCATTCAAGGACTAACATTTGGTATCACCAAGTAATCTTCTAAAAGCATGGCATCATAATATGACTATTTTGCAATAAGTTTGTTTTTCAAACTTTCAATTTATTTTTTCAAATCCAAGGCTTGTACTTAAAGCATATATATTGCATCTAGCAAATCAAGTTTACCTCTATAGAAATTTAGAAGATGAATATTCACATCCACATAAAATGGAGATTATGATGTTTTGTTCTTTTCCCTAAGTAAAATAAAAGCGTACAAAGTATATTCTAAATGGTTGTTGGTGTTCATTTTGTAGGGATTGTAATGGTGAAAGTTTCATATCTTGCATTTTTTCCCTTTATTTTGGATTCACTTTGATTTGGTTATTTTTTAAATGATATTGGTCAGAATAGTAATATGATATCAACTGAGTATATAATTTAAATTTTCTTTGATTTTGCTTGTATATATTTTTAGAAATTGGTTTTGATTTTTAGTTTGTCTATCTTGTTTGATTCAAATTTGTAATTTGTAGGATGATCAAGGTCAATTTCATGATTTGTTGAAAGAAAAACCTCAAAAAAATTTATTTCAAATTAAAATTTGGGTTCAACTTAACCCTTCTTGCTAATTATTACATGATGATTTGAATCACAAAATGTTTCACTTACTACATGCAAAGTTATATTTAAGGACTAACCTTTGGAATCACCAAGTAATCATCGAAAAGCATGCCATCATAACATGACTATTTTACAATAGTCTCCCTTTTCAAACTTTCAATGTATTTCTTCAAATGCAAGACTTGTGCTTAAAGCATATATATTATTTCTCACAAATTAAGTTCACCTCTACACAACTTTAAAAGATGAATATCCACATCCACATAAAGCAAATCAAATTAAGATCCTACTTTGTTGGAGATGTACATATCCCTAATGATAGTTAAAATTAACCTTGATTCATGAAACTCAATTCATTTTTGAGCTACAAGTTTTGTTAGTTAACTTGTTACATTTGAAGTTACATGATTATTAAGTGTTACTTGATCACAATATCTTGTATTGCATCAAGTGCTTCTTGACTATGGTTCTTCATCAACCAAGCGTTATGTGATAAGCATGAAATTCAAACACAATAAGATTTATTAAGCCTTCCCCATTCTCACATGTTCCTTTATTTAGCATTAAGTGTCACTTGATCATAATTGAACATCTTAAGGTGTGAAGACATTTCATGTATGGTATACTTTCTTTAAGTTCTTTCATAATTTGAATCAAGTGTTACTTGATTGTTACAAAATTTTGATTGTATTAGGTCATATCCCAACCCTTCATTGAAAATTGAATGCTTTACCATCTTCAAGTGTAACTTGAACAAAATATGCTTTATGATGTAGGCTTACCTTGGAGCATTTGTTTATCTAATTAATATTCAATATTTTCCGATATTATTGTTTCACATTTGATTTTGCACCGTTATTAGGTGTCTATCCAAATGCCTTTATACATACCAATCGATGTTCTCATATAGGAATAATCATTGCCTTATTGTTTTTGTGACAAGCTTAACTACCTTGACTAGTCACATGAATAGATATTTACCATCCCATTTGGTTCTAAACTTACAAATATAAAAATTTGTGTTTCCAAAATTTTCCTTTCAAACACCTGAAATACTACCTATCCCTTATGCCATTTGTAAGGCAAATAATTAAAAAATGCACATATAAATTTTTTGTTATGATTACTTTAGTGTATTGTTTTTGTCAAATGTCCTTATACTAATTGTAAGGAAACTAATACAAAAATGCACATATAATTTATTTTTCTATGATTACTTTAGTGTATTGCTTACTGTCAAATGTGCATACCAATATTCTATTAGGTCTAAACTAGGCATATACCACTATAGTATGTTCTACATTGTACAATATTCAAAATTTAGTATCATACTTAGCTACTTATATTATGTTATATCTCTTTTTAATGATACCATAATTCCTTTATTGACATAATTATGTGTAAATTTTTCATTGATACACACTATAAACAATGCAGATAATTACCCTTACCTCATTTTTATGTAACTATTGATGGGCTACATGTTAATCAATTTTCCTAGTGATAAGGTATACCTCAATATTATAGCTAACTCCTCACTCCATCTTCTACATGCTAGCTTCATAATCATGTCTCGTTTGAAGCATGTGAAGAGTTCATTACCTTCTTTTATAAACTCCTATACTGAACAAACATGAATATAAAATAACTATGATCTACAAATATGCACTCCTTTCATATATTGCTATTCAACATAACAATGAGAGCATGACACAAATAACTACATTTGAACTAATATTGCTTTATTCCTATTCATCGCATCTTTAGTCTCATTTATCTCCTCATCTCATTTGATTTCACTCATGTATACAAAATATAATATAAACATATATGTAAGCATATTTTCCAATGTTCTCAAATATGCACACTCAAGATATCCATTATAAAGCTACAAACAAGACTATTACATGGTCAAATATACATGTTATAATGAATATAATTACGATTATTTCAAATTTGTGTGCACAATATAGTTAGTCACAAAATAGGATTGGCTCACCATGGTGCTAACATTCTCCTGACACAAAATTGTGTTTAGTCCTCCAAACATAGCAAAACTAAAATTCCAAACAAAAATATTTGTAAGTAAAACCACCATGCCTTTGCAAACCTTATGGAAAAAGAGCATCTCTTTCAACATTCACTTGTGTCTATGCAACTTTTGTAAGTGTAGTGGCAAGTTCAAGTGCAATTGATAAGATTTGTTAGAGAATATTTGACTAGTTTGTGCAAACATTGCATAACTTGCCCATGAGATCTTTGGCTTCCATAATTCGTTTTCAAACGGTTTCTACAATTTCTTTTTATTATATAAGCAGGGAAAAGGGCCTCGATCCCACTAGTTACAAAAAACATTGAAACAACAGAAAAACGTGTTGGGAAGCAACACCAACCAAACTAGTAGAAACAACAAAACCAAACTAATTATTGTTTAGCATCCACATGATGGCACACTGGCCAGAGTAACAAAAACCTTCAGTAGACAAGTCCTTAGTCTCTTTTGCTTGCCTGCATTCTTGAGTTGTTTCCTAATTTTGGTTTGGCCAAAAACCGCACCAACCATAGCTTTGCGCATAAGCCCATCAGTAACCTTCATGAGTGGTCATAGCTTTCTCCATATCCTCCACCTACACCTACAAAAAAGTAATTTTTCTTTTCCAAACATCAATGTTAGTATCTTTTGTAGAGTAACAATAAGGGCATTATCTTCAACCTCTCAGGTGTCCATCCCAACAGCCTCAATAGCCTCCTCCCCTCCCATATCCTCCTCCTCTTCCTCCACCTCATTTTCAATGTCATCACTTTCCATTTTGTCGATGTCCTCTTCCAACTTAGGTTCAAATTCCTCAATTGTTAGTGGCTCCTCTTCTTCTTTTGCTATTGATTTCCCTTTTCCTTTTTCCTTTTTATCGATGGAGGCCACCTTCACCAACTTACCCAATCTTTTGCCACCTCTTAAAGGTCCTCCAATCCCCTCTTCATTCTCCTCCTTTTGAAGACGTTCAAAATCTTCAGAGATAGTAATAACGTTGCCATGCTTCTAGTTCTTGTTCGGCTTTTTAGTTTTAAGGGATTCCAATAAAAGAGGGGAGTGCTTTCTTTTTTTTAGTGTGGATTTTGGCAGCTTGAGCTCAAGAGATTTCTCTTCAAAAATAAGTTTAGGCTTAAAGGTAGACTTTTTGATACGAGGAGTAGGGTTTTTAACAGTGATCGAGGGGCTACCTTTTGCAGGCTCAATCCTAGGGCCAAGGATCCTAGGGTTAATTGTAGGAATAGGTTGAACATTTTCCTCAGGAATATCATTATTCTCATCATCATTTCTGGGAGGGTCTTCTTGCCTAATGATTAAGGGGTTGCCATGCAGGTTGTTAGCCAAAACAAACTTGTAAAGGGCCATTATAAGCCCTTGGTGCAGGAAGGCAAAGCACACTTCTCAATATTATGTTGCAGAGAAGAAAGCAAATAAAAAGGAAAAAATATTTAATCATTGTGCCTAATGTGGTTCAATATGGGGAAGTGGTAGGTGTGCAAAGTCATGTACCTTCCTTCAAGAGTAAAATAACGCATGGCAAACATACTGACCATGGCGAAAGGCGGAGGAAGATCAAGTCAAGCATGACCATTCTGGAATCTCGTCAACACCTCCCCTTTATGTAAGAATTTGTCAACAAAGCCTTGATATTCCCCACTACTTTTTTTCACTACCCTCCTACCCTCATTTGCCAAGCCTATGGCCTTTGTAATAAGCTAGGACATCACTTCGAACTTCACAACACCAATTGACACATGGCCACCCTTCCAAGAATTGGTGAACTTGGAGGTCAACTTCTCATTGTAGCCACGCATGGCTTCAAAGAAGTCATGCCAACATTTCTGAAAATCCTCCACATATCAACGTTCTGCTTAAGGGAATCACAATTGGGTGGTTTCATGCGCTTCCTCAGTCCTCCCATTTTAGTAGAATGTAGATTTTTTAGACCCTTCTTCATACCACACCCTAACTCTTCGACGCTCATGTAGAAAGAAATGCTACCCCTTAACTTGCAAATAGAGCAAATGTTGATAGTAAGAATTAAAAAGATGATAATGATACTTTGATAAATCTGTCAAATAATTGTGGCAAGACTCACGAGCCCAAGGACAATAAAAAATGATTATCCATCACCTTATAACATCTTGCTAGATTAGAAATGGCAAGCCTAGCCTTAGAAATGAGTTGTGAAGAGACATATGACACATCGATCAAATTTGAAAAGACCAAGGCATTACCATTACAAATAATCTTTTGATACGGGAGGTACTTGAGGATGATGATATCATTAATAACAACCTCATTAATGCCATCCTTATAACTATCCATCATTTGAAAAATGCCAAGCCCGCTATAATTAGTGTTTGAGTCTATCCTATCACCTTTCATTCTAATGAGATATTTCATACTAGCAAGTCCACCAATCCAATACTTAGATATTGTAAGAATTTTCATATTTTTTTAATAAAGTGTCTTGTATCCACCCTGGTAGCATCCCATACTCCCAATGTGTCCAATTTTGACACCTTAGAGGTTCATTAGCAGCAGTGTCCACATAATAGTTACCTTCTCTATAAACATGTTGGACCTTACAAAAGGTAAAAGTTTTCATGAGAATTTTGCAATTATCAATAATATCTCTTATTTCCCAAGGGACAACACAATCACCCTTCAAAATGTCAACAATAAGTTTGGAGTCTCCTTCCAAGATAGCCTTTTCATAGCCAAGTTCTTTCAATTGATTGATACCTCCCCAGACAACCATTAGCTCTGCCATATTGGTTGAGCAGATCCCAAGGTTTTTCCCATAACCCAATATACATTTTCCTTGGGGGTTTCTTAAAACACCTTCAGCCCCTACTAAACCAAGATTGCCTTTAGAGAAATCACCAAGTTACACTTAACCCACTCAATCTCAAGAGGAGACCAAATAGTGTTTCTTCTAGTGACATAATTGGACCAATTGACTTTCATGAGGTCCTTTTTGAGGCTCCAAATTTGCTTAATTGTATTCTCCTTGTAAGAAGGCATTACCTTTGAGAGAGAATACCCCCCAACTTCCACTCTTTCCCAAATTTGGTTCTCGATAGCCATGCATAATTCTTGGTTGTTTCTTGCTGTCTCTCGAAAAATCATGTTGTTTCTCTCCTTCCATATCCCCCAAGTTGTGAAGGGGGGAGCTTGACACCAAAGGTCCTTAATAATTTTGTGAGAGTAAGGGTAGATAGATCAGCTTGCAATTAACATCTTCATTGAGGGAGGGGAGACCCTTTCAGTCATCAACAAGGGGAGAAAGAAAGACCACATTTCTCTGGAATACGAATAGTGAAAGAACAAATGCATTATGGTCTCCTCCTCTTTGCAAAGGAAGCATTTGTTAACAAATTGGAACCCTCCCCTGATCAGATTATCAGTAGTGAGGATTTTTCCATTGGTAGCCGCCCACCAAAAGTAGTTAACTTTAGGTATTATGTTTTTTATCCATACTTTGTTTCATTGGAAGCCATTGTTGGCAAATAGAGACTTTTCTAACTCAACATAGGTTGTCTTTATAGAAAAAGAGCCTAAAGGACTCTTGGTCCATATCCATTCATCCTTCCCATCTTTTCAAAAGAAGACTACCTCACCAATTCTTTGGTATAATCTTTGCACAACAACATCCCATTTTTTCTATCTCCCTCCCCTTAGGTTAACTCCCATTAGCAGGTTGTTAAAGTTGAGCGAATGAGGCTCCAACCCATCCCAGTTAATATAACTAGCAACTTGTTTACCATAGATCCTAATCAATCTTTGTTTTATTGGATGGAGGTGATCAATAGAAGAAAGAGGGGGGGCATTGTTCCAACCATCCTCCCAAAAATCAGTGGCATTGTCATTACCAATTCTTTTCCTTACTCCCATTTTAAGCACACTTCAGATTTTGAGAAGATTGTTCCAAAAACATAACCATAACTTGGCAGGTTAGAGGCACTTAAGAAACATCCTTGATCTTTGTTTCTTAGATACTTAGCTTTAAGAATCATAACCCAGTCTTTGACTCCTTCCAGTAAACACCAATCCATTTTGGCTACAAGAGCTTTGTTGAATAGTTTGATTCTTCTAATACCAAGGCCTCCTGCACATTTAGGAACAAAGACTTTTTCCCAACCCACCAACACCATTTTGTTTCTCTCCTCTGTTCTTGACCACAAAAATATTTTTTGGATTTGTTCAATCTTATTGTCAATACAAGTAGGGATATTGAACATGGATAGGTAGTAAACTGGAATGTTTTGAAGTGAGGCTTTCAGAAGTTGTAGCTTTCTAGCTTGACTTAAGATTTTACCCTTCCAACTCACCAACTTATTTTGGATTCTCTTAATCATGTAGTTCTAGTAATTACTTGCAAGTCTTTTAGAAATAAGAGACATGCCTAAGTAGGTAGCTGGCAGAGCAACTTCTTGACATCCCAAGATATGAACAACTCTATCTTTCACAATATGTTTCAAGTTTAAAAGTATATCATGCTCTTGTTGTAGTTAATATGTTGACCTGAAGCTTTGGCATAGACATTCAAAATAGATTTCCAATGACTTGCTTCCACAATCAAAGCTTCTCCAAAAAGGAAGTGTCATCAACAAACTATTGGTGAGAAACATGAAGAAGAGTGGAAGAAGCCTTAAATCCCTTTAGCACCCTCATGTCTAGAAGTTTTTTAATATGTCTTCCTAGGACATCAACCACAATTATGAATAGATAAGGGGAGAGAGGTTCCCCTTCCCTAAGGCCATGACCACAAGAGAAAAACCCTTTAGGAACCCCATTTACCAAGACAGAGCATTTCAGAGTGGTAACACAAGTAGTGATGTAGTGTAGAAAAATGTATCCCTTTACCTTTTCACACTTTACTTGGGACCTCCTAATTAAAATGGACTTAATTAGGCCTTAATAAGCCCTATTATTCATCTACAAGCCTAATAAATTACATTTTCTCAAGGGGAATCCTAACAATAATTAATGCCAACACATAACACTTTACCTTGAGCAATGTGTGTTCCAGGAATAGGGACCTAGGATGCATTCACCCATGGGCAAATGGGTCCTCCATAGGCCTTTGAACATAAATTTAAAATATGTTTTTGGCGGTATTTTAAGGTCCCCAAATCCATATTTCAATGTCGCCTTGTAATGTTTGAATTTCGGGAAATTAAGGATACGTACCTATAAATACAAGGTTATTTTTCTAAGTTTCACCTAAAGAATTTTAAGAGCAATTCAAGAGCACAATTGAGAGAACTTTCACAAGAGCTAAAGTTGATGATCAAGAGCATTCAAGAGTAGATATATCAGAGATTTATTGCAGCAATCAAGATCCAATCATCATATCAAAGTCTTCTTGCATCATGCATGTTTTTGGAGCTAACCTTGTGATGTAGGTTTCAAGATTCAAGTCAAGCATTCAAGCATCATTTCAAGTATCGAGATCCACATCCATTGAAGCCATTTCATGCAAGATCAAGATCAACATTTTAGCAATCTTAATGTTTCTTCAAGGGTTTGGTGAGTTACAACATTGCATTGTTCATTCATCATTCCTTTCATGTTTTATTTCAATTCAAGGTTTAATTACCCAAACGGGGCTTGACCAAGGAAAACCCCCATTCACCAAAAACAAACAATTTTTCCCTCTTGTGTTTGTGTTACAAATTTAGATTGAATAAGGATTGAAGACGTCTTGAAGAGCAAGATTGGAAAAGTTGTCAAAGTTGTCAAATCACAAAATCTCACCTACAAATTTAATTTTCAACTTTCCAACATTGAAACTCGGATCAAATAGAAGCTACAAATCAGTATCATAGGCTCTCGAAAGCTAGTTAAAAAACCTAACCAAAGACCCATTCACCCATGGGAAAATGAGGCCCAGTTTGCCTCCCGAAACTACCTTTTGGTGACAAGTACACATCATTCAAACCTTCTCAGATTTACAAAAATTTTGTTGTTTTTGTTTGTCATCTGCTTTATATTATTTTTGCAAGTTTGAATTAGCATAATTAGGTTGATTTTTTATTTTTTGTTTTTCTCCCAAAAGTGTTCTTTAGCCTTGTATCCCCATCCTCAAGCATAAGGAAATCAGTAGATTCCCTCATTAAGTTTATTCACCCAAGGGTTGTTAGTCAATTCTTTGTGGGGATCTCATTTCCTAATGAAAATAGGAAGACATGGTCTATTATCACCCTCTTGACTTACCTTTCCATTTGGGAAAAACCCTATTTTTTTATTTCAAGCGATAAGTTTGAGAAACCTACCATTGAACCCAAATTATTTGAGGACAACAAACAAGAAAGGCCAGGACACTCTAGCACAAGATTTAGAGATGTCTAGTTTCAAGGCCATCCCAATTTTTTTACTAAGATCCTTAAAATGGAGAATCTCATGAGTAGATATAGCTGCATCTAAAATGTGTCTTCCTTGAACAAAACCTTTTTGATTTTCAGCTATCATTTTATTCAGAACAACTTTCAATCTGGTCATAAATACAATGATCTTAGAAAAGATTTTATAAATAATATTGCATAGGCTCATAGGTCTGAAATCATGCATGGAGGAAACATCATCCTTTTTTGGAATGGGAGTAATAAAAGTAGCATTAAGTTGGTTTAGAAGTATACTCGAACGGAATAAGTCTCTAGCAACATTTAGAAGGTCTTTATTCACTATATCCCAGAATTCCTGAAAGAAAGCCGGAGGGAACCCATCAAGCCTAGGGGCCTTGTAGGCTCCAAAAGAGAAAACAATCAACTTCACTTCCTGAAGGGAAACAAATTTTGTCTTTTCTTTTAGATCTTGATTAGTAATCACCTTAGGAATAACTTGGAGGAAATCATCAAACTCTTGTTGAGCAACATCAAGTTCCTTCTAGAAAGTAGAGAAAAAAGCCACAACTTCATCGACAATTTCTTTTTCATTGTTCACCATATTGCCATTATCTTTTAGAAGTTGTCTAATCTTGTTTCTACTTATGTGTTTCATAGTGGATTGATGAAATGATTTGGTATTCCTGTCCCCTTTAGTTAGCCATTGAATTTGACATTTATGTTTCCATAAAATCTCTTGTTTGTTGACCTTAAACCATTGAGCCCTTAGGTCACATTCCTTGTTGCAAATGACTTCATCAACCACTCTTGTCTCCATCAAATTTCACACCTCCTTTAGGCTATCTCCAATAGATTTTTTTGTTAAGAATATGTTTCCAAACGAGAACTTATTCCAACCCTTGACTCTTTCTTTTATCCTTTTCAATTTATTAGCAAGGCAAAACAATGGGGTGCCAACAATAGGTTCATTCCACCATTTTTCTACTAAGGATTTGAAGTTTGGGTGGAGAGTCCACATAATTTCATATCTAAAGGGGAACAAACCTTTAGCAACATTATCATTTCTATTGAGCAGGATAGCATTGTGATCAGACCCTATTCTATGTAAAGCAATTAAGGTGAGGTTTTAGGAAATATTCCAATTAGCAGAAACCAGGAACTAGTCAAGTTTCACTTGAATCAACTGGTTACCCATTTGTCTATTGGACCAAGTGCATAGAGCACCAAGTAAGAGATTATCAAAGAGCCCAACAAAATTAAGGAATCTTGTCAAATCCATCATAGTGTCTAAGAAATCCTCTAGGCCCCCCAACTTCTCTGAGGGTAACAACAAAAAGTTGAATTCTCCACCGAGCATCCAAAAATCCTCCATGTTGTTCTTATGTTGTTAGTCAAGAAGTCCCAAAGGACCAATCTATCCAAGCGGGAATTTGGGCCATATATATTTATCAATTTCCATATCTCTGAAGTGATAAGGTCTTCAAAGGAAACCATAAGGAAGTGTTTACTAGAGAAACCCATAGTACCCTTGAATCTAGAGTGATTCCACAGAGTGGCAATACCCCCAGAAGCTCCTTTAGCATCGCTCAAGACATAACTAGCACTAGGCCAAAAAAAATTAACAGCCTTTTCAAAGATTTCCTTCTTCATTTTTTTTTTTTGAAGCAAAAGAATGTCAACTTTATTATCAACCAAAACAGTTTTAACCAAGTGTTGTTTATAGGGGCTATTAAGGCCCCTAATGTTCCAAGATATTATCTTCATAAACACAAAATAGAAAAAGAACAACATCATCTTGATGGTGTTATAGTGGAGGGAGCAACTCCCCTTACTTCTTCTTAGAATTTGGCCCCAAAAGTGAGTCTGAGGTCTTTTGTCTTCCTGAAGCAACATCACAAACAATGTCTTTTTTTTTGGTTTCCTTTTGAGATGGTTGGCCATCCTTATTCCCTCCTCCAACATCTGGTTTCTTCTTCTTCTTGGACTTGCTGATTGCTTGGGTCCAATCCTCATGAACAACCTCCTCTCCAAGGGAGGACGAGAAGCCCAACAAATCCATAGATTCCTTCATGTTCTTTCCTTTTTTCTTTTACTATAAAGGGCTATAGCATCCTCTGAATGTTTCTTTAGAGAAGAGGCCAAAGATAAAGGGTCCTTATTCTGGCCAATTTGAGAGACAATTGTGTTAAGGTTGTCTCACTTGTTATGTATCTATAATTATTAGTTTTAAATAAATTTATCAAATTATCCATTGAAGATAATTTAGTGCAAGCAATTGATACTAGAGGTGGAAATGAGTTAGTTTATTGCTTGAATGTGTTCTCTATTACCAGCTCTAGATCAATCATTTATTTGCTAAGTTGATTAATGTTATTTTGATTAATACCTAGATGTGTAAATAATCTTCTTGAGAGCCTACAACTTTGTGTGATCATCCACTAATATTTTTTTGATCCATTGTATAGGCTTCAATAATGCTTGCAAAATGAAGACATGTGAAATGGCACCAAGGTTGCATTGATCATCAAAAAATAGTGAAGTATCCTTGTGTGGATTGTCTTCCTTTATCATTAGTCTTTCCTAGACAAAAGGTGACATGCTAGGTGAATTTGGTGATTACACTAAATAGGAAGCAACTAGTGTAAATTTGATTCTAACTAATCTATGTGCATTACCAAGGAATCAATTAATGGATACAAGACTTTATCTTAAATAACTTCTAGTCGAACAAGGACTATATCCTTATATATTTGTCAGAATTTAATTGTTGTATATTGCAAACTACTTTCACTTGAAAGGTTAATTGAGACATAACATCTCCTTGTGCTTTTGATCTCTTTAGTCCTTGTTCAAGTTGTTCTACTTCTTGTTTTCATTTCAAAGCTATATCCTTTAGTTGCTTCTCTTTGGCTTTGTTATATGCAGATTGTGACAATTTTTTGTTACCCTTTCTAATATTGCATTAGTTGTAATAATAGACAATTCTACCAAAGTACCATGAGTTTTGATACAAATGGTGTAATTATTGCACTCTTGGCCTTCTTCACTTGCTTTTAAAATCACACCATGAGATGTTGTTGGGGTGAAAAATGCTTCAACTAAAGAAACCAGAGTGTTGCAAGTTAACCAAATGAAATAGCAACCATAGATTCTTTTGCAAACTTTATTTTAGGACTGTGGTATGGAAATATAGAAATAAGATCGCATGGTTTAGATGTATAGGAATTTTCTTTAGAATTATGTTGTGGCGCAATGTCATGTGTTGATGGTGGATTAGGGCTTGGTGCAGTGCAAGGAATTTGTCAAGTGGTTGCAACATAAACTTGTGGCGCTTAACATTCAACCTCTTGATCTTCCTCAAAGAGGTTAAGAATGGTTTCTACCCTCTTTTGTCATGTAAATTATAGCACAAGGACCTTGCCTATGGTAGATTTTCGCTTATGCTACATAGATTGGTCAAGTCCTTGCATTTGCACATTTCCACAAGTCAAATATTAATAAGAATTCCATCTGCTTTCAATTGACACTCAAATTCTATACACATCTTAGCCAAAACATAGGGTAACTTAGATGGTTCCCTTTTTATTTCTTCTAACTCTCCATTCTCATTTGGATAATTAACACAAGTCTAGGTTGAACCTTAAAATGTTATACACATTTCTCAATGATAAAATTATACAAGTGTCCATAAATGCATAATGATCTTCTATCTCCTTTTTGTGTTACCAAAGATTATATCTTGAGAAAAATGCATTTGCACATGAAATACCACATGTTGGAGGATTGGGTCCTAGATAGCCATATATGTAGAATGAGAAAAGTATTGTAGTAAAAGTTCTTATCTGTGTCAATTGCATCTTGTTTATTTTTTTTCATGTCATTTTCCAAGTAGGTGGAAAATTCATACTTTTCCCCATTATGCCCAATATCATATGCAACAAATATTCCTAGCAATGTGAGTTCACTAGGCATAGATTTTTGCAAGATCTTTAGGCCAATGAGGTGACATGCTATCTAGAATTGAATTTATTTAATGTTTGATTACTTTGAACCCTTTCCTCCACAAGTTCTATGAACCAATCCATGTACAATATTGTTCCTATCAAGCTTCTTTTTTGTGCTTCAAAATATTTGATTTTAGAGTTAGAAGCTTGTGTGCGAGAATCCTATTAGATCAAAAATTGACAAAGTTGAGATTTTAGTAGATTTACCATCAAGAAAGAAAACACCTGTGTTAAACCTTAACAAAAATTGCACCAACTTACTTAGTTTGTTGAAATAGGGTAAATGATGCAGACGTGTTATTGTAGTTTCATTTAGTTCTTGGCTATACTCATTCATTCCCAACTAAGATCCCATATTGTTGGGTCAACATCATTCTTGTTGAGTGGATCAAATTATTCTGTGATATTTGGGAAAAAAGTGATTTCAATCAATCAACATGTAATTTTGATGGCACCCCATATGCCCTCCTTTTGGTAGCATCTTAGTGAAAGATTCATGACATTGAATCCTAGGTTGATTAGTACTATACTAGCTTCATCAATGTCACAAGCTTCATCCTATGCTCACGTAAACATTTTCTTGGTAGACTTCCTCATCTTTTTCATTACTAACAATTAGCTACAAATACCTCAATACATCATCACCAAACAATATTTCAAAATTGTAGTCATTGGTAAAACTTGCTATAGATTGGTGGTTAATTTTTGGCAAAGTTTTGGTATGAATGTTGTAGTGGTAGAAATCCATGTAGAATTTATCCTTCTTAAATAGGCTTGGTTAAAAAGCAAGTATTAAAAGTCCTCAATAATTGTACCAAGTGATTTTGCAAATCTTCCCATTTGGTAACTTTTTATTCAAATTAATGAAAATGACACTCTACATCATTTCAATTCAAAGATTGAATATTTCATCGCTATTTGTGTGAGCTATTAAAACAAACCTACTTCATCAAACAATTTCAATCATAAATGAGCATTTATTGCATGCTAAAATTACTTGCATATCATTTTTCCCAAGGTGTGACCTTCTCTATGGAAGCACAACATTCCATGCATTTCATTTCTTGTGTCCTTAAAATGCATGTTTTCCAACTAATAAAGAAATGATTACATAGGTGGCTTCATATTTTTTTGTTGACACATGCTTGACTAAGAGTATAGTAGGTGTCCCCACACAATTGTCTTACAATCAATGCTAGATGTGGAAAAAATGGTGCTAATACGACAATTTAGTGGTTTTCATAGTTACAAATTATGATTTTTTTGTTTCAATTCCTTAATTTTGTTCTAGTTCTTGAAGTTCAAACTCAATCTTTTGTCTATTACAACACTATTGATTGAGATCCTTGGTCATAAATAAGGAGAAGTTAATTATCATAAAAAAATGAAGCCTATTCCTTTTAAAGTAATACATGATAGTATGGTATGCATTCCACTTATCAATACATAATTTTTTAAAGAATTAGATTATCTAAATTAGGGTAAATATAAACATTTTAGGCTTGCTACTAAAAGGTATGTTAAAAAATAAAAATTATGTGTAAGATTCTTAATAATAAATGACAAGCACAACCAAGATCCTCATTCACAACATGTCCACTTTATTGCACATTTTTCCCAAACATTTTTCATAATAAATTGAAACACATCACACTAACCAATCCACCAAATCAAAAGAAATGCCCAAAAGTAATATTTTTAATTCATTGTCAACTTCTAAAACTATGGTGGTTGGTTCCACCATGGTACCCATTCTTGCACAATCTCAATGTGTCACTAACATGATCTACATAGTTTCAATTTTATGCAATAATGGTAATTTAATAAAGAAACAATTATTATCCAAAATCAAACCATTGAGACAAATCACAAATCATTGTGTTGATAAAATTTCACAAAATTTCAACCAATAATATTATACCAACCATATAGATTCATGTGAAACAACGAGTCAACACAAATATAAGTAGATATGGATCCAAACTATTTAAAATAATGTTAAAAAATAAAGAACCGTGTTTCTAGAGTAACATGGTTAAAATGACCTTATTTGCTAAGTGGTAAATAGGTACTATATATTAGTGAGGTGCATCTATTCGACATAAGGTCACAAATTGAAACCAATAACTCTACAATTTAAAAAAATTCCATTTAGTATACCCATACAAAAAAAATTGGTGCAATATTTCTAGTGATATATAGTCCTAACCAACAAACTTTTAGCTTGCCTAGTTGCTTTTGAAAATGATTGTCAAATAGTAAAACTAGATTTTTGGTTTGATATTCTTTGTGTTTTATTTACAAATCATGTCATTCTTTCTATCATTGTTTTTATATGCATTGACTCTAGGGTGCAAGGTAGTGTTTCTCTTCTACCACTTCCAATTCAATTAAGCAACCATTAATAAATTGGTAATGATTTATACATGTAACTTGTGCAATTATTGAGACTTTTATTAAGAATTAATAGGTATAATTGGTTCCTTTTTGAAGGAAAGATAAAATAAAGTATATCTTTTCAATCTTTTATATGCCTAGAGAGCTATAGGTACTCTTTCAACCCAATCCTTCCCTCCCACATCACACACTTTTAGTAGGATGTTCTCTAAAATCTTGTTAAAATCTTCTTTTATCTATTGGCTTGTAGGTGGTATAGCGTGCTTTTATGATGTTGGATCATGAAATTGTGCAATAATATTTGTACAATTGATACAAGGAAGTATGTTCCTTGATCACGAGTTAAGCTTAATGGGTAACCAAATATTGTGATAATGCTATCAATGGAAAACTTTGTTGCCACCTTAGCAATGTAGTCATGTTTTGGTATAACCTTAGACCAACTAGTTAAGTAATTTGTAGTAGTAATTATTCATCATGCACTAGAATTTCATATTGTAGGCTAAAATCAACCAATAAATAGCCCATTTTTCAAATGGTTGTTGATTCATTACTAGGTCAAATGGCACTTCATGTCTTAATTAATTAGGCCTACTTGTGCATTGACAAATATTGTAGTCGTTAACATATAATTATGTACATCCTTATGTATTGTAGGTCACCACAGCCTTGGTTGTAGAATCTATTGCATTGTTAAATGCCCTTGATAATGGCCAATAGCTTGATCATCAAGATGACATTCTTTAATGATCTTCATGTGTTCCACTTGTGGTACATGCCATCATAGAATTTCATTAAGTCTCACTTGTAAAGTCCAATGATTAATTGAAAGAATGTTGGGTGCACTACTAATTGCTTATTTTGTGTAACTGTATAGTTTTCAAGAACCATTCTAGAATAAGGAAACACAATAATTTCTTCCATATTTTCAAGTATTAACTATATTCAAAAAGGATATGTCCTAGTATTCCTACTTCAATAGATTTTCTACTAGATTCTCCTATATTAATTCATGAAAAATGATATGTGTGAACATAGATTTTAGCTAGGTGTACAACTATAGATAAATAAAATTCTTGGAAGAAAAAGACCCATCAATATACCCTACCATGAAGAACAATTTTTTTACCAAATATTTGAGCACTTTGTGGTTTGAGAAGAATAAAAAAAGGGTAGCTAGAAGATACTATTGAAAATTTTGTAGTGCATAAACCCTTGGTACTAGTGCATCATGTTTTTTTGTTATATAATTATATTTAGTAGCAAGTAGTTTTCTACTTGTGATATAGATCAGATGATCAATATTTCCATCACCTAGTTGTGCCAAGAAAACTCCAATTGGTGTACCTAATGTTTCTACATGGACATGAAATGTTTTACTCATGTCAAGAAATTTTAGTACATGTATAGTTCTTATATTTTATTTTAAAGTATCAAAACCTATTGATGCACATTTATCTAATGCAATGCATAATTTTTACATACAAGTACTTCAAGAGTGTAGAAATGCACACATGATCTTTAATGAACTTATGGTAGTAATCAATATGCCCCAAAATACTTCAAGTGCACATTGAGATTTAGGGATGGTTAAGTGAATTATAGTTGATACCTTTACTAGATCAACAAGCATTTATTCTTTACAAATGAAACGGTCAAGTGGGTTGCCCTAAGGTGTCATAAATGTGCACTTCTTTAAATTCATTGTGATGCTTAATTCACAACAATGTTCAAGAATCAAACACAATTTATCTAAGTGATTGGTTACTATTCCATACACAATCCAATCACCTAAATATACTTGGAGGAAATCATGGATAAATCTTTGAATCTACTTACCACTATTTATAAAAAAAATTGTTGGTGTATTCTTGAGTCCAAAAGGCATTACATTGTATGAAAATTTTCCCCAATCAGTTGTGAAAGTAGTTTGTTCTTTATCCTCCTCTTTAATGTAGACTTGATGGTATCCAAAAATTTATTTATGAATGTATATACCTCCCAAATACCTACTTCAAGGATTTATTTTGTAAATGGTGTTGAGAATGGTTCTATCACACATACATCATTGAGGTATTTGTAGTCAATGCATATTCTTATTCAACCATGTTTTTCATGGAGATAACCCTCAAACTCACCCCCGAGTCTAATTCATCAACTAAAAAAAAGTATGTATGATTCCAGCATCTTGTTAATTTCTTCTTTGACTCTTGCTCACAAATTTGGATTTAACTAGTATGGTCACTTTTTGATAGGCTTTGCATCCTACTTCAATTTTATTTTTACTTTCTCTAAAGAAGAGTGCAATCCCTTAATTTATTGATACCCTTTGGAAATAGATTGGCATTCTCACACAATAGTGCAAAAAAATGAACTAATGCTTCTATATACCCCAATAGTTACCTAATTCTTCTATTATAATGTTGATTTAAACTGACTTGTGACCCATTTTAATATGCATCATTTTTTATCTTTATGCCCCACATATATTGGTTACCTATACTTGTGGGTAGTTAAAACTTGTGCAAGGTACTCATCAAAATTATTTGTGCTTGTTTTTGGCATTGTAGCTAAGAAATAAGCACCATTGCTCTTCCCTCCACTTTTTGAATTTTTATATCATAATAGATTTCAAACAACATTAACATACTTTGGTTGGTCACTAAAAGTTGCTTCCTAAATATTCTCCAGTTCCTAATAGATTCTAGGAGCATAATTAGTAAAATTAAATGCATATTCAAAGTCAAATTTAAGTTGACCCCAAGAAATTATCTCTTGACACACTTCCTTTTGCTTATACCAAAAGAGTGCTAGATCACTTAAAGTGACAAAAAATTTGTGCATCAAAGTTCTTGTTGGGAAATTTTTGCTTCCAAGTCTTTTATGGGAAATTTGTAATTGATGTACCCCAAATTTCATCACATATTGTTATATAAGATTTCATAGAATCTTGGCCTGTATAGTATATGAATTATGGCTTACTTCAAATTTGGAATTGAGAAACAATTAATAGTATTAATTGAGGCCAACATCTAATGAAAAATTGATGTGTTGTGAGTTATCTTGTTGGAATGGTGGTGAAATGTTTTATCTCCATTAGGAAATATTGTTTCATTCAATTATAATATTCAATAGGATTATTAGTCTCGTCAAAGAATGATGTAGTTATGATATGACATACTTGATGTCTACAAGAATTTTTTGTGCATGATTTATACATAGGTTCCTCATGTATGGGTGTTAAATGTACATGGTGTTAAACCTTTGAAAATTTCTTCTCTTTGAATTCATAATCATCAATTAGCCATGTTTCAGTTGAGTGTCTAATCTATCCTTAGATGTGCAATGCCAACTTAGTATTCCCTCAAGATTTAGCTCAATTCTCTCCACTTTATCTACTATTACTTGGTATATATCTTCCAAGGTTTCCTCTTCAATGTGCACAATTTCAATAAAAACCTATTTGCCACAAACATGTGGTGATGGAATTAATTTAGGGCAACCATTAGTATCCCATGCCATTTATTCAACACATTAACTTCAATATCGATATAAATCAATGTGTTTTGTGATAGGACGACATGTCTTTGCATGTATAAGAGAAATTAAACATCATACCTCAATTTTGTATCAGTAATTTTTTTAATACTTCACTTTCTTGATTTACTATGGTTAAGAGTATGTGTTAGTAAACAAGATTTTCAAGTAGAAATTTAAAATTCACTATCACTCTTTCATTTTATAGTAACTTAATGATTGCATAGCATACTTCCTTATCATTAGGCTCAACATGTTTTTCATAGTTACATTTTTTTGTGCAACACAAAGTAATTTATAACTTCCATGTAAACTCTATGTTGATCATATATTTCTTATTGTTTTTTAACCTTAGGAGCCTAAGTGTCTTTTCTCTTCCATGTGGGCACCATTTCTTTTGACACACTAAATTTGTTATATCCTCCTACTCCACTATGTGTGATTACCTATGCATCCTTATATTGGGGATCTTTTGCAATACCTTTTTTATTTTCTTATAATTGCTTAATTAAAGCATTATAATCTTGTGGCATGTGTTCTTAATTGCATTAACCACAAAATATTTTCTTCAAACTTTTGAAGCATGTTATCAATGTTTAATGTTGACCATTATTACCACCTCCTTGTCATCCATGCTCATATCAACTAGTGTCTTAGCCTTGGTAGACTTGATTTTGTTCAATATAAGCTTAGTTCTACTTGTGCACAATATATCCTTCATTTTAATTTTGTGCATTGTAGTCCTAAAATTGGTTGTACATAACATATTTTTATTTTTATTTTACCTAGAGATTATATTCTTCATAATTATTTATTTTCCACACCATTATCATGACATTTATACTACACTAAAAGTTTAGTGTCATAAGTTGCACTTTGAAAAAATTCACACTGTAAATTTATATTCACCTCTTATAATTTTATAATAAAGAACCTAATAGTATGCTTGTTGTGACATATGGAACATTCAAGAATATTTGAGATTTTAGGAAATGGTGCAACACCACTTCTCAAGCTCTCATCATTGAGTAGTTAGATGCATTATGACCCTCACTCCTACATTGAATGCTCCAAATATTGCACTAGCTATTCACTCCATCCACATGGCCATTTTATCCATATGTACTTCAAACATAAGATTAAATTCATATGATGGTTCACCAAGAATTTCTAAATTTATGTAGTATCTAGCACTTACTTTCATATTTCTCTTGGTCTGCTTTTAGGGTAGTCGAAATCTAGTATCTGAATTCTTCTTGATATCATCCAAGTTTGTTTTAGTACCATCCTTTTCAAAACTTGAGTAACAATCTTGAGCTCTTTTTCTAAGATTGGTTGTGAAGAGTCAAATCTTATTTACATTATCATTGACATCTTTTGACCTCTAGATGATTGATGCAAGAGCATCCAAGGTGTAAGAAAAATATTGCATCCCCCAAAAAATGTTTATTTTGATTTTGTTTGGTGAATAAATTTTCAATAAGAACTAAAAAATGGAAAGGTTACTATTTTTAGTAATTTGACATTTGTGTATGTATGAACATGAATTTTTACTGTCGTGTTCTTTCCAATGAATACAAATTTAAAGATGTTGGCCGAACCACTTGGATAAATAGTAAACATTTCATAAAACCAACACATTCCATTGTAGTGGTCGACTCATGAAAATAAAGATGGCGCTGGAATTAAAGATAAATAATAAAGCTTGGCCGACCCTCATTGTTTTGGTGACACTTTTGAAACGAAAGTTAAATTTAATTTATTATATTAATCTAGCCGACCCATACTGGTCGACTAATATCTTGGCGCTTAAGTATAAGGCAAATATAAGTTTGTAAGAGTGACACGAAGAATTAATTGAAGAGCAACTATTTATGTGAATAAGGTGTGCAACAATTGTCTTTATTAATATAGAGAAAATTTAGTGAAGGCTTAAGAAGAGGCAGTTATTCAAATTATAATGTTTGAAAAAGAAACAAACCCTCCCTAAAGGGACGTGCCCATTCAAATGTGGTGAGTATTCTAAGGGATGTCTCTTCTCATGAAGAGGCATAGGGAAGATATAAATGCACATGGAAATGAATGGAAGAAGGGGATAGAAACAAGAATATGTAAATATATATTTTTTGAGTAAAAGCAGACGAAGAGAAATATACAAATCTTATAAAGGAAAAAATAGATTGGGAGAGAGATATAAGAGGATTTAAGCACAGATATATGGGACAATAAATAAGATAGAAATAGGAGTGTTTTCTAATTGTAGCAACATATACATTAATAGGATATACTTAGATTTAATATGTGGGAAGTTGGCTCAAGAAGAGATAAAGGAAAATAAATGATAAATCAATAAGGGAAGTAAGTTGAATAGAATTAATTATTTATATACACATTATATACGATTATGCAATAATGATGCTTGCAGCTATTATTAACACTTATGAGTAATTATTCAATGGATCTATTGCTTCTTTATAAGTAATATCTTATGAATATTGAAGACATATCAATCGATCAAGGATAAGAAACATATAGATCGGGAAGGAAAAGAGAATCATATCCATGTATCACCATAGGTTGATATTATCAAATATATCAATATAATCAAGTGTATTTTCTGTAAATCATTGTTTACCTATGTATGCATTTTTCTTATAAGATAATAAGAGAAATTAATGAAAGATTTCTTATGATTGAATCAGAATTATTTTGACTGTCTGAAACCCACCTTATGGGAAGGGCCAGGGGTGAAGTGGTAGGAGCCCAAAGAGCCCACTTGCAACCTCCACCCAACCCCATAAGGTGGAAAGTATCTTTATGTGTTTGAGACATCAATGGGGAAAGCAAGTACAAACTACCAAGGGAGAGGGATATGGTATACAACCTCTTAGGCTTGGTATGTAAATGGCTTCGAGGGGACCCATCATGTCCCTTCTCCCAAAATCCTAAGATGTGTGCATTGTTGATAATCTATGGATGTGATATTGCCTAACTCTAATAAGTAAGTATAAAAATGTACATATTTGCATATATTGTTCATGTGGTGATTGCAAGTTTTAAATCTAGGATTGCATCATTAAAGAGATATTTATTTAATAAGATGAAACCCTAGCCTGAATTTGTTTCAATTTGTGATCAGTAGGCAAATTCTAGGGAAAATAAAGATTAGTGACATTACACTTACATAGAGCTCCAAAATAGTGCAATGAATGCAATGGTGAAGAAATCACTTCAATTCTATTAGTTATTTGTGAGATATTAATGTTTGTCTTCAAAATCACTGTAAAAATCTTCAATGTCAATTTTGAGGCACCTTGTAATGTCCCCATTTTCGATGTCCTTATTTGGGCTAGTTTGGTTCCGACTCACTTACTATTTTTAGTAAGTACTATATTTAGTAACTGGTCTGAGCAACAATCCAGTGTAGGGTTTCCTATTTGGGTAGTATGTGGAAGTGGTTTAATGTTTTGGTGCCAGTTTGATATTTGGTAAGTACTTACTATTTTTAGCAGTTTCTATTTATAGTAAGTCTATTTCAGGAAACTAGTCTCAGGCCCATAGTGTTCTCTGCAGATTATTTATATGGTGGTGTTGGAGAGCCTAAGGTTGGATTATTTAATATTTTCTTTTTATCAGTCATTTAAGTTATTTTTATAAAATAAATTTATAACTTAAGTGAGGGGGTAGGTGGTCATCAAAAAGTACCTTGGTGCCTAATAAGATAATGTTGTTTTAGAAGGTTGAATAAGGAAAAATAGTTTCCTTATGAGCAAGGATGCCCCTTGAGGAATATTTAATTATGTTTTAAAATATAAAGCAAAATATTAAAAAGCTAGAATGGGTGTTAGGTTTTTGGAGGGAAAATTATTCTAATTGGAGGTTGCCCTAATTTCTTCCTCCACTTCTATTTAATTTGATTTTTAACTCTCATTTGGATATGATTGATTTGACAACTTAAGGAGACTTGATTGGATTGTTTCCAGTTTATCATTTGCAATTGGTTGAGGACAAAAACCCTCATCTCTAGCACTGGTTTCGATGGTGAGAGATCCACCCTAGCTAGTTTGTGGAGGAGATCATACTGGTCTTCTACTTATGCGATAATTGATTTTGAGTTTCGTATTTAGTTTGAAGGGTTTAACAGAGAGTCCTATCATCTTACTATTGCATATTCAGAAGTGTGTTGTTGAAAGTTACTGTTTCTCGAGATCATGGGTTTTGAAAGAATGTTTTCCTCTGCTTGTGATCGTTGGCATTGAATATTTATCTATAGAAAAGAAATGTGTTGGTCCCAGGTATTAGCATGAGGCTCTAGTGCTTAGTTTTGGGTCTGAACTTAGCATTAGTGACTCAATTTAGGGTCTACAATCCATTTTGTGGCTACCTTTAGTCTTGTTGGTCACAACATTTATGCATTAACTAGGAGTTATTTTGTTCAATGGTTAAGCCAACACAAGTCATGGATTTTAGAGGGGATGCTTACTACTGATTGGCCGAGAGTTTGATGGTATATATTCTATGAAGGGCATTATGGGAGTTTATAGTAGCCTATATGTTGATTTGGAGGTGGTTTGTTACAGGCATGTGAGTTGTGGGAACTTTTCTTCAGTAATTGGTATTATGAGCTTATGCATGATAGGTTAAAGGCTTAGGAATGACATGAAGTTCTTGCCAGGGGATCACTATTGATCTCTTGCTTGATGAGTGTTCCAAAGGTGTATGGGAGTCCATTTCAGGAGGTTGTGAGGCTGTTCCAGGGTTTGATGTCTTAGTTGGTGGATGAATAACAAGTCAACAACTCTTTGAAGACTTGTTGAGCATTCTCTTAACCTATAGGCATATATGCATGAGCATATTAATACTGAACCTACAAAAATCTCCTCCCTTTGGTGTGAATCTATTCAATAGGGTCTTGGCACTTTTTGAGCTCTTAATAGGTATTTATGATATATCAATCTTTTGTATTCCTGAAGTCGCTATAAAGGTTTCAAATTAATCAATGTAAGAGACCTGTATGTATTGATGTTCAACTTTGAATGTAATGGTAGTTGATAACAATCTAAAACTAGTATGTTAATTATGCTTTGTTCAGTAACACACTTTGTCAAGGCTTGCAAATGGTCTGAGATATTATCTAAAATTACAATATCCATTGTTGTGCACAAAATGTTTAGATATTAAAAAGATAGATGGCTATGGTAGATTTTTTCGGTATCCTTATTGCATACCAGTTCTATCTTATCACTTATTTTGAGTTTGTATGTGACTGAATACCATCAAATGATAATATTATGTGATATTCTAAAATTAATGAATCAAATTTGTGCATGTGACTTTTCTTTTCATTCACATATTGTCATCTTTTATGCATTGTAACTTGTTGTTTTTCAAAATGGAACATCATAAAAAAAAAATCATACAAAACAAGTGGGCTATTACAATGGTATAAGAGCTCAAAGCATCCTGTCAACTAGTGGTTGATACAAATCTCTCTTGGTACCTTTTTTGTGAACACATCATTAAAAAATTTATCATACAAAAGGGGTGGACTAGTACAGTGGTATCAAAGCTCAAATCATCCAGCCAACAAGTGGGTGATACAAATATATGACCATTAGTGGTCGAGAAAGAAGGTACCAAGAGAGATTTAGGAAAAGAGAAGAAGAACTGTGGGAACGTTGGCCTTTTGTGCAAGAGGGACAAAAATCATAATCGAATTTAGTTGGATTAGCTAGTTTAGAAAACATGGGTGAAAGAGGAGAAGAAGCTAAAATAAATATTGGTGAGAAAGATTGTATGATGCTACTCTTGGATGCAATGGTTAGAGGTCCAAAAAGAGAAGCACAACGTGCTCAAAAGACCAATCAACAATTCACACAATTAGTACAAAGATTGGATCATTTGGGGCAAGATAATGATGTGGGAAAATGAAGGGAAACCAATTAGCAGAATGGAGTAGCCATGACTAGGCCTCTTATGCCTATATTTCCATGAAGAGTAGAGGCACAACTAAATTAGTAGCTTATCTCAGTTGAGTTGCAAGATCAGTTTAGATAGGATTGGATTGATGTAGGGATTGGCTTCCATCATGACATATCACTTTGGGATTATATAGATCTTAGGATGAGGTGTACACCCAATAGGGGCAATAGAAAACATCATAATTAATTACAAAGGAAAGATGGAAAACTTAACATTCCTTATTTTGATGGGTTCAGTGAGATTTCAGCGAGAGAATGGGTTTAAAGGGTTGATGCATACTTCAATCTAAACCCCATGCCCGAGGAAGAAGCTATAAAATATGCTACTATGTACCTTGATGGAGTTGCACATAAGTGGTAGCATATGGGACATATTCAAATTACATCTTATGTAGAGTTTACCAAGAGACTCGTAGAGAGGTTTGACAAGAAGGAACCAAAAATTCATTTTAAGGAGGTGGCAAAGTTGAAGCCATAATTATTCAATGAAGAGTAGGTGTTTGAAGAGAAGTTCGTAGAAGAAAAATCAGATGAAGTGATTGCTTTGAAACTTGTTGAATGTGAGAAGGAGCCTTAGAATGACTCTTTGGTCAAGCATGCAACTACTATGGATAAGGTTGGGCATGAAGGAATTGATGAAAAATAAGCCTTGTATACACCTTTAGAGCTATCCAAGGAAGTTGAAATACCTTTAGACGATGGACATGTTGAAAAAAAAAGACATGGCGTCTTTGAATCAACTAATAATGATGATTTTTCCCATGAGGGTAATGGTGACACAGGTGGCTTTGGGTTAGACTACCAAACCAAGCCTATGGAGAGAGATGCTTATGATTATTTCAATCATAATGAGTTGGAGAGTGACTTATTTATAAATGCAACTATTCATGAGGAGCACAATGAACAATTATTCTCTAAACAAAGTGACCAACCTTTCTACACATGGGATTTGGGTTTGTTGGCACCTAAGTATGACAAGGATCCACATTGGGATGAATTTATTTTTTATTCTAATGATGTCCTTACTTCATCCTGAGAGCCATGCATACAGATGTCATTGATAGTGATGTTTTCAATCTTGAAAATGAATCCGAGTTCATATTGTAGGTAGCTGATTTTGAGCAAAAACCTCGTAACTTGGGTGTTTTGGATTCACAATTCATTATTGGGGATGATAAGGGAGAGACACGAGTGATTTGGGACAATCTTGGAGACTTTGATGACAAGTGTGAGTCTAATTTTGATGTTAACATGCAACATAATAGCAGTTCATCACTTTAGTTTGATCGTGATTGGAAAAGACAATTCTTGGTATCCGCTGAAAATGAGGTGCATATTTTATCAAGTTTGGACAACAAACATATGCATATGGAAAACTTAATTCAAAGTGCACCAATCGGACAAAATAAGAGCTTACTATCTCATTTTCTGATTTTCAAATAATGAAGAGCTCTATGAAAGAATTTAAAACAACTTTCTTACACGTGATGCATGATAGAGATATAGCCACCAAGTTTGCAGATGAGACTTTGTTCTTGAGTAAGAAATTAAGGGGAGAGGTTAGCGAAATCACCATTGAGCTTAATTATATGAAGATTTCTTTCGAAAGTTTCCAAGGGGCACTTCTTGAAGCAAATGATCAGCTCTATGAGGTTCAACATTTTAAAGAGAAAAATAACAAAGAAAGGGATAAGGAGATCAAATAGATAATGAAGGAGCTATTGGAAACAAGCTACACTGAGAGGGGGGAGTGAATCAGTTTTGTGCAAAAATTAACTTTATTAATGTTTATCTTCAAATTATTAACAATATTGAACCATAATACATAAACATGAAGAAAATGAACATAACACCATAACACATGGATTTTTATGTGGAAAATCCTATTAGAGGAAAAACCACGATGGATGGCCAATCCATAATTTAATCTGAGTATACTTAAATGAAGTTTACAATAAGGGGAATGCACTTGCATTCAGGTACACTACCTAGAGCTCATTGCTCAAAGGGAAGGCTCAATACCTTACGAAGAAAATTCAGATTAAAACAATCTGAGAGTTTGAGCTGAGAAAAATAGCATCTACATATGCCTAATTATAGCTCCGATTAAGCACAATATTTGATCTACTATCCTATAGACTGATTTTGCACTTCTGCTTTGTTCTGCTCACACTCGCAACACAAATTATCCATGCACAAGTGAAACTACGCATTATCACTCTTCTGCTATGCTTTAATTCACAATTCACATCACCACACACTTCATACTTCACCCAAAATGATACAAACGATCTTATATATATCCGCAACATGCAATTCAATTACACTTTGCCGGCTTCAATAGAACACAAAACAATTACAACTGTCAGCTCAATTCATGAATAATATGCAATGTGTATCCACAATGGTCGACCACAACTTGGCTAGGACACAAACAAAGATGTACCAACATAAGAATACTTAACCAATTACTTTCCATACATCTGTGACATAATTCATTCATGAAGTCGGCTCTAGTACTAGTAAAATGGAAAATTAGATAACCAGATCTTCAAACTTCCACACGAATCGATACAAGCCATTACGCTTCAATAGTAACAAAGATAATATACCGATTTTTTTTCCTAAGATGCACAACACAAACCAATAACATAAAATCTTCATAGAGATCGATGGATATTGAACTACTGGATGCTCTATTCTTCCTTGTCAATCTTCAATCTGTCTGCTAGTATGAACGAATGATGATATGTGTATCTGATCATCGACTAGGTTTTCCATCAATGACAACACCAAGTGGTACTAGAAGTGTCTCTTGCCAAAAATCTCCCCCTTTGGCATTGATGGCAACACTTAGTGAAAAATGACTAAGTGTCAAATCAGTACCAAGATAGATTGCACTGTCATCTCCGAAATTCCAAAAATACAATTCTCCCCCCTGAGATGATTAAAAAAATTTCACTCCACTCTTCTCCCCCTTTGACATCAATGGAAAAGGCAGGGGTGTGCATACCAAAAATGGATCAGTCAATCAAAATTGATACAAAAATGCTTCTTTGACTTACATAAGCTGAAAAATGTCTACAATATCTTTCTTTAGTTGCATTAGATTTGTGTCCCAAACTCTTTTGAGACTATCCATGATTGTTATGTGACCACAAATCAGGTAAGATTGTGTCTCTACAAATTCCAAGTTGGCTAGATCACCAACTACCATAGTGTCCTTTCCTTCCCTTTAGAGCGCTTGACATTATCTCAATTTTTGGACCAATTATACCTCTGAGTTCACATGCTCTAGCAACAATCTTATCATTCTCATGCTTCAAGACTTTTATTTTGTTAAGAAAAGACATCACTTCACCTCTTGTCTTTCCAACACCATTGGTTAGAGGATCCAATTCTTCTGAGATAGTACTTAACTATTTTTCCAAATCTTTAACTTTTTTCTCATTAGCTTCAATAAGTTTTAAAAAAGACAAACATGATTTGTAGATCTTTCCACCTTATGACAAATCATTTTGTACATTCTTCACACATGTGGCTAAAATGGTTTTATCTTTAACAATCATTATTTTCAATCCACTAAACCTTTTGACATCAAATTCTTTCTGTACTTTCACCATAGATGACTTTTTGAGTGACTCAAAGTGAGCACTCACAGAGTTGATAAGATTTTTCAATTCACTGGAGGAGGAACCAGTCAAATCTTTCACATAAGAAGGCATTATCTTCTCCAATACTCCAGATTCAAGATTTAGCAGTTCATTATCTTCAATGTGTGACTTTAGTAGCTCTTCTCTGGCTTGTGCTTGAGAAAATGAAGCTACTTTCATCTTTTGGATTGGACTTAAAGTAGACAAGACAATGGGAACTTCAATCAATTTCAGATCCAATTCTTCTTTCTGTTCAACCAAAAATTTCTTCACTGCCTCAAGAGTGTCTCTTGCCTCAACTGTGATTTCTTTTACATCATATTTCTTCTCTTCAACTATCAATTCCACAGTTGTAGGTTCTGTTTTATCTTCAGGTATCTCTATTTTCTCAACTGATACTTTTTCAAGTATCTCGACTTCCATAGGAATTTCTATGTTGTCCTCTGCAGGAGGAATCTGTGAATCCTCAAGTGTATCAAAATTTTCTTCTTTTGCTTCCTTTATCGGACCAAATGGGGCAACTTCAACATGTGTTTCCTTAGCTACGACATCAATTATGTCATTTAATAGTATCTTTTTATCAGTTTCTTTTGTAACTTCATCGGTTAGACCAATCATTAGCTTGTTCACCCTTGTTTTGCTTTTTAATTTCCTTTTGCCTTTATTCAAGAGTGCTTGCATGTCATCCATAAACATTACCAGGCATAATTCTGCAAGAATCCTTTCTCTCATATGTTCTTCTTCTATTCTAGCATTAAGTCTCCTCATTTCTACAATGTCATATAGACTTTTGGGAAAGTTAGGCATAATTTTAATCAATATTGAAAAAATTCATATGTTTTATTGCCGCTTCTTCAAGAATTCTTTTATCAGATTCACCAAAAGACTCATACCATTATAGAGAGGTTTGAGATTTCCATCCTTGACTAAAGCCTTTTCAATTTCTCTAACTGGCATACCTAAATTGTCAGTCTTTGTCTTCTTCTTTGCTTGAACATCTTTACCGAAGGGTTTTTCTTTCATAACAATTGCTTCCATGGTGCATTGATGCTTGATTTCTTTGACACCTTTATTAGACCTAGTTTACTCATCATCAGAAATAGCCATATAGATTATTTTTCTCTTATATTTCTTCCTCTTACCTTCTTTTCTGGATCCCTTGGATTCAGATTTCACAAGGATTGATTTTGTTGTAGGAGCTGAATAGGATGCAAAACTTCTAGTTGTTCTAACTCATGTAGATGGTGCTGCCTAACCAACTGATTGAATTTTTGCTGCCTCCTTAGCTGCTTGTTTTCCTACTTCAACTTCTTCCCTTTTCTTTCTATCTTCTTTCAATTTGTCTATGGATATGCCCAAACTTTCTGCAAGAACTTCTACCTCTTTTCTAACTCTTTTAGTTACCACAGGTTTTTTGAGCTCATTGTGCACCTGTATGTCCTTTTCTGCATAGGTACCGAACCTTTCTTGTGTGAGATCCAAAGGTTTTCTTAGCAAGTGTTGTGCATACATATCCAAAATATTCTCTTCAACTTCATACCCCATAGGCATGATCTAGATTGTTCTTGGATCAACAACTTCCATCATACACTGATCAACATCTACCATGAAGCAAATTGAATCCTTGTACTTCTCTACAATAGAGGTGGGAATCCTCTCCCTAACTTGCATCATAGTTTGAAAACTTTTAAAGTATCCCCAGATAGCTACATTCTTTGTTTTGGCATCTGCAAAATTGTGCAACAGATCTCTGATCTGAGCAGCTACCAACTTGTCCTTTTGCCAATGAATCTTTCCAACTCATGAAATTTCACCCATGAAATAAAAGAATAAGCACACAAGAAAGTTACCATATTTGAAAGAGTTTTTCTTATCTTTCTTAATATTTGCAATATTTTCCATTAGCTGACTCCTCAACAGTTCACATAGATCATAATCTGCATTTTCTTTCACCATCTGATAAGTGACATAATTTTTTGTACCAGACACAAAGTTGTCTTGGTTGGAGTGATAAATCTTGTATCCAATAACCATAGATGCAAATTTGACATCTACATCAGCAATTTTATCAATTGTCATTGCCCTTCGGTCATACGTAGAGCCTATAGCATCAGTGACCATTTGATTTTTCACAGACTTCAAAATTGGTAAACCACCAGAATAATTTAAACCTGTTACAACACTGATTGATTCCTTTGTGATTTTGAATGGTATGCTTAGCCACATGAATTCATCATGGACTTAACTTAGATTATAACGAAGCCATTCCGACTCTTCATAGATGGGAAATTTTACAATCTGTGTGAACTTCTTTCTTTCCAAGATTTTATGTTCCAGCTTCACACGAAAATCTTCACCTATGATGTGATTATTGTACAAATTCAACAGTTGTGAACTTCCTAGTTCTTCAATATTCGCGTGAATATAAACCCTAATATCCTTCGTATGTAATACTCTATACGGAATAGACGAAAATGCTCCTAATGGATCGGTCTCAAGAGACTTGAAAGAATTCCATTTGAACTTAGGATGAGGTATGTCCTTGACTTCAACTACCAAAGGAGTATTCATTTTGACCAAATAAAAAAAATTCAGAGATTTTTGATAAATACCTTTTTCGCCAGATCGAAATTTGATTCCCGAATCACTTCCACACTTGATTTCGCCTCAAATCGCCAAAGTTCACCTTAGAGCTCTCCAAACTTATTCTGTCCAAAATATAAAGTGACAAATGAAGAATAAAAATGACTTTTTATCACTTGCATACCTAACCCTTTTTGTCGCAATAAATGCTTTAACCCTAATTCATCTAGTTACCCTATTTTTATGCACTATGATGGGTAAATCTTTTGCGGACCTCCAATATAGCATACCACTTCCTCCAATGAGTTCAAAAACATCTGTTGAGCATCTATGCATCTATTGTACATATCCACATATAGTGTTACTTACCGGTTAGGGGGTTAAAAGATTTTCTTGACAACTCCCCCTAGGCTATAGGCCTGAAACTAATTCCTAGAGGAATTACCAGAAGCAGGTTCCGATTCTGGCACATTTTCTTCAATAGAGGGATATTTATTCACCCATTTCTTCAGCATCTTCTATCTAATCGCATCTATAGTGATTTTTCCTTTTTCCCTTGATATCCTTCTATATGTTTTTCCTTTCATTTATCAGACCTTTTCTATAACAATAGAATGTAGCAATGTGACCAATTTTGTTGCAGTTTTAGCACACAATGTTTCTCTTTCTAGACCAGTTGTTCCACTGATTCCCTCTTGATCTGCACTGGTTAGCAGTATGGCCAGGTCTATTGTATGTGTAGCATCTGATATTTCTATGAAATTGATTCATCACATTTATGCATTCATTTCAAGACTTATGACCAACCTTATGACAATTAAAACACTGACCTGAGAATGATAGACCACTTGATTTCATCCTACTTCTACATTAAGTAGCCATGTGTCCAAAATTTATTGCAACATAAATAGTATCCATTAAATCACTGAGCATTAGGTTGCCTTATCGGATACCTTCCAGATTTTTTCATTTGATTTCCTTGTCTATATCTCCTTTGCTTAGATTTGGAACTTTCTCCTTCTTCATATCCAAGACCTCGCTTGTCACCATGAGTCCTCTGGCTGCTAATTAGTTCATCAAGCATGTCAGAGCTAGCTTTGAACTTCTCCTTGTACTCATTTGCAGTAGAAATTTCATTTCTGAGATCATCCATCTGCTTTTCAAGTGCCTCTTCATTGTTTTTAGATTGTTCCAATTCATCATCTAATCAACTGCATACTTCAGATTTTTCTTTCAGGGACTGTGCTAGGTTCTCTTCATTCTTCTTTTTGTCTTCAATCTCCTTGGTCATCTTCATCATGATAGATTCCATCTCATGCTTTAGAATTTTATTATCTCTAGTAAGCTTTTCACATTCTTCTTTCTTTCCTTTTAGGGCTTGAATGAGTTGTTCTTCTTCAATGCTCTTACTATCACTCCGCTTGATCTGATCACATAGTTCCTTTATTTTCTCTCTAGACTTGTTGATTTTGTTCAATATGCTCTGTTCAGTAACACACTTTGTTAGGGCTTGCAAATGGTCTGAGATATTATCTAAATTTACAATATCCATTGTTGTGCACAAACTGTTTAGATATTGAAAAGATACATGGCTATTGTAGATTTTCTCAATATCCTTATTGCATTCCAGTCCTATCTTATCACTTAGTTTGAGTTTGTATGTGACTGAATACCATCAAATGATAGTATTATGTGATATTCTAAAATGAAAGAATGATGAATGAATCAAATTTGTGCATTTGACTTTTCTTTTCATTCACATATTGTCATCTTTTATGCATTGTAACTTGTTGTTTGTCAAAATGGAACATCATACAGCAAAAATTATCATACAAAAGGGGTGGGCTATTACAGTGGTATAAGAACTCAAAGCATCCTGCCAACTAGTGGTTGATACAAATCTCTCTTGGTACCTTTTTCTGTGAACACATCATAAAAAAAATAATCATACAAAAGGGGTGGATTAGTATAGTGGTATCAGAGCTCAAATCATCCAGCCAACCAGTGGGTGATACAAATATCTGACCATTATTGGTCAAGAGAGAAGGTACCAAGAGAGATTGAGGAAAAGAGAAGAAGAATTGTGGGAATGTTGGCCTTTTTTTGAAGAGGGACAACACTCATAATCACATTTAGTTGGATTAGCTAGTTTATAAAACATGGGTGAAAGAGGAGAAGAGGCTAAAATAAATATTGGTGAGAAAGATTGTATGATGCTACTCTTGGATGCAATGGTTACAGGTTAGGAAAGAGCAGAACAACGTGCTCAAGAGACCAATCAACAATTCACACAATTAGTACAAAGATTAGATCATTTGGGGCAAGATAATGATGTGGGACAACGAAGGGAAACCAATCAGCAGAATGGAGTAGCCATGACTAGGCCTCCTATGCCTATATTTCCACAAAGAGTAGAGGCACAAATAAATTAGGAGCTTACCTTAGTTGAGTTGCAGGATTAGTTTAGATAGGATTGGATTGATGTAGGGATTGGCTTCCATCATGACATATCACTTTGGGATTATATAGATCTCAGGATGAGGCATACACCCAATAGGGGCAATAGAAAGCATCATAATTAATTACAAAGGAAAGATGGAAAACTTAACATTCCTTATTTTGATGGGTCCAGTGAGATTTCAGCGAGAGAATGGGTTTAAAGGGTTGATGCATACTTCAATCTAAACCCCGTGCCCGAGGAAGAAGCCATAAAATATGCTACTATGTACCTTGATGGAGTTGCACATAAGTGGTAGCATATGGGACATATTCAAATTACATCTTATGTAGAGTTTACCAAGAGACTCGTAGAGAGGTTTGACAAGAAGGAATCAAAAATTCATTTTAAGGAGGTGGAAAATTTGAAGCCATACTTATTCAATGAAGAGTAGGTGTTTGAAGAGAATTTCATAGCAGAAAAATTAGATGAAGTGATTGCTTTGAAACTTGGTGAATGTGAGAAGGAGCCTCAGAATGACTCTTTGGTCAAGCATGCAACTACTATGGATAAGGTTGTGCATGAAGGAATTGATGAAAAATAAGCCTTGTATACACCTTTAGAGCTATCCAAGTAAGTTGAAATACCTTTAGATGATGGACATGTTGAAAAAAAAAAAGAGACGGTGTCTTTAAATCAACTAATAATGATGATTTTTCCCATGAGGGTAATGGTGACAGAAGTGGCTTTGGGTTAGACTAACAAACCAAGCCTATGGAGAGAGATGCTTATGATGATTTCAATCATAATGAGTTGAGAGTGACTTATTCAAAAATGCAACTATTCATGAGGAGCACAATGAACACTTATTCTCTAAACAAAGTGACCAACCTTTCTACACATGGGATCTAGGTGTGTTGGCACCTAAGTATGACAAGGATCCACATTGGAATGAATTTATTTTTTATTGTAATGATGTCCTTTTCAATCTTGAAAAGGAATCTGAGTTCATATTGTAGGTAGCTGATTTTGAGCAGAAACCTTGTAACTTGGGTGTTTTGGATTCATAATCCACTATTGGGGATGATAAGGGAGAGACACGAGTGATTTGGGACAATCTTGGAGACTTTGATGACAAGTGTGAGTCTAATTTTGATGTTAACATGCAACATAATAGCAGTTCATAACTTTAGTTTGATCGTGATTGGAAAAGACAATTCTTGGTATCCATTGAAAATGAGGTGCATATTTTATCAAGTTTGGACAGCAAAAATATATGCATGTGGAAAACTCAATTCAAAGTGCACCAATCGGACAAAATAAGAGCTTACTATCTCATTTTCTGATTTGCAAACAATGAAGAGCTCTATGAAAGAATTTAAAACAACTTTCTTACACGTGATGCATGATAGAGATATAGCCACCAAGTTTGCAGATGAGACTTTGTTCTTGAGTAAGAAATTAAGGGGAGAGGTTAGAAAAATCACCATTGAGCTTTATTATACGAAGCTTACTTTGGAAAGTGTCGAAGGGGAACTTCTTGAAGCAAATGATCAGCTCTATGAGGCTCAACATTTTAAAGAGAAAAAGAACAGAGAAAGGGCTAAAGAGATCAAATAGGTAATGAAGGAGCTATTGGAAACAAGCTACACTGAGAGTGGGGTGAATCAATGTTGTGCAAAAATTAACTTTATTAACCTTTATCTTCAAAGTATTAACAATATTTAACCATAATGCATAAACATGAATTTTTATGTGGAAAACCTATTAGGGGAAAAACCACGGTGGATGGCCAATCCACAATTTAATCTGAGTATAGTCAAATGAAGTTTACAATAAGGGGAATGCACTTGCATTCAAGCACACTGCCTAGAGCTCACTGCTCAAAGGGAAGGCTCAATGCCTTACAAATAAAATTCAGATTAAAACCATCTGTGAGTTTGAACTAAGAAAAATAGCATCTACATATGCCTATTTACAGTTCTGGTTAAGCACAATACTTGATCTACTATCATATAGATGGATTCTGCACTTCTACTTTGTTATGCTCACACTCACAACACAAATTATTCATGTGCAAGTGAAACTGCACATTATCGCTCTTCTTCTCTGCTTTAATTCACAATTCACATCACCACACACTTCATACTTCACCCAAAATGATACAGATGATCTTATATGTATCATCTGCAACATGGAATTCAATTACAATTTGTCGACTTCAATAAAACACAAAACAATTACAACTGTCAGCTCAATTCATGAATAATATGCAATGCATATCCACAACGGTCAGCCACAACTTGGATAGGACCCAAAAAAATGTACCAACACAAGAATACTTAACCAATTACTTTATATACAGCCATGACATAATTCATTCATGAAGTCAGCTCTTGTACTAGTAAAACAAAAAATTAGACAACCGAATCTTCAAACTTCCACACGAATCGATACTAGCCACTGCGCTTCAATGGTTATAGAGATAATATACTAAAAAACATTTCCTGAGATTCACAACACAAACCAATAATGGAAAATATTCATACAGATCGATGAATACTGAACTACTAGATGCTCTGTTCTTCCTTGTCAATCTTCAATTTGTCTGTTGGTATGAACAAATGATGATATGCGTATCTCATCATCAATTAGGATTACCATCAATGACAACACCAAGTGATACTATTAGTGTCTCTTGCCAATAGGAGCTTGATTTCATTTAGGAGGAGGAGTATGATCTTGCACATTGTCCAAAAAAATTAGAAAATAGGATTTTTGATCAGCAGGAGGATTGGTCTAATTTGGGAGTTGAGGATAATCATTAATTTTTTGATAATCCTTTATTTGAATGGGATGTTGATTTGACTCATAATAATCCACTTTTCAAGTTGGATGATAGAGACCTAACCAATTTTAGTGATGAGAGTGGATTTGATTATAAGATTTGGGAGCCAAGTGTAGTTTCTAGTCATGAGGTGTTGTATTAGAATTGGAGTAGTGGGTCAACTTCCAGTATTAGTATTGCTACCCACTTCCTGATCATCCTATTCATGACTTCATATTTGGATTTGCAGATGAGTTGGATGGTTCCTTCAGTCTAGCAACCAAGTAGTTCATGGTAGGGGCTAGATGGTAGAGGTGATTTGATCCTAGGAGATAATTTTGTTGCTATCCCCATACTCATCTCTCCTATTTCTATAGTAGGATCTCAGTATGATTACTAATGCCCTTATCTTTTTTTTGATGATTATGGTGCCATTTTTTGATGAACAAATTGATTTTGAGTTTGGACAGGCTTTGGGGAAATTGGTTGTAGGTGTTTTTCGAACAAAATTCATTTATTTATTGCTTCCACTTTGGTGAGTGACGCTTACTGCAGTTACTTCATGGAGATGATATTCATTATTTTAGAAGATGTTATAATGATTGTAATGGTTTGGACATGTTGGTGTGTTCAGAACCATTCTTTTGAAACTTGGATGTTGAGTGTTGATGTTATGATTATGGTTTGCAATAGTAGAGGCATCTCTTGATTGGATGATTTCAGAGATATAGTAGTGATTGACTGGCTTCATATTTGGGGCATCATGAGGTGTGATGTGGGGGTTTATCTCTTATGATTGAGTAGGGTATTTTTTATGTTGTCCAAGATTGTGATTGGTAGTGAGTTTACTGATGTAGTCATCTCTAGGATGTTTTGGCAATATATATTTCATGGCATTGACTTTAATCCTTTCAGGTACTTTAGTATAGGCTTTGATGATTTTTACTCTTTGGGGGTCCAAGATAGGGGAGAGCAATTTGGGCACGTTGTTTGACAGTTATGATCAAAGTAGTGCAACGCCAACATGGTGGTTCTTTCCTGAGACTAACTTGGAACTCAAGGATCACACTGTCTTGTAGTTCAACTATCATTTGGGATGAGAGAGCCAGTGTTAACTTTCTAGAGTTTACTCCAGTGGCACATCAGTTTGGTTCTCTCGAGGGGCATTCCTTTGAGGAGTTAATCGATTCCATGCAATATTTGATTAATATGCTTATAGGAGGTTTTCAGGAGGTCTCTTGTGTTGGTACCTTTCAAGACAATGCTTTGAGTAGATGGTGCTACAAATCTCCTAGGTTGATTTGGGACCCTAGGATCATTTTTTGGATTTAGTATGGATCAAATTATTGGTTGCAGGGTTGTTCTGACATTTCTTGAGGACAAACAATATTTGGGAAGGGTGAACTGTAATGTCCCTATTTTTGATGTCCTTCTTTGGGCTATTTTGGGATTGACTCACTATTTTTAATAAGTACTATATTTAGTAACTGGTTCAAGTGGCAATGTAGTGTAGGGTTTCTTATTTGGGCAGTATGAGGAAGTTGTTCGATGAGCTTTAATGTTTTGGTGCTAGTTTGATATTTGGTGAGTACTTACTATTTTTAATAGTTGCTATTTATAGTAATTCTATTTGGGAAACTAGTCTCAGGTCCATAGTGTTCGCAACAAGTTATTCTATGGTGGCATTGGAGAGCCTAAGGTTGGATTATTTAATATTTGTTTTTTATCAATCATTTAAGTTATTTTTGTAAAATAACTTTATAACTTAAGTGAGGGGGTAGGTGGTCATCGAAAAGTACCTTGGTGTCTAATGAGATAACTTAACGTTGTTTTAAAAGGTTGAATAAGGAAAAATAGTTTCTTTATGAGCAAGGACACCCCTTGAGGAATATTTGATTATTTTAAAATATAAAGCAAAATATTAAAAATCTAGAATGGGTGTTGGGTTTTTGGAGGGAAAATGATTCTAATTGGAGGTTGCCCTAATTTCTTCCTTCACTTCTATTTAATATACTTTTTGGCTCTCATTTGGATATGATGGATTTGACAACTTAAGGAGATTCTGTTGGATTGTTTCTAGTTTATCATTTGCAGCTTGTTGAGGACAGAAACCTTCATCTCTAGCACTAGTTTCAAGGGTGAGAGATCCACCCTAGCTAGTTTGTGGAGGATATCATACTGGTCTTCTACTTGTGCGATAATTGCTTGAGTTTGGTATTCAGTTTGAAGGGTTTAATAGAGAATCGTATCATCTTAGTATTGCATATTCATAAGTGTGTTGTTGAAAGCTATTGTTTCTCTAGATTGTGGGTTTTGAAAGAATGTTTTCCTCTGCTTATGATCGTTGGTATTGAATATTTGTCTGTAGCAAAGCAATGTGTTGGTCCTAGGTATTGGCATGAGGATCTAGTGCTTAGTTTTGGGTTTGAACTTAGCATTGGTGACTCAATTTGGGGTCTACAATCCATTTCATGGCTACCTTTAGTCTTGTTGGTCGCAATATTTTTGCAAATTATCAAGGAGTTATTTTGCTGAATGGTTAAGCCAACATAGGTCATGGATTTGAGAGGGGATTCTTACTACTGACTGGGTGATAGTTTGATGGTATACATTCCATGAAGGGCATTGTGGGAGTTTATAGCAGCTTGTGTGTTAATTTGGAGGTGGTTTGTTATAGACGTGTGAGTTGTGGGAACTTTCCTTTAGTCATTGGTATTATGAGCCTATGCATGACGGGTTAAAGGCTTAGGAATGGCGTGAAGTTCATGCCAGGGAGTCATTGCTGATAACTCTTGCTTGTTGAGTGTTTCAAAGGTGCATGGGAGTCCATTTCAAGAGGTTGTGAGGTTGTTCCAGGGTTTGACATTTTAGTTGGTGGATGAATAACAAGTCACCAGCAATTTGAAGACATGTTGATCGTTTTCTTAACCTGTAGACGTATATGCATGAGCAGATCAATATTGAACCTGCAAAATCCTCCTCCCTTTGGCATGGAGCTATTCAATAGGGTCTTGACACTTTTTGATCTCTTAACGGGTATTTATGATATATCAATCTTTCGTATTCCTGAAGTCACTATAAAGGTTTCAGATTAATTATTGTAAGAGACTTGTATGTATTGTTGTTCAAGTTTGAATGTAATGGCAGTTGATAACAATCTGAAACTAGTATGTTAAATAAGATCTATATAGTAATACACTTTGTCAGGGCTTGTAAATGGTTTGAGATATTATCTACATTTACAATATCCATTTTTGTGCACTCAAATTATTTAGATATTGAAAAGATACATGGCTATGGTAGATTTTTTGAGTATCCTTATTACATAATAGTCCTATCTTATCACTTAGTTTGGGTATGTGACTAAATACCATCAAATGATAATATTGTATGATAGTCCAAAATGAAAGAATGGTGAATGAATCAGCTTTGTGCGTGTGACTTTGATTTTCATTCACATATTGTCATCTTTTATGCATTGCAACCTCTTGTTTGTCAAAATGGAACATCTGACAAATTGAACACATCGTAAAAAAAATTATCATACAAAAGGGGTGGGCTATTACACACCTAGAGGTTCTAGATGGGCCAAAAATGCTCAAAAATCTAAATTTCCCTAAAGGGACCTTTGGACGCCCTTCAGTTTTTCAAGAGCTTTCCAATAGTGTAAATAGTTTGTCAATCGAACACTTGAGTGAAAAGTTATGGCTCCCAGAAGTTGGACTAAAATTTGGAAATCTCCTTAGGCCGGGTAAAGGGACAACTAGATTTGTTTCGCACCAAAATGGAAGTCATAATTCGTTGGCAAGTGGAAAAATCATATATAGTGGTCAGGAATGGAAAGAGATTCAATCTAGATGAGAATATAGACAAATTTCTTTCTTTTTTAGCACAAAGTGAAGGTTGAGGTTTCAATGGTCATTGTTGTCATTCGTAGACTTGCATGTCTAACTTTCTGCATGTTTGCAGCCCATATTTTTGTGATAGCGGTCTTGTGACCAGATAATTGTATTACATTTGATTGCATGTTTGTAGATGATTTCATGAAGATATAATAAAATTTGCATGTTGTTGTTCCTGAATTTTATTTGTTTGTGTAAGGTTGTGTTCAAGCAAGAGTATCCCTCCATTAGTGATTTCATAGGCCTTCCAATGGCTAGATGCATCCCAATATCCTAGATATAAGGATTCACCACAATGGTCCCACACTCAAATATTAATAAGGTTTTGAAACATATTAATATGTGTGGTTGTTGACACCTGTGCAACCTTCACTTTAACTTTCAAAATTTTATTATATTTTTTAAAAAAGTAGAAATAATATTTTTGAGGACAATATTATCAATCCTATCATCTAAAAGTTGTGGTACTTCAACTTGTTGCAATGTGTAATATGCAAAGTCACATATTTTTTCTCAATCACTTATGGATTCTCTTCTATGGCTTGAATTTGAATATAATGATGGTCTTGGAAAACAACTTGCTTCATAATCATCTAAACGCATTGTTTAGTTTTAGTATAATTGAATTTTGGTACATAATAGCATTCCATTTGATATTATACCAACTCTAACCCATCCATTCGTCAAATGACACATCTACATGATCTCCATTATTAAATCTTTCACACTTACATCGTTTTACTTCTAATTAACATGCACCATTATACTAGATACCTACAATTTTTGATTTTAGACTTTTTTTTACCTAAAAACACATTACTCATGCCTTATAATTTTTTATGATTATTCCATGATATCATGAATTTTCAAACACATAATTACACTTTTTATTTCATATTTCCCATATTCACCTTCAAGGACACGAGCCCTTAATATCTTCATGCAAATTTTGTTAAAAACTTAAAAACCTACACCTTCCTTATGCCACACCACCCTATATTTCACGACCTTCCTAATCACACATTTTTACTTGATAAGAGAGTGGAGGTAGTTTGATTATAAATCTATATTTCATACTATTTTTTTATTTTAACTTCGCTTTTCATACGCTTGAGATATGATTCACGTTTTATAGTAAGTAGAATTAATCGACATAAAAGTCGATCTCATTAGCTTCCACAACAATTTTATAAATATCTTCAAATTGACGTATTCCTACGTACAAAGTAGTGCTCTATTTTAAATATTTTTATAAAACTTGAAGGACATGTTTTTTTCGTGAATGGTCGAAGGTAATATTAATATAAGTCACACTTTTTATTCTTATTAATGTCAGGCCTCTGCTTCACACTTATTTCCCACGTTCTCAATATGATATTTGTTCATTCATTTAATGGTGTGGCCCTATATTTACCACTCTTTCTTTCTTTTTTACTTACTTTTACAATACAACACTAAATTGTATATTATTGTGCTGAGATTATAAATAGCATACCTTCCTATTTTTTTCTCATGCTATTTATATTAGCTACCATGTACACTATTATTTTACATTATTATTGTCTCACATTAATAGGATACATCATGTTTCTAATAGTAGTATTATTGTCATATTTTTGACTGAATGTTTATGTAAGAACGTCATGTTGTGTTGTGGCTATTTTTTGAACATAAATTAATGTCACAATTTAAATGATATATCGATAAATTCATGTGTCTTGTAGTGATTTTCATGGTGCGAGCCTTCATCAAATACTATATTGTTGTTTGGGTGTGACACATTATATCTTTTAATTACATTATTTTTTTAACAAGGTTTATGCAACCATTGGATATGGCACAATTTGTGCAGTACCAAGCCTTGAGTAGCATACTAGAATACACAATTACTTGTGTGGCCTTCAATGAAATACATTGAACTTATATAAATTGATCATTCAATTTTATTTTATTTTTTGTCTAGTGTCATATATAAAATTTTGTGGAAGTTTAATGTCTTATTTTTATACCTAAATTTAAAATTTATATTATTTGTTTGACCATTAAACTAAATGGTAGTATGTACACTAATATGTTGTTAGTTTCATTCTTGCAACTATTTTTGATGTTCTATTGGTATCCATATACACACTTTTTTGTTTCATATAACTCAAGAATCATTTAGAGATGGCTAAGTGTTAGAATATCGAGTTCTCATATCCCAAATAATTTAATATATTGATATAATCATGCTTCTTTCGAGAAAAATATTGAAGTATTAGTACTCATATCTCTAGTCAAATGATTGTTATTTTACTCAAATCCCAAAGTATAAATGTTATTAAAGTTTTTTAACAACTTAGGGAAGTATCCTTTGGTATAACCTATATGCTCAAATTAGGTATTCATATACACACTTTTTTTATTCATATAACTCAATAATCATTTAGAGATGGCTAAGTGTTAGAACATTGAGTTCTCATATCCCAAATAATTTATGATATTGATATAATCATTGCTTCTTTCGAGAAAAATATTGAATTATTAGTAATCATATCTCTAGTCAAATGATTGTTATTTTACTCAAATCCCTGAGTATAATGCTATTAAAGTTTTTAAACAACTTTGGGAAGTATCCTTTGGTATAACCTATATTCTCAATTAGCATCACAGGGAGGATAATTTTTTGAGTTGTTATTTTATATGCAATGCTTGTTGGAGGTGAAATAGGAGATAAAGGGAGATCCTCTTTCTAGTTTATAATTATATTAAAAATTTAAGAGATGAAATTCATTTTACAATATCATGTCTATAAGATATTGTCATATGTAAGGGCTTCAATTTCAAATAATTATCTTATATATGAAATAATTGATAAAATCCTTGGACAAGTTTGCATGGTTAGAGGATTGATAACATTTGATAATAGTTATTTGTTATAATCAAGAAGTAACTTTATCATATATTTCATTAAAGGGAAATGCTATAAGCTAAAAAGGTATGTCCAAATGGTAAGACAACCAAGATTACTATTTTTTTCACAATTATCTAAGGAGGTCGTTATTTCTCTCAAAGAAGTCTCATTCTTGTTATATTAAAATGGAAAAACTATTCCCTTTTGCTAATACACAAGGATGAAAAGGTGAATCAAAAGGTAAGGGAAACAAATTTCAAACTCTTACACATACATAGACAAAGTGGAACTGAATAAACTTTCAAAGCATATTTTGACTACTATATTTTATCTTCTCTTTGAGTGTTACTTTACCTAACATTTGAATGAGTTCAAGTATTTCTATATTTATTAGGTGTAAATATCTACTTATAATGGATGGATATTGCCCTAATAAACTATTTGAAGAGCAAGCCTAGAAAGGATAGCTCACCTGTTGCTTTTTTTTATAGATCATTACTATATTTTAGTAGTATGACTTTTTTTATTGAAAGAAACATGAATAATTATTCATGCTTATGTTCATGAAAATCTCTTATGATCTCCTTGCTAATGATCTTCAATAAAATTGACTATATTCTATAGAATTATGAGGGATACTATATTCTCACTAGAAAATGACAACTACATATTAAAAATTATATATATTTTTCTCTACACCCTAATCAAATTTATTTTGATTATTGTATTACTATCTTGGTGATTCCATTTATAGGAAATCTACAATTTATAGTATATATTCATAATAGTTGGTGCAAGTACTATTCCATAGATGGAGTAATACTTTAAAAAAATTATTTTATTATTTTTTAGTCAAAAAGCTAAATACAAAATTAGCTCCAAAAAAATCAACTTGGCTTTGAAGATTTGTGGAAGAGTTTCATCTAGATACTAGTAAAAGTACCACCTTACTAAATAATAACTAGAGTTATTTTACTTTTACCAAAGAATCTTATTTCCAACAAAAGAAAGAGAGAAAATTACATTGAAGATCATGGGTACTTCACTCAAGAAAAATATTCCATCATAAAATTTCTCTTCAATTCTATTCATCTAATTATCAAGTGGTATACTATGATTAGAAAGAAATATATTGGAATCTTCACCATCACATATTAAACCTTTGTGTAGTGAAAAATTCTCCAAATTCATATCAATGCTTGGCCTTAGATGATGCCGTTGAGGGGGAGTGTGCATGTCAATGACACCACCTAGTGGATAAATCTTATATTTAAGTCTTATCAAATATAACATAAGAACTTTAAGAATTAGTAATTTCTTTAGGTATAATGTAAGTCTTATGGGCATATTGTAAAATTCTTCTCTAAAAATCTTCCACTTGTAAAAACATTATATTATATAAGTCCTACGAGCACTATATAATGAACCTGGGGTGAGGATAATTTCAGGAGACCTATGCTCCAATATTTTTACTCACATTATAAATTATAAATTATGTCTCACTATATTTGAGGTTTGAACTAGGATTATAAATTATGACAAGATGAATTTCATGTAGTCCAGAATACATTATCTTCATTTTGGAATATATTTGTGTCCTTGTTTATCACTGTCAAAGAAGACCTACGTTACTGGGGTACTTAATTTTTTCTTTTATGGAAATTGACATTTGATGTCTCCTATTAACATTAAATAGGTTTGTTAGTGGTCATACCCTTATAATATTTATATATTGTTCTAAGATGAGGTTATAAAATCATATATATTATATGTTTTATTAAGCATATCCTATTAAAAATAATTATAGTCTAATAACTATTATCTATTATTAATTATTTATGAATAGGGGTTGTTGAATAGGTGTGACTAACACCCCTTTAGGTATTTTTTCACGCCTTATCCTATATTTAAGGAGGTTCTCTCTCATTTGAGAGCATATGGAATTGGAGTTTTATAGTGAGTTATATCACTATATGCAGGACGTATTATTGGCCATATGGAAGTGTGTAGAGGAGTGTCCCTAGGTTTAGTCTATTTTTTAAAGTGTTTTAATAAAATGATGCTTTATGGGGTTTTTACCCAAAAGGGTTTTCCCCATGTATATACTGTGTAATGTGTAAAATGTATGATTGCATGATTCTCATTTTTGTTTATAATGATTAGTATCCTAAGATTCTTGTTTTTAACAATTCATCTATGTAATAATTTATAAACTTATTAAAAATAAATTGATCACTCTAAGTGACTATTGAATTTCCTTGGTGTGCATATTTATCTTTGCTGACCATTGTATTACATGAGTTGTTAATCTTTGATATGGTAGATAATATAATTCTATCTGGTATGAGCCTTAGTCTTTCTTTATTTTGTTTTAATATTTCTATTTATTTTCACCCCCCACACAACACAAACAATTCTTGGCTTAGTCTTTAGATAGATGGGGAGTTGACCCTCAAATCCTAGATATTGTCTTGTAGGAAGTAACCTAATTGTAGACCCACATTATTTCCTACATGGTTTTCCATGTTATTCATTTACAATGCATTGGCCTCTTAAAACTAGGCCTTTATAATGACTCAACTACTTCTGGCATGTTCAACGGAACTCAAAAAAATATAGGTTCTCATAGCCTCCATTATACGATTCAAACTCACTTTCCATTAGGTCTCACTATATTCTTGGTAAAATAATTTTGGTATTTCTACTTGGTAAATTACATCTATCAACCTAAAAAATCTTATTGACTTGGGAATCACTATAAAATTTACAATTAGAGCCAACCTACATATTCTTATGCAACCCCTTGTGTTCATTCCTAAGAGAAGACACCACACCACTCCATATCAACAAGCCAAAACTCTTTAAATACCTACCATGGAATTCCAAAGACCCATTGTTCCCTCCAATACCACCTATGATATGGGGAGCTATATTGGAAACTTCTCTATGTTCTCTTCCTTATTTGATGAGAATAAATCATGATACTCCAATGTAATACCTACAAGCATTGTGAATCATTGCATAAATCACAACATTGATGAGGAGAACATTGTGATTACTTGATGCATATTTCAAGGGAAAGGCACTAGAATGTTATAGGTCATTCCCTTAGATGTTATCAATTTTAATTATTTATTTCAAATCTTCATCTATATATTTAAAGAAAAATGGTGATGCCTCCTCATTACTAAAGAAAATAACAAATACCAAAATATTCTCTATAGAGATACTCAATTAATTCAATAGAAAATTCTAACATGTCAACACATCTCAATTGAAGTTCATGATCCATCGGGTTTGTCTTATAATTACTATGTAAAATCCATTGATTTTGATATAGAAATGATGATAAAGGATTAAGGGGAGAACATTATCTATATTACATATGAAATTTCTTTGGTCATACAAAATGGAAGGTTGATACTTCATCCCCCAATGCTATTACTAATCGCTATTATTAAGAGACCTACGCCAATCTACGAGTCCAATCCCCACCAAACCTTAGCCAGAATACCACATCATTGAACCATAAAACCCATTTAAACTTGATGAGATGAGAATATACTATCAAATATGTCCAATGAGGCCACCACTCTCAAGAGAAATAAAAATGACATACAAAAACCTCCATATATGAGTAATCAACACCTTATAAACCAATCATATAATCAATAGCTTGACCAAGGTTATAGACCATTCTATGTTAATCAAGACTATAATAAAAAACCTTCATACCAACCCAATAGAACTCCAATATATCTCGATCAATAATTCCCAATAGAGAAATCACCATAGATAATTCCTTATAACCCCAACAAAGAGTTGGTCATGAGAAAAAATAACTATGCCCAAGACAGTAACATGTGATGCTATCACTATTCCACATACATTTTTTTTGTATCTTTCCTTACCAACCTCCAAGTTCAATATACCTTCCAAGAGGAGATCAACTAAAGAATAAATCTTTACAATGATTATTACTTTACTAGATCAAAGATTTCTCAGAATAACCATGTGGTCAAGAGAAAATATTGGTGACTTGGGAGGACTTAGAATCATGCATACAAGATGAACCCACTATACCTTTATAAGGGAAGCCCAAATTTGAATTTCAAACAAGAGTGAAGAGAAGGGTAACAAAAGAGCAAGCTCAATCCAAACCCCCATTTCCCAAAAAGCAAAAAAAAAGAAGAAATCATCAATATGTGACATCTCAATGATATCTACCTCAAGGCTAGTAGCACCCATTGACATTAAATTGAATGAATTTGGGAAAGATAGAGTAGATAACCCCAAACAAGAGTATATAAGATAATAATCATATGGTTGAAAGATCATGTGTACAATAAGGACTGAAGATAGTATAAACTAAGATCTCATTCAACATCATGGGTCAAATCAAGAATTCTGTGGTCAAAATATCACTTTGGGTGGTGTGTGTCTATAATTGAGAAAACAAATATGTTATCAAAGGTTGTAAAAATGCAAAATGAATCAAGCAAGAAAATGATACCACTAGTGGATGCAACATAAGCTATCTTTCCATATCCTACTATCTTACAAATTGTTGGAAATGAGGTAAGATCAAGCCCAAAAATTATTATTTGACCCTTTTATATAAATATAATTTGATAGATAATTGCATGGTAGACTATGGTTCTAGTACCTTAGCAATGCCTAGAAAATTCATGGAAGGGTTTTATATAGCTAGATGGGACCCTAATTAATTTTTTTAGGAGTGTTCAAAAATCCACATCCATCTCTCTATGCATGCCCAAATATCGAAGTCCCTCATAAATATGTGTGATAGATGTACATGCCACATTCAACATCTACTTTTCTAAAGATTTCATTAAAAAATTCAGAGGATACCTCTCCCTAGAATATAGCCAAATATTCCTAACCACCTTGTATGGAACTAGAATGAGGATTCTCTTGTATCTACTCAACATGCACCTCATAGAAATAAAGATATTCATTCACAATGACCTCATTAATCATTTTTAATTGAAGATGGGTTATCATTCTTCAAGCACCATGATGAATTACATATGATGGATGGAATATGTAATGAAGAACATGACATATGGTGGTCATTCACAATGATGTGGAGGGTGTAGCTAATTAAAAATTTAAATAAATTAGTATTGGCACCTGGCTAATACATTATGAGAGCTTTCCTATCCTAGAGATTGTAAGGAAATAAAAATATAATATAAGAATATGGGATTTATATTTTAATGGAAACAATGTAGAATTGGTATCGATGGCTATATTAAAATGATCTCCCTTCAAAAATAAAGGTGCAAACAATCCTTTTGGCTCTAATTCATTACAAATAGAATATTGCAAAGTGTGAAGCACTAGTCAAAGGACTATTGTTTTCTAAAAATAAAGGTAATGAGATGTTTCAAATCTATGGTTAGTCCAAGATGGTGACTCAACAAGTAAGGTCCCTCTATGTAGAAAAAAAACTTTACTAAAGATATATAAGTATTGTGTGTGGGATCTCTTTGAATCCTTTGATTCAATCAATATTAAAGTGGTCCCCAAAAAAAGAATGACTAGGTTAATGGAATGTCTTATGCAAGAGCATCCTTGGTTGTAAAGCAATCTTGTATCAAACAAAAATATTTCTTTTTTTTCATTTCAGTTTGTAGTTGTCTTAGTAGTTTCTTCCGTATTTTACGGTGTTATCATTTCTTAGCTCATGGAGAAGGATATAGATTCTACATGAGGTCATATACAACATATCCAGATTTCAAATGATTTGCATTGGTTTGTAGAAAGTTATCACTCTCAAAATTTTATTGTCAATTCTCGAATAGAGCATTCAAGGCCTTCCTGGATCAGTTTGGTTGTGCAGACCTTTTTTTGAGTGTGCATAGCTTAATGAAACATCATACAAGGCATTTTATGTTTGGGGGAACTTTCCTGGAGATCCGTAGCACATTTCCATCTCTCGATGGGTCTTTTCTCATATTATTGGCCAACCTACACATTTGATCTTGTATTGGGGTTTGTAAGCCCTTAAGGTCAACACGGATCATATTTGGAGTCAGAGATTCATATTTAAGATCATTTAGGAAGCAGTGAAGATCGATTAGATAGATAGTGATAGTAGCTAGGAAGTAGACCGGAATGTCATAATAAGGCTTGGTGCCAATTGTAATATCTTGTACTTCCCTTGTGACAAGATTGTGAGCCCTAATCATTCCACATTTATGGCATGTGATGCATGTAAGACTACAAGTTACTGAATCAATGAAATTTCATGTTTGTTGAGCATTTATTGTGTTATTCCCATTGTGTTGAACTCCTGCATGGTTGGATAGTCCCTTTTGGACCCTCTATCCATGACTACACCAATGTCCCTCATTGGTTCCTAATTTTATCCCACCAAAGACCTAATAAGGAAAAAATATAAAATTAAGTTGGTAATCAGACCCACAATGCTTGATAATCAATCCCACTAGATAGTATACTATAATGAGCAATAAGCTAGTGTACTTTATCTACAATTCTGATGAGTATAAAATATTTCACCCAATATTGAGCAGACTTATGGATATTAGATCATCTAGTTAAAAAGAAACAAGTTGTCTAAAAGAATGGTCGCCCTAGAAGGCATATCATGTTTTGATGAGTCTTAAGAAGAAAAAAGGAAGGATCTTGGCTAGCAAAAGAGAATACAAGGATGCGAAGATTATCCCTAGTTTATTTGGCAAGTTGATAAAAATTTACACCCAAGAAGAGAAGGAGCACCTTATCCACATCTATAGTAAATATGATCAAGTTGTTATCTAGGATTACTATGGGTTAAAGGGTTACAATACATATATGATGCAAAATATAATTGAAACCCAACCATAAATCAAAATAGTTAGCTAGAAGCAAAGGATACTCAACTTGAAGATTGAACCACTAATGATGTAGGAGCTCTCCAAGAAAGTGAGCTCAAAAATCATTTACCTAATTAAGAACTTGACTTGGGTATACAATTTGGTTCTCATAAGGAAAAATAATGGGGAAATAAAACTATGTGTAGATTTCAAAGATCTAAATAGGACCTCACTCAAGTATCACTGCCCCGACCATCCATAGATCAAATCCTATAAAATGTGGTTGGTTTTGAAAGATTCTCAATGGTAGATAGTTTCTCTGATTTCAATCAAATATTGGTACTGAGTGTTACACCCCGTCTCTTAGTTACCGGGTTACTTTTACCTTGTAAGTAAATAAGATGATAAATGTTTATTAGAACTTTAATATGTTCAATAGGAGAATGAAATATTGAATATGCCTTATAATTTCATTTCTTTTAAAGGTATGCATATGTTTTATATTGATGGAAAATGAAAGGAATGTATATGAATTGCAATATGATTACTTTAAATATTTGATGATGCAAATGATTTATGATGCTAATGGATTTTATGTCAATGACTAACTACTTTGATAAGTTGAATGTAGGAACAGGTTCGAACCTCCGAAAGAGAGGGGAAGTATCACTCAAGAGAGGAGCTTGGTCTAGTAACCCTTAATAAGACTAATTGAGCATAGACACACATCCTAGATTGGGTTAGTTGAGTTGGGTTAGTTTGTGGACTCAAGTTAGTAACCTTCAGTCTTGTTTGTGCATGATTTAGAAGGGGTTATGATCTTGTTTTGTGAATGTTCTTGACTGGGGTTACATGATTGAGTTTGTATGTCAAAAGGAAGTTCATATTCTTTACGTGTTCATACTTGAATTTTAATTGATGAGGTATATACTTGGAATGTATAAATATATATATGAGCATGTCCTCAATAACCCGTATGCATGGGAGTACCAAATGGATAAATGTGACATTATGTATCTATGTCAATTGATGAATATGTGGGGGAGTATATGTTTAAGTTGGATATGGAAATAATGATATATATAGATATATGTTATATGTATATTAATATATGTATATATTTACATTAAATGTACATATATACATATATATTAATACATGAATATACATATATATATATAATTATTTTAATATATATATTATATATTTGTATAATGTTGTTATATATATGTAGATTGGAAATTGACGCATTCAATGATCATGTGAATATGGTCATGTATATAAATATATTAACACACACACATACACACATATATATAAAATGAGATATATATAAATATGTATATATATATATATACATATATATATTTATAAGTATATATATTATTATATATTGTGCACTTATGCACATAAATGATGCACTGCCCTAAGCGGTAGAATGGAAAGGATTAAAACTGCCCAATATATAGTGCATGCAGAGAGTATAATATAGAGTCTTTTTCTGCACTTGAACAACCACACCTTCCTTCCCTACAACGCATGAAGTAAATGATTTGTTTGATGTTTATATTATTTGATAGATATATTAAAGTTTGTTGAGATATTCAATGCTATTTAAAAGCATAGTAAATAGGAAATAAGTGTAAAGTGAGTAGCACATAAAGTAAAGAAAATCACATAATATAACATATGGCGCATATAACATATGGTGTAGCCTTTAGTGGAACATGGAGATAAATGAGACCAAGTCAAAACCAATGAACAAGCATGTAGGAGTTTGTTTGTTGTTGTGTAAAAATTTGAGAAGGAAGTTGAAACTATTTTAAGTCTTATGAATTTTTCAAACCCATGCTATATTTGAGGGCACCAACTTATGAAGGTGGTACCGTATTTGCAAGTGTCTGGAGTACATTATAGGTCTTCAAAATACACATGTGCCTGCAAATAGAATAGAGACTCAGTCAAGTGCAAACTTGGCAACATTTTATGAAGGAATTTGAATTAGGAAACTTGTTTTAAGCTTGTTGTCCCATATATCAAGTCGAATCAGCCATTTAAATGGCGAGGACTATGATGTGTTGCAAACCTATGAGTTAGATTGATAAGTCATTGCATGAGGTTAGAAAGGTGGCAGAAATATTGACTTGTTTGTAGCCTTCAATTTCTCACACATTAGTATAAATAGAGGTGCTCATTCTACCAATTGTTACACTTATCATTCTAATTTTCCTTGTGTTGTTATGCTGTAATTTCTATGTGAGTGAATTGAGAATTGTGAGATAGAGAGAGTTGCTTGTTAATTTATATTGGTTTTGTTGAGAGATCTAGAGAGAAGCTAGAACAGGTATTTGGGTTGTTCGTAGTGGAAGTTTCAAGCGATCTTGATCCATTAAGCTAGAAGGAAAGACTAATCGGTTGGAGTTTTAAACAGGCATGTTGATTTCTACTCCTTTGTTATTATGTTGGAAAGATTGTTTATTGTGTTTCCATGTTTGAAAAGATTTTCTTTACGTTTGTTATGATGCTTGGATATTATTGCATATCTCTTGTTTGTTTCTTACATTAGTGAATCTTTTCTTGGATTTATACTTATATAGATATTGGGCTTTATATGAGTGTATACTATTTATACCACATAGAGTTAGCCTATACTATACGTATGTAGAATGAAATATGAAACATGGAATATATCAATGTCCTGAGATAACTTGACTTTGTTAGCTGATAATTCTAGGTAAACCTTTATGGACAATGAAGTTAGCAATACTAAGGTAATAATGGAATGATAGACATATCATCATCAATAGGAAGTGACATCATGCAAACCATATTGATAATCTATACTTGTTTGATCACTTGATCGTTACTTTACTTTGATTGAAACCCTAGGTTGAGAATAACCTATTTGATTAGTTTGTTTAATTATTTTTAATTTAAGCACATAGGTTGGGATTAACCTATATAATTTGATTGATCATTTGATTGTTGATTTTATCTTTGATTGAAGTCATTTATTGTCGAAGATTATACTTTTGATTGAGATCATTTATTGATGATATTATACTTTTGATTGAAGTAATTTATTGTTGAAGGTTATACTTTTTATTGAGGTCATTTATTGATGAAATTATGCTTTTGATGGGAGTCATTGATTGTTGAGATTACACTCTTGAAAGGATACTTTTATTGTTGAGACTGTACTATTGAGATAGATTCATTTTAATTTTATAACATTATGTTCATCTTACATCAATACTATATGCACACAAAATAAGATAGAGTTGCTTTGGGATACTTGTGGTAATGCGATTTAGATATGAGTTAATGGGAAGGTTATTCTTGGGATTAGGATAATCCACGAGAAAGGGGATAGTCTTCGAATAGATTACTAATGGTCAATACAAATCAAGCAATCAAATATGGTGAAATAGATGGCCTCACTCAAAGTTGTTGGATGATGAATCTTTAGCCAAAGTAGTCTAGGTAGCCACTGTCTACACTGTTAGTACACTGTGTGATCCAATTTAAATTCTAGGCTGGGGTATTCATATATGAGATAGTAGACATTATGGTAGCTCTAGATATGTAGGACACATCACTATGCTTAGAAATGGATATTTGAAGGATGAGGTTACCAAACCAATCTCTTCATTGAAGGGAGGGCCATCTTACTAAGTTTGGTAGATGTGTAGGGGACCGCAGTTACTCCATGGTTGGAAAAAAAGTGTTGGAGTGATGCTTCTCCTCATGCAATTGGTGGCCAAGATTTGGGAGAAGGAAATTCTGGACCATTGGTATTTTTGATTCAAGAATTGAAGATGTACATGCCAGTGTTTGGGACAACTAGAAGGTATGCACCAAGGAAAGGGGACATTTAGAATGTATGCACCAATTCTAGGGAATTTGTAATATTTCATAGTTATAGTTCATGTAAGCTCTTAGAAGCTAAGTAATCATGTATCCATTTATATGGAAATTGTAAATGCAAAATGTTATGTTGAATATATTTATGTAAAGTTAAACCACAATTATATTATTGGAATGATTCTTTGATTATGCAATGGAAAGTTTGGATAAAGTTATATTTCAAATGATGCATTTATTATTGAATAGAAAAGAAAAATTTATTGCTCACAATATTAGTAGCATAACTATCCACTTGTGGGTAAAACTTAGTAAAATTACTAGGTAGAAAAATGGGCATGTTATACATGGTATCAGAGCTACTAGGTTCAACTCTAGAACCTATGAGCTCATTAAATGAGTGATGCATAAATCCTATCGAAAGATAATGGTTGAAAATTTCCTACGCCAAGATGGCAAGAGGAAAGAACAAAAGGAAAGTTAAGATTCCTATAAACTTGTTTAAGTTTGGGACTAGGAAAGAGTCATCCTTGGAGTTGAAAAATCCTAAGCCAACAACTTATTAGGATACATCTTTGGATTGCGGAAGATTGCAACCAAGTTCAATAGTAAGGTTATGGAGGATTACCAATGAGTACCTTCACCTTATGAAATAGTTTAAATGACTCTAAGGGATAGAAAGAATTGAAGTAATTCCCCTTATTAATAGCAACCTATAGTTGCAAAGAGTCTAGGACTTTGGATTTAGTAAGGATACTATGAATATATGAGTATGCTTTATTAGAAAATAACTAATTGATAACATAAATTGGAAACTTAGTCGAAGTAGAAAGTCAACATTTTGTGAATTAAAATTAACTAGTGATGTATCCCAAAGGAAGGATAACCCTATAACAAGTCTTGATTTAGTACAAGGTTAAATTATTGCAATGATAAATGGAATCAAGAGTGGAAGTTGATACCTTGAATAAGGGTAGAGGACATAATGGTTAGGAAAAGAAGCAACCTACAAATAATAAAAGTCAACATGTTCCAACAACCAAAATAGGAAAAGTCAATTTGAAGTAATGATTCAAAAGGAGAAAAGAACCGAACAACCTTAGAGTGTCTAAAGCTATGAAAAAAAAAAATTGCCAAGAATTTAGACAAAATTACTTTGAAAGATGATTGCAAGTTAAAAAATTGAAAATTTAATCAAATAATTCGGACAAAGGGCTTAGTTGGAGCATAGCTTGGTTGAAGTACAAATAGAATTTCCCAACTGGTCAACGAAAGTAAATTGATGTTTAGATCCTTAAAGGATCATTCGAAGATGTTCCAAAGGGAAATTTAATATGGTTAAGGGGCTATTAGTATACATGGAAAAGAGAATTGGAATGAAATACTAGAGTACCTCTTAGCTTGTAAAGTTGTTTATTATTCATTAGATCTCATTATTGGGGATCCAACTGTTGATTATGAAAGATTAGAAGGCAATGATGAATCCAATTTTAGAAATGAAAAAGGATAATCAAGGAATACCAGGGAGGGTAAGAAAGGCAAGTAATAGTCAATCAACTATCAAAAGCCAACAACAATGAATGATAAATCACTTCAACTTGGAGACAACATATGATTGTTAAAATTTCAACTTTAAGATGATCTAATGTTTTGGGAACCCGAAGAGGGATAGAGGGAGAGTAGATGTACTTAGATAAGTACCATTTTCAACAAAGTCTAAGTCTTGAAATCAATGACCACAACAAGGTTGGTAAAGTTAAGAAGTTAAGGTAGTGGAAAGGTCAAGGTTTATGACCAATGAGAAAGAAATATTTACAACACAAATTCTATGCGTAATTTTTCGAAAGAAAAATTTGTTACATCAATTGATTCTTTAGAGAAAGATAGGTAGTGTGATTAATCTTGGAAGGCAAGATTATCACCTATGCAATTGGAAAGGGAAGATTTATGAACTCGTTATTTTGAGTTATCGAGAAATGTTCATGTTTGGAAACTAGGTATGTAATAATTGTTGATATCATTTGGAAAATAATATCAAACTAGCATGATGTAATGAGAATTGTTACTCAACTAATATTAAATGCTCATTGGAAGAAATTGATTGAGCTGAAAATTAGATTACAACTTTGGGAATGCTTAGAGGATGAAATAAATCCAAGATAGGATATCATAGGATGAAGGAGTTTTATCTCTGCAAAAATATCTAATCGATATATTTCGAGAATCGTATGTGGCATAATTCCATGGAAAAGATTTCACTAGACAAGATGGAATATTATCAATCGGAGAAAGAATTTAAGTATCAATTTTTGGAAGGTAGAGGAATGAATTGAGGTGAATTGGTGTCATATTGAAGACACGGGAATGACAAAAATATTTTTTGGATAAGGAGCCACTATAATCTAGAAGGGGATAGAGCAGGATGTTGCAAGGTAAGTGGCAAGTTGATGCCTAGTATGCCAAAAGATAAAGTCAGGATGTCGTCGTTAGGCAGGACTTGTATGCTCTCTCCAAAGAGTAAGTGGTAGATCATAAGAATAGTTTTGATATTTTTATGTTGATAGAACTAGCATAATGTTATTGTGGAGAGACTCGCCAAGGTAACCAATTTTGATTGGGAAATGTGACTTATAGGATATCATTCCTAAACAATAAATTGTGTAAGCAGTTTCTTAATGTTCCTAAGAAGGCTATCTCAAAATGGGACACACAAGAACATTTAGGTTTTGTGAAAACCATGTTCATTTATAAAAAAATCAATTGAATGAATGCTCAATTTATTATTTTAAGTTAGCTAGTTAAGAAAAAGGGATAAACCAAATCTTGAGGATCTATGGAAAACCTTATTACAATAAAAATTCTATCATTGAAATTTGGACCATTAAACGAAAAGGAGAATTGAATTCCTAAAAGCTAGGAGAAGCTAGGAAATAGGATTACCCCTAGACTAGAAAGGTTGTCAAAATAAAATAGTAGATCGAAGGGATCAAGGAAAAATTTGTTGATGCAAAGCTTGAGTTATGAAGCAATATTATTATGCTTAAGGTAAATATTTGTATAAGTGATGGATGGTCTCAACTTTTGAGTTATCCGATGTTGTAAAACCAAAGGGAAGGATGGGACCCATGGTGTAGTGTGTAATTCTCTAACATTCCTTTTCCATTTGGGTTACACTAAATACAATTGTATTAGCCAAGGAGAGCGTGTTTTTTCAATCACTATGGTATAGGTGTCATGTAGGATACAATTACTATTGTACTTATGATGTACATATGAGTTAATATAATTATGATGTATAGTAATTTAAAGGGAAGGTATGTGTGAAGCACACAAGCTCTTCTCTTACATTAGCATAGTCACTCAATGCAAGGTCCAAGAAGGACGAGAATGCAAGGGGTCGTGCTATGAGGAAAGATTAGATGGGAATATACTTATTTCTTGCATGATTTGGAAAATAGAAAGTAAAAAATTTATTTGGCTTATGTTTAGTGATTTAACTCATCAAGGACAATGATTCACAAGGGGGAAAGTATGTTACACCCTATCTCTTAGTTACCAGGTTACTTTTACCTTGTAAGTAAATAAGATGATAAAATTTTATTAGAACTTTAATATGTTCAATAGGAGAATCAAATATTGAATATGCCTTATGATGTCATTGCTTTTAAAGGTATGAATATGCTTTATATTGATGGAAAATGCAAGGAATGTATATGAATTGCAATATGATTACTTTAATGCTTGGATGATGCAAAAGATTTATGATGCTAACAAATTTTATATGAATGGCTAACTATTGTACTAAGTTGAATACAGGAACAAGATCGAACCTCCAAAAGAGAGGGGAACTATCACTCAAGAGAGGATTTTGGTCTAGTAACCCTTAATAAGCCTAATTGGGCATACACACACTCACGTCCTAGATTGGGTTAGATGAGTGGGGTTAGTTTGTGGAATCAAGTAAGTAACCTTCAGTCTTGTGTGTGCATGGTTTAGAAGGGGTTATGATCTTGTTTTGTGAATGTTCCTGATTGGGGTTACGTGATTGAGTTTGTATGTCAAATGGAAGTTCTTCTTTATGTGTTCATACTTAGATGTTAATTGATGAGGTATATACTTGGAATGTAAAAATATATATGAACATGTCCTCAATAACCCATATGCATGGGAGTACCAAATGGGTAAATGTGACATATACATATATATATATATGTATGCACTCTTTGTATCTACATCAATCGAGGAATACATGTTTAAGCTGAGTATTAAAATAAAGATATATATACTCGTTATATGTATATTTTTTTTTATAAAAAGGGGTAAAAAATTTATTGAAAATAAGAAAGGAACATTACAAAGAAAGCAAAGCACCAAAGTCCTAAGAATCAACAATATCATAGGGACAGAACCCAACCAAAGTCAACCAAATCCCTAACTAGCCTTATCCTCTACAAGAATACCCTCCAAATCATGGCGAAGCTCGAGAGGAACAAACTCCCATTCCTCACATCTCCAACCATCATCACGCTCAGAGGCACATTTTTCCAAGTAGTCAGCAGCCCTATTCCACTCACGTAGAATATGAAAAAAAGTCACCATTTCCATCAAAGAACTAACCTACAGAATCTGTTGCACAATCATGGCCAATTGGCAACTGACACCCATCACTTTGTGCTCAATGAGAAAATTAATCAAGATTTGAGAATCAGATTCACAAATAAGGCGTCTCCACCCCAAATCATGAGCCCTCTCGAAGGCACATAGGATTGCCAATCCTTCCACAATGTTGATAGTCTTCGTCCCCTCATGGACTGAAAAGAGGAAAATCACTGAACCAGAAGAATCCCTGCCAATCCCCCCAATACCAGCCAGCCTAGAATTACCCCGGGAAGAACTGTCAGTATAATCTTGAGAACCCCATCAGGAGGAAGCTGCCATTTGCCAACCTTATGAATTTTTTGCTTTAGCTTTCGTCCTCTCCTGACACACATAGAAGTCACGGACAACCCCTGAATCCCCAATCTCTGCACCACCTCAGTATCCCTTTTATCTAAAGGAAAACTCACATCACACTTAGCCTCAACCGTCTCCTGAATCATGCCCAAAATTCTTTGCCAGAATTGTTGCACAAGCTTTTTCTCGCCACAAAAAATATGACGATTTCGTTCGAGCCAAATCTGCCACAACATACAGATAGGCCCAACGTACCACACTTCCTGTAAAAAGGAATCCATAGAGGTAGGCCTACTCACACTATTCCAAAACTCAATCAAGGAGGATGCATGCACACAAGGGCTCTGCCAAACACCCCACCAAAAGTGCCAAATCTGAATCACATAAGGACAATGGAAGAACAAGTGAGAAGAATCTTCCTCGAAAGCCCCACACAAAACACAGATATAAGGGCCCTAGAAACCCCTCTTCTGAATATTGTCCCAAGTCAAACACCTATTCCAGGTCAACATCCAAATAAAGCAATTACACTTTGGCCAGGAGAACTTGTTCCAAACCTTCTTCCACCATTGAACTTCCTCCCCCTCCACCTTGTGGGACAATAACACCTTGTATCCAGAGGCAACAATATAGACACCCATAGGATTAGGGGACCAGGCAAGCACATCCTCCTCTCAGAGTAAACTACACCAATGACTGGAAAGGATAATTTGCAGTTCAACACACTCATCTTGTAGACCAACATTTGGCCAGACATTAGGAGACTTCCATCTTGCCACCTCTAGTTTCTTGTAGTGAGAGGAGGATTTGAAGTCACTCACCTAAGACCAACTAGCCTCGAGAAACTGCTGGAAAAGATTCAATAAATTAGGATACTAAGAAGTGAGAGGAGGGGAGCCATCCCAGGAATCTGACCAGAATTGAACCTCAGTCCCCCTCCTACAAATCCAAAATAAACCTTCCTTAATAAAAGCAGCCCCCTTATTGAGAGTGCCCCAAATCACCGAACCCTTCCCAATAAGGGGATAGCGAGGGATATCAGTCCGAGGAATCCCCAAGAGATACTTTTGAGACGGAACTCGGGCCCAAATTTTATCCTGCTGAATGCAATATCACCAATACAGCTTCGCAGTCAGAGCCACCCCAGTCAAAGCGGACTATCGTAAGCCAAGACCTCCAAACTGCTTCGGGCTACAAACAACCTCCCATCTAACCAAACTCCATTTTGAGGACCCTAGACAACCAGCCCATAAAAACTGTCTACTTACGGAGTAAAAATCCTTAACAAAGCTTGCCAGAGCAACCTGGAGCATGCATATGTACATGGGCAAGGCCTGCACCACCGAATTGATTAACTGAACATGCCCAACAAAAGATAACCATCGATGAGTCCAGTGACTATCTTTCACTCAAAATTTATACAAAATAATCTACCAAGACTCCCTAGGCAATCTCCCAGCCGAGATGGGAATTCCAAGATAGGTCAAAGGGAGAGTCCCAATCTGAAATCTCAGGGTCTGAGCAATCCTCTGTTGAATGAGGCCCAGAGTATTAAAAAAGAAGATGGAATATTTTTCTTCATTAATCAGTTGTCCTGAAGCAACTAGGTAAGTGTCCAACACCCTGCGAATATTAGCAGCCTCTCTTAATGTAGCCAAACCCATCAGAGCAGTATCATCCACAAATTGAAGGTGAGATTGTGGAGGCAAGTCTCCACCCCATCACCAACCCTGGATGAGACCACCCTCCACATTTCTTTTAATCAACCACCCCAAACCTTCAGCAAGGAGAAGAAACAAATACGGAGAGAGGGGATCCCCTTGCCGAAGCCCCCTAGATGCACCAAAAAGCTCAAAGTGTTCCCCGTTAATAAGCATAGAGAAAGAAACTAAGGTAACACAACTCATAACCCATTGGATCCATTCTTTCTGGAAACCAAAAGCACTGAGGACCTTTCAAAGGAAGAACCACCTGACTCTGTCATATGCCTTATTCATATCCAACTTAATAAACATCACCTTTTCTTTGGAGCGGGCCATAGAATGAATGGTCTTAGTTGCAATAACAATCCCATCCAGAATTTGCCTACCCACCACAAAGCCACTCTGCTCCTCAGAGATCAACTCGTTAAGCCCCTTCTTTAACCAGTTGACAATAAGCTTAGAGATGATTTTATAAATGACATTGCAAAGAGAAATGGGATGAAATTGACTAAACCTATCAGCCCCATCACATTTTGGAATGAGGGAAAGAAAGGTAGAATTTAAAGACCTTAGCATTTGCTTATTCCATTGAGATTCCTGAACCACAACCAAAAGATCCAACTTGATAATATCCCAGAATTCTTGGAAAAACTCCATTGGGAAGCCATCGGGATCAGGTGCTTTCCCTTTCTTCATCTGGAAAACAGTCTCCTCAAGTTCCACCAACGTGATGTCAGTCAAAATAAGTTCATTCAATTCCCTAAACACCAAAGAGGGGATGCAAGAAAGAACCTGGGCTTCTTCAGGAGACCCCCCTTGCGAATCCTCCCTAAAAAGAGAGGAAAAATACTGCACCACCGCACCTGAGATTTCAGGAAAGGAGGGAAGCTGCTCACCTCGGTCATTCACCAGAACCAAGATAGAATTGCCTTGCCTCCAGGCTTTTACCAAGTTGAAGAAAAAGGGTATATTTTTATCTCCTTCCTAAAGCCACTCTATTCAAGCCTTTTGTTTCCAGTACACTTCCTCTCGCAACTCACACTCCTCCAGATATTTCAAAGCCTAGGCCTCTTCCTGAAGTCGATCTTCAGTCACCCCAACCTCCCTTATTAGCCTCGTGATTCCATTCAAAACATCCTGGGCTGCCTCCTTAGCATTAAAGACATTCCCGAAGCAGTGACAATTCCACCTCTTGAGCTGAAATTTCACATACTGAAGTAATTTGGAAAAAGTATACATTGTCGTGCCAAAAGTAGGTCTACCCCTTCTCCACCATTCATCCACAAAATCATACATAGATTCGTCCCGCAACCACATGAGATGGAATCTAAAAGATGGGGAGCGAGGAATACGACTAGACTCAATAGCCAACCTGATAGGCCAGTGGCCGGATCCCCTCCAATCCAAGATTTTAGAACTAGAAGACCACATACCACCAACCCAGTAACAGGAAACCAGGAACCAATCCAATCTCTCAGCAATACAGTTATCTCCCACCCTGCAGTTGTTCCATGTAAACTGACCATTATTGGGCTTAATATCAACTAAATTCAAAGCAGCAATGTTATCGCATAGGAGCAGCGCAAAAGGCTCCAGCCTCACAGTACCACCACGCTTTTCAGCAAGCTCAGTTATAGCATTAAAATCTCCAACCAAAATCCAAGGATGGAAAGGGGCCAAACTACAGACAAACCAGATATGGGACGATAGAGACTGCTTACCCCGAAGATTAGTAGGAGCATAGATATTAGATAGGAGTAAAATCTCCCCCGTCTCAAAGCTAGACGCAATCATAGACATAGCATACTTAGAAGACAACCACCATAGAGGATGGATCTTCCGCGGGTTCCACAAACAAGCTAAACCCCCAAAAGACCCATGAGCACCAATGCATTGACACTCCCCATTCCTCCACATCTTAGGAGCCAAACTAAACATAGTTTCCACTGATAGCTTGGTCTCCTACAAAAAAAGAATATCAGGGCCTTGATTTCTAACCAAATCATGAACCGCTTTTTGTCTAGGGCCGTTGTTCAAGCCCCTTACATTCCATGATAGGACAATCATTTCAAGGGGCTCAAAAAATGAGAATCTAGAGTCTTTACCAACCCTGAATCCACCAAGGTCTCACCTGTCAACTTGATCTTTTCCAAATCCTTCTTTCTACCAAGTTTGGCAGATTTCTCTGCCCCACCTTTTTTAAGATCCCTTTGCAACAAGCCCAACCGAGAAGAAAACCTATTGCTCTTATCCGCATCCGAATTTACAGTCCGTCCAGGCTAAGGAGAATACCAACCCCCTTTTGGAGCCTTAGGAGAAATATCTGGTGTCACTGAAACTACTAGCTGATGATCCATATCCATGTGCAAAATATCGACACCTGATGGAATCAATGTATCAACAAAGATATTGTCCTCTTGAGCTTAACCCACAACCTCTTGAGTCATAATCAACAAACCTGAGTTCACTTCCTGTTGACTGAGATCATCCAATACCTCAAAACTGTTAAAAGTATCCTCAACCTAACTATCCTTTAAGGTCCTCTTTTGACCCCGGTTCCTGTTATGAGCCTTGAACTGAACAAAGCCATCGGTACCAACCACCTCACCAGAGGCCAAGCCCTTCCCCTTATCAGACACAGGGGGGTTGTGATGAGGCTGTGCAGCTTGAGACTCCACCGGCTTATGTCTTGGATATCTACTCTACAAATGATTGTACTCATGACATAGACGACAACGGAAAGGAAGAGTTTAGTAGTCCAACTACTGCACCCAAGAAAAAGATCCCACACACATATCCACAACATCGGGTAAAGGCTTACTAAGATCAATTTCAACACAGATACGAGCATAGGTCAATACCTTTTTTCCCAGGGTTTGCAATGAGGACCCAACTGGTTTTCCAAGTAGTGAAGCCAACAGGAGCAAAGTATCCTCTCGACAACATTCCACTAGAAATCAAGGCAAACGGACCCATACTGGAACATGGTTTGGCATCTCCTCTGAGGGGATAAATCCAGCATGCCATGGTTTGATAAACAACCCCACTTGGTTATGAAAATAAGGACCTCCCTCAAAGGCCCTATTGCGATCAGCCATGCAATTAAAGGTAACCATAAAGTAACTATTGGCTAGCAATATAACCTCCATTTCGCCTTCTGGCACCCAAGACCTCTGGGCCCAGGTTTCCAAGAACTGCAATGACACCCCCATCCCCAAAAATTTACAATATAAGGAGTGGTTCGAATAATATTCAACATCTTCGGCAATCATTTCAGGCGAAATCACTGGTTTAGGCCTCTCCAAGCAATGCTCGAGACAACCGTTAATCTTCTTGAACCTCAACCCATTAGAAGAATCCACATCACCAAGCCTCGTATCCGAAGCAAATAAATTTTTATCAAAAGTCTTCATCCCATGATTCAGAGGCTTCAAACCAAACGCCATCCGGAAATCCATCTTGGGAGACACCCTCGATGCATCCCCCCTATGTAAAGACATCAGGCTCCAAACGGGCATGCAAACACCCTACGCACCACTGACAATGGGTGGGGAACCCCAAACCACCACACCCGACCACCCTTCACAAACACCCCCTACCAACCGAACCCTACCACACCCAATCCAAGCTACCGCACAGCAGCAAGAGAGACCCTCGCAGGCCACAAAAGAACCATAGCCACACACCTGTGCCCACACCAGCCCAAGCACACCTCTCAGCAACAGTCCCAGGCACAAAACTGAGGAGAGCAAACAGAGGAAATGTTGAGGCAAGGAGAGCACAGTCTAAGAACACCCGACGGCCACCCAACGCAGAAACAAAGAAAAACGGAGAGAGCAGCCCCCAAACGACGCCAAAAAAACCCACCCATAGCGTATAAGCAAGAAGAGACCAATCACAAGCTAGGGCTCAGGTGCCCTAGCTCGGCCCGAAAAATTGCAGACGCCATCACCCGTTATATGTATATTAATATATGGATATATTTACATTAAATGTAAATATATATACGTATATATTAATACACGAATATACATATATAATTATTTAAATATATATTTTTATATATTTGTATAATATTGTTATATATGTCGATTGGAAATTGATGCATTCAACAATCATGTGAATATGGTCATGTATATATATATATATATTACGAGATATATATAAATATATGTATTAATAAGTATATATATTATTATATATTGTGCACTTATGTGCATAAATGATGTGCTACCCTAAGTGGTAGAATGATAAGGATTAAAACTGCCCAATATATAGCACATTTAGAGAGTATAATATAGAGTCTTTTGCTGCACTTGAACAACCACACCTTCCTTCCCTAGGGTGCATGGAGTAAATGCTTTGTTTGATGTTTATATTATTTGATAGATATATTAAAGTTTGTTGAAATATTCAAAGCTATTTAAATGCATAGTAAATAGGAAATAAGTGTAAAGTGATTAGCACATAAAGTAAAGAAAAGCACATAATATAACATATGGTGCATATAAGATATGGCGTAGCCTTTAGTGGAATGCAAACCAGCGCATGGAGATAAATGATACCAAGTCAAAACCAATGAACAAGCATGTAGGAGTTTGTTTTTTGATGTGTAAACATTTGAGAAGGAAGTTGAATCTATTTGAAAAGCCCTATGAATTTTTCAAACTCATGCTATATTTGAGGGTGCCAAATTATGAAGGTAGCACCATATTTGTAAGTGTTTGGAGTACATTAGAGGTTTTCAAAATACACATGTGCCTATAAATAGAATAGAGACTTAGTCAAGTGAAAACTTGGCAAAATTTTATGAAGGAATTCAAATTAGGAAACTTGTTTTAATAATGTTGTCCCATAAATCAAGTCAACTCAGCCATTTAAATGATGAGGACTATTATGTGTTGCAAACCTATGAGATAGATTGATGAGTCGTTGCATGAGGTTAGAAAGGTGGCAGAAATACTAACTTATTTGTAGCCTTTAGTTGCTCACAAATTAGTATAAATAGAGGTGCTCATTCTACCAATTGTTACACTTATCATTCTGATTTTCCTTGTATTATTCTACTACAATTTATGTGTGAGTGAATTGAGAATTGTGAGATAGAGAGAGTTTCTTGTTATTTTACATTGGTTTTGTTGAGAGATCTAGAGAGAAGCTAGAAGAGGTATTTGGGTTGTTCATAGTGGAATTTGCAAGCGATCTTGAGCCATTAAGCTAGGAGGAAAAACTAATTAGTTGGAACTTTAAACATGCATGCTAATTTATACTCGTTTGTTATTATACTAGAAATATTGTTTATTGTGTTTCCATATTTGAAGAGATTGTCTTTAAGTTTGTTACAATACTTGGATATGATTGCATATCTCTTGTTTGTTTCTTACATTAGTGAATCCTTGCTTAGATTTATACTTACATAGATACTGGGTTTTATATGAGTGTATACTATTTAGACCATATAGAGTTAGCCTATACTATACGTGTTGGTTGTTTTTTAAGAACCAATTTGATCTTTAGAATTACCTATGGACTTTTCCATTTCCAATACTTAGTAATCTAAAGGGATTGGCCAATGAATGAGTGAAAGCTATAAAGCTTTCCTCCCACACTTCGGGCTCTATGAAACCCGAGAGAGAAATCCCACAATGTATATTCAAGAACTTGTGCAATTTATATTTAAATACATTGTAAATAATAGATAATCCTCATATAACCACTCAACAATGTAGAGTATTAAAAAAAGTTGGTAATTCTTTTAACAATATGCTACACTTGGAGCATGAGAATAATGAAACTCAACATAACATAGCTATAATGGTAACTCATTTGAAAGGTTTGTAAATTAAGAGTGATTTGCTGATGAATTGACCTAGAAACTATATTATGAATATTTTACTCAAACCAGTGCCTTATCAACAACACAGAGTCAATCTTAACCTATGCAACTTGATAAAAATTCTTCTCATAACAACATATAAGCTTCAAAAAACATTGCATTACAACATTTCCACATTACTTTCTCGGCCAGCACTTCTTACAGATATCCTAGCACACAATTCATATAAGTTAACAAATTCACTTGAGCATTTACACTAATTCCTTGAATTAATTAGCAAGAATGAAACCATACATCCACTAGAAATCAATGGAGATGAGCAAAAAAATCCTTGATTATATTATTCATAACTCATAGAATAAGTGCATAGGAGAGAAAATGGCCATGAAATTAGCACCATTTTGTGTTATGTTTGCTATCTTGTTATCAAAATTACATACGTAACTATAGACTCAGAACTTAAGAAAAAAATCAAAATATGCTCAATATTCTTCCTACAATTAATTGTGTCAATTGCAATACAAGGAACCTCTCTTTCTGGCCTTGAATTCCTTCTTATAGAAATGAAGGAGCAAAACAAGCCTTGGGCCAGAAAGCACACATGTCACTATTTTACTAGACTGCTGTGACATATATTCCCTTTTCAGTTACATTTGAGTTCTCAAATGGTGGGAAACATGTATGAGACAAAAGTAATCCTCATTCATTGTTGGAGATCCAATCCCACCTTCAAAAGGTATCATTTTTTGTTACAACAAAACAAAATATCTCCCATGTGATCAAAACAAATTCTCCACATGCATAACCTATCAGCAAAATTTAAAAAACATGAGAAGCAACAAAAGATACAAAACTAATTCATCCACATCAACATTTATGCCACCAATTTTCCCATTGAGGAGAGAGCAATATATTTTGCAATACTTTAACAAAAGCCTAATCTGTAATATTTTCAGACTATGCATTGTTTCTCTCATGTCCAATATTCACCATATTCATTATCATCCCTATACAAGCCTACAACTCCAACTCATCAATAAAAGTCTTCTTCCACAATTCATATTCTGCTTCAAAAGGCTAATTGAAACCCAAGAGTTCATCAATTTTCTTTCTGTAGGGAGCATATTTAGCCATTATTGAATTAGCCTCTTTGTCATATTCTTCAAGGAAACTAATGGTGAAAGACAAGTTTTCAAGATTATTTTTCAATACATCAATATCTATATTTTCACATATAAGGGATGCTTGGGCAACAATACTTGTATCCATTTGATCTTTCCACGCCTATAGAGGTTTTAACTCATCATATGTGTGCTAAATATCTAGAAAAAATACCAACTCTGCCTCATAAAATTTTGATTTCAACTCTCTTATCCTCACCTCCAAAGGAGAAACATACCCTTGAAAGCTTTGATCTTTAACCTCATTAACAAATCTATATGTGGGTCCAATCTTTGGATATTTATCCTTCTGATGTGTAGACCCAAATGCTATGAGCTTCAAATTATCAACCCTAGGAATCCTTCTATCCTTTATTGGGGTAGCCAAATCCTTGTCTCTCTGAGACAACTTTATTGCTTGTAGCATTAAAGAATAATTTGAATGAATATTGATTAAATTTCCTTGAATTTTATTATTCATATGCTCCAAAATATTATAAACAATTTTTTAGTTATTCTCATACATAGTATCCTGAACCTGTGTAAACAATTTCTTGTAAACTTTAATCTACAACAACAATTGTTCCTTTGTGGGCTCATTTGATGGAGTTGCACCTGATGTGCTTGGCTCCTCAATTGCAATAGGTTCTTGAACCAAATTATATGGCATTATTGCTAAGTATTGCTTTGGTGGAGGAGGAGGAGATTGAGGATGTGCAATTGGGGAAGTGGGTACAACATAACTTGATGCTGGCAGGTCTTGGGTATTTAATGTTTCTAATTATTTCTTTAAAAATTCCAACTCTATTTCAACTCAGCAACCCTTTGTTGAATTTTGTTATACTCATCAATAATCTCATTATGCTTGCTTATATACAAGTCTCTCTCTGCAGTGGCATTCTCCACTATTGCCTTAGTGAATTTTGCAACATTGATTGTCATCTCTGCTACTTCCAATGTTGGAGTGTTAGAGACTCTTTTGATAATCAACTATCCCTTGAAGTCGGTCGGTTCTGCAACTTTTGGTTTCCTAAACCCCAAATATATTGACCAAAGGGCCAAGGCATCCAATTCCTCACTGAAGGCTAACCCTTGTAATGCCAATTTGGCATCTTCCTCTATTTGAAATAGGGGATTTTCATACCTCCTTATTGTATCCAAAACAATTGCATCTGCAATATCCCACTCAGGGAGAAATAACACACCACTTTTTTGCACTAGTGCTCTACCTTCCTCAGGTGTGATGTTCTGAAATTCATTTCTCATCATATTCCTCACATTTTCTTGCACAACCTCTTCAAGAAGTTCTAGGTGCAAACTCCTCTCCTTTGCAACATTTTCAGCATATTCTTGAGCCTTAGCTCTCTATACAAAATCTTTGAATGCCTTGGTTTCCACAAAATAATTATCATCCAAAAATGTCTTGCAAGCCTCTTGCCTTAGATCATCAACATTTCTTAAGCCGTTGACATCTATCTTTCCTAATATGAGGCTACTTTCTCTTGTGATTGGTCCAACCTCCCTTGAGGGAGAAGGCATTCCCTATTGCATCTCTTTTGGTGTGACTAGGATGTCATCTTCTTTTATATTAGGGTAATAAACTACCCTACTTACCTCAATCCTCTACCTCTTGGTAGGTGGCTACTCTGATGGAGATGGACCTCTTGGAGGTGAATCAATATCAATTATGGTTGGGGGAACTTGTCTAGAAGGATATAGTGATGACCTCACAGGAGAAGATGCCCTTGACCCCTCTGATACAATAGGGGTTGGAAGTGTTTGTTGCTTCTTTATTACCTCCTTCCTGGAGTACACTCTCACCTTTTGTGGTGGTTGATAAGAGGTTCTTTCCTCCAATACTCTTGTTGGTTCTTCTTCCACAACCATTGCCTTCCCCTTCTCAACTATTGTGCATGCCTCCTTCAAAACACCCACTATATTCTCAAAATTTTCAAGGACATACATGATCCTATTGAAATCGCCCTTGATATTGGGTAGAGGGTCATAATTGGGATCTACCATTGTAACCTTTTCTACCATCTTATTGAAAATGAGATACATTGATTTCCTTCCTCCTATTTTTGAAAATAAAAAACATTCCTGATTACATCTTAAGGATAATAAAAATTATGGACAAAGGAGCCACTTCTATTCTTTTCTTTCAAATTTTCAATGAAACCCTCAAGGTCATGGTTCCTTAGGCGCATAGTCTTCAATTTGTAAGGTGCAAATTTTTTCTCCAAGTCTTCCATCCTCCATTTTCCATCACAAAATCTGCAAACACAATCCACTTTGGAAAGAATGATCCTTTCTTTAGTTTCTCAGGTAAATGCACCATTTGTGCTCCTCCAAATTGCCTCATAATCTCAATAAATCCAATTCTTAGTGGCACATCTTTGGTACTGCATAAGGGTTCACATTTGTACCATAGACCTTGAAGATTGTTGTATTGGGGTATGGAATTATGTCCCCCCAATTGTGAGTCAATTTGAAATTAGGCCTCCTTTCCAAGGGCCTCAAAAAATCATGTATCTCTTTAGGAATTTTTGGTGGATCATAAACCAAAAACCTTCTCAATTTGGAGGAAAATACATTGTGGAAAACAACATAATCAAAATTTATATCATCTTTGTCCAAAATCTGAGTCCAATACTGGATAGGCAACTCAATATCATCCTCCACCTTCTTCAATGTCATGTATTTACTAAAGCTCTTCACTCCCTTGTATAGGAATAAGTGCATCAAGAGATAATACCACCAAAACTTTACCCAATTCTTTCCTACCTTTAGTGCAACAAAACCCTGGTGAATGTGCTCTGTTAAATATGTGGCATAGTCATAAACTACATTATAAGCTGGGTATTGAAGGTGTGTAGCCATATACATGAAACCCCATGGAATGGTAGATGGTGGGTCAAAAATAATAATATGGCACAAGGAATAAATTTTTTTCTTGAAGTAATTAGAAAATACTTCATTGGGAAGGCTCCAATTCATCTTTGCCAATTTTTATTGATCTCCTAGATTTCCCAACCCCGATACTTTTAGTATGCATGGGAAACATTGTTAACCTAAAAAAAGCCTTTGTGTTTTCATATTCCTTTCTGAAGGTGTCAAGGTCAATGGTAATCATATCCTGGCTCCACTCATGCAACTTAAAGATGTTTGAAATCTCTTCCCTAGTTATCTTAAGCATTTCAACACCATCATATGCCCTTACCACTATAGAAATAGGGCCATACCTCATAGCTCTATCCTTCAAAAAATCCACATCCAGGTATACGTTGGGGACAACTAAATTTCCCATGTCCAACCTCCATGTGTTACAGACATGAACTCCATAGTTTTTATTCCCAAACCAATTTTGGAACATCTACCACCTTGTGTATGGCACATAAGCATCCTTGATAAAATATTGTTTGTCTAGTAACCCCTCTTTAATTATAGGGCCATAGAATGGAGTTGTTCCCTCAACATTTTTGTTGGTTGATGGTTTCAATTGGTCAATGATGTCTTGGGTAAGAGGTCTTGATGCGGTTCCAGAGCTAGAAACTTGAGCCTTGGGAGCCATTAGTAACAGATAGGTTCAAACTAATCTAGGGTTTTGACACCGAGGAGGTTCAAAACCTAGTCCTCTTCTTCAAAACCTAGGGAACAACTTGATGTTAGAAACCAAGATCAGACATGCAAACCAAAAGACCTTCCACAGAAGAGAAAAACAATAAAAAGCAAGAGCTTTGCATGAAGATGTGCAAATTGATATTATTCAGAATTTAGAAATTACAAGAGATGAATTGCTTTATAAAATAAATGTATGCAACCCTAATGTTGACCTAAAAACAACTCAACTAAATAAATCTTACTTAATAATTAAGTAAACTAATTATTACCTAAGCAAAACCTAAGTAAACTTAATAAAGAGTAATTAGATAATTGATTACACCAACACTTGACAATAAAAATTTCAATAGGTTCAATAAGACCTTGAACCCTAGAAGAAGCTCAAACTACCAATAACTATTCAACAATATGTAGAAAATTTTGATAGCACGATACAACAAACCTCTACCCTAATCCGAGGAAATTTAAAGAAAATACAGAGATGATTGTTTGTTTGTTACTTACGACTTTTTCGGTTGAAGAAAACCCTAATTCTAGTCACCTTGAACTCTAGAATGCTCACTTCGATCTCTTGGATGCTTTAAAATGTGTGTACAATCTTTAATTATGTGAAAAAGAAATCTTTTATGTGCCTTAAAATCGGATTTGGGTAGCTCTACATGTCATTTCTGCCATTACTGCTCACTTGCGCAAAGTTGAACAACTCCCATAGCCACTTCTTTAGTTTTGAATATTAGTCGTTGATCGCCTTGTGACATGACATGTTGGATGACTCAGATTGAATCAAAAAAGTTTGAATTTCTATTTCTTTCAGAAACTCATCTCGTGCCGGTAATATTCTGCCACCTAGAGTGATGACTTGTTCATTCCATGGGCCCCACCTTCTTTCCAAGCAATGGGAGAAAATCCATGTGTCAATCGCCCACTAGCCCCACTTCTTTTCATAAAGCATTATTTTATTCTTGTCGGGCTGGCGAGGAACGGTTGAGATTAAATCTCAAAAATGCATCTCAACCATTGGCTTAAAATCTTATGATGTTTGATATATAAGTGGAGACCAGGCTCCACACCTTCAATCTAGACATGCATCATCATCCTATTGACCCCATTGCTTTTCTTATAAAATTATTTTAATCCTACAGGGCTGGCGAGGAATGGCTAAGATCAAATCTTCAGATCAATCGTCATCATTTTTGCACATGCAAAAAGTTTTATTCATAAAAGGGAACCCAACTAGGTTGACGTGAGCAAGAACCATGGGATTAGGAACTTAAAGAATTAAGTTATTTTTTATAGGAAAAATTTCACCCGACTTAGGAAAAATTAAAGCGCTGATATAACACTTGATGACTGACAAACCTAGACCAAGGGGCTAGTGATAATACATTTCAGATGTCTTAAGTCATAACTTAAAAGACCTACAATTGGGTATAGAAATTCAATGAAGGAATATAATGCCTAGGGCAAAGGACTTTTAAAATTTGAAGCGAGAGATTTTGAACTAGAACCCTAAACCCAACCCCAAGGCATAGATGCAATGGATAATGACAAGGCAAGGAACCAACACAAAATTTTCAAAATTTAAAGGCTCCACCAATACATATGTAGAATGAAATATGAAACGTGGAATATATCGATGTCTTGAGACAACTTGACTTTGTTAGCTTATAATTCTAGGTAAACCTTTATGAACAATGAGGTTAGCAATACTAAGGTAATAATGGAATGATAGACATATCGTCGTTGATAGGAAGTGACATCATGCAAACCATATTGATAATCTATACTTGTTTGGTCACTTGATCATTACTTTACTTTGATCGAAACCCCAGGTTGAGAATAACCTATTTGGTCGGGTTGTTTACTTGTTTGTTGATTTAAGCACATAGGTTTGGATTAATCTATATAATCAAATTGATCATTTGATTATTGATTTTATCTTTGATTGAAGTCATTTATTATTGAAGATTATACTTTTGATTGAGATCATTTATTGATGAGATTATACTTTTGATTGAGATCATTTATTGATGAGATTATACTTTTGATTGAAGTCATTTATTGTTGAAGGTTATACTTTTGATTGAGGTCATTTATTAATGATATTATACTTTTGATGGGAGTCATATATTGCTAAGATTACACTCTTGAAAGGAGAATTTTATTGTTGAGACTATACTATTGAGATAGAGTCATTTAGCGTTAGAACATTATGTTCATCTTACGTCAATACTATATGTACGTAGCATAAGATAGAGTTTCTTTGGTATAGTTGTTGTAATTTCATTTAGATATGAGTTAATGGGAAGGTTATTCCTAGGATTAGGATAATCAATGAGAAAGGGGATAGTCTTTGAATAGATTACTAATGGTAAATACAAATCAAGCAATTAAATGTAGTGAAATAGATGACCTCACTCAAATTTATTGGGTGATGAATCTTTGGCCAAAGTAGTGTAGGTGGCCATTGTCTACACGATTAGTTCACTATGTGATCCAATTTACATTCTAGGATGGGGTAATCATATATGAGGTAGTAAACATTATGGTAACTCTAGATATTTAGGATACATCACTATACTCAAAAAGGGCTATTTGAAGTATGAAGTTACCAAACCAATCTCTTTGCCAAAGGGAGGGCCATATTACCAATTTTGGTAGATGTGTGGGGACCAAAGTTAGTTCATGGTTGGTGGAAAAGCACTTGAGTGATGCTTCTCCTCATGCAATTGGTGGCCAATATTTGGGAGAAGGACATTCTAGACCATTGGTATTTTTGATTCAAGAATTGAAGATGTACATGCCAGTATTGGGGACAACTATAAGGTATGCACCAAGGAAAGGGGACATTTAGAATGTATGCACCAATGTTGGGACATCTATAATAGTTTGTAGTTCTAGTTCATATAATCTCTTAGAAACTAATTAATCATGTATCCATCTATATGGAAATTGTAAATGTCAAATGTTATCTTGAATATATTCATGTAAAGTTAAATCATAATTTTATTATTGGAATGATTCTTTTATTATGCAATGGAAATTTTGGATAAAGTTAGATTTCAAATGATGCATTTATTATTGCATAGAAAAGAAAAAAATTATTTCTCTCAATATTCGTAGCATAATTGCTCACTTGTGGGTAAAACTTAGAAACATTACTAGGTAGAACAATGGGCATGTTACACTGAGGAAGATAAACAAAAATGGAATTCACCATAAAATAGGGTATGTATGCTAATTTATTTATTTTGGTTTATCAAACATCAAATCAAAATTTCAAAGGGTAATGAACACTACTTTCAAGGGACTAATCAATGAGATAATCTCAATACTGGGATGATATAATTGTCTTCTCCACAACCAAGGAATATGACTTCAATGATTTGGGGAAAGTGTTTTTGAGGTGTCAATAGTTTAGGATTTCTTTGAATCATATAAAATGTGTAGTCAATGTGTCATAGGGAAATATTTTGAGGCACATGATCTTAATAGACATCATTTCCATAGATCCAAAATTAATTGAAGTCATATTGGAATTCTCACTTCCTTGACAAAAGAAATGTTGTAATCCTTCCTTTGAAAGATTAAGTTTTTAAGGAAATTTAGATCTATATATTTATAGGTATTGTCCAAAACATCACCCTCATGCTAAAAAATGATTAACAATTCAAATGGATATAAGAAGGGAGCTAGGATTTTGATCTCATTAAACAATACATTGTTGCTACCTTGGTATTGATTAACCTAGACTTCTCAAGGGATTTTATTTTATATTTTAATAGAGGAGAGGTCAGTATTATAGTAGAAATTACTCAAAGAATTAAGAAGAATGAAACCAAGGAGGACCCCAATGCCTTGTTCAACCAAACCTTGAAGGATGTATAAGAAAATATAATTTTGTAGAGAAGCAAGCATACATTCCAATAAAGGCATTAAATAAATTTGGGCACATTCTCTATACAAACAAGGTTATATCCATGATGGTACATTCAAGAATCCTCCAATTCATACTAGGAGGATATATTAATAGAAAAAAAAATTTGGATAACCAATATATTAGAATGTGATATTTATGTCAAGCCTATAAAGCTAGCCAGAGGAATCTAGAACTATGCTAACACTTAGAAGAAGATGCCCTTGTTCCTAAGAATGATGCATAATTAGCAAAGAGAAACACCATTGAAGGTGGATTGAGGATAGAATCAAGTACCTATAGATATGAAAATATCACAAGGATTTTAACTAAAAACATAGAAGATATTATAGGCTTTAAGCCACTTCATGTATATTGATTGAAGGTGTTTTGTTTCAACTAGAATTTGATGTAGTTATACTTAGATGTATTAAAAAATAAAAAATATGTCTTAAAGAGTTTCATCAAGGATAGTTAAAAGGTAACTACTCTAATCAAACCACAACCATCAAGCTCATGTGAAGAAGATACTACTAGCCACAATTATTTTTAGATGTACACAAACTAGTAGAGAGATGCAAATCACCAATTCTACATTGGCAGGAAGATGAAGGATATTTTCCTCTAAAATTGATATAAATAGAGCAACCATTCACCATATGAGGTTTTTAATTCATTGATATGATAAATCCACCATCCAAAAATATCCACAAGTTCATTCTCATAGTAACAAAATAATTTATAAGATGGACTGAAGCAAAAAAGAATGTTATAGAAGTGGTTGTGATTGACTTTCTACAAGAAATAGTCTCAAGGTTTGGTGCCCCTAAAACTATCATCATTAATAATTATAAAGTATTAATAAGAATCATAATTAATAGATTTTCTCATCAACATGGGATTTAATTGAGGGCATCTTCAAAATACCACCCACAAGGAAACTATCTAGTGGAACCCACAAATGAGAACCTAATTAAGATTATCAAGAGGACTAGAATTGAATCTAAATAATAATGAGCATGCACCTAAAGCAAGCACTATGGGAAAATATAATAAATATAAAAAGATCAACTAGAAAATCCCCTTGCAGTCTAGTTTATGGGAATTAATTCTAAATACCAATATATATAGAGCTACCAACATTACATATCATTCACAAGCTATAAATTGACAACAATGGAGCCATGAACACCAAATCAGTTAGCCTCATACAGTCAAAATAACTAATTTTTTTTTCTTAGAATAAAATGGATAAGCACCAAAGCACAAATAAGATTTGGTTCAACAAGTAAAATATAGTTAAAGTCTTCAAATAGGGTGACTTCATGCTTAAATAATATGAAAACAAAGAAAAACTAGCCACCGTGACTAGTAAGATTCACTTTGGAGGAGATCATACTTCATAACTAGATACAAGACAATATATTTGAGCATGAAACATTCAATGGAACAATATTGACAATCTTGATGAATGGGATTCATCTCAAGCCCTTTGTGTAAGTGGTTCTCTCTTTGTACCATAATTATTACATTATAATATTTCTTTTGTGCAATTTTCATTCACACCACTATAGGTGGTATATGATGGAATTCTTGTATACAATTCATCTTGGCACACCCCTTTTAATCTTATGCACTATGAAAATTTTATTTGATCATGAAAATAACTATATTATTTCACTTCTATGAGAAATTTCATTCCAAGTATAAGTCCAAAGCTATATCTCCTTCCAAAAAATTAGGTGTATTATTAGGCTTACAAAGAGTGTGATCCATTGATTTTTCCACATTGAATTCTATTTAGCAATATACATTAACTTATATAAGTGCTTTTAGAGGCCATTAAATTCCATAATACCATCCTTCCATTATCTAGGATGTTGTAATTACAACCATCCATTAAAATAGTAACTTCCCTTTCATTGTGTTAAAGATAAAAACCTACAAGGATCCATCAATCCATCTACATCATCTGAATCCAATTGTTCCTATTTATTTCAAAAAGGCGGCAATCTAAAAATGCTAAAAAACCACCAATTGTCAAATCATGCTTTCCCAACATATCTAGACTAGCTATTCTAAATAAACTAAAATTTAGCCACCATATAATGGGTGAAATTAGTCAAGTAGATTCCTACCTTTTAGAGGCCTAAATACAATGAAACCTTTCCTACACCAATGAACTAAAAATAGCTACCAAATAACCATGTATATCCAATGACAAGGGAGTGTTTTAAATTTCCCATAATTGGTGTGATCCATATACTTTTGTGGAAACATTAATCACATCTCTTATTATGATGGATGGGGATTCAATTTAAAAATCCTATAAATAAGAGTTCCCTCGGATTTTTTCCTATTTGAAAAATAACACATTCAAAGTGTGCCAATAGCTATTGAAAACCTACAAGTACCAAAGCATGAAGCTAACAAATTAAGACCAATATATTTTGGTAAGAACATTCAAAACTAGAATTGAAGAAGGAACACAAAGTCAAGAATTGATACCACCATAGGAAAGAAAGGTGAAAATAAAAATAAAGAGAGGAATAAAAACAAATCAAAATCACAATCCTATATCTACTATGGAAAAGGGGAGATACTTCATAGATATTAACTTTCTATACATCTCCTTCTCTACCATGTACCCTAAAGAGAAATTGGAAAAACTAGGTAACCGTGTACCCTACTTATATTTTGTTAATTTAGAGTCAATAAATGGTTAAAATAACCAAATATATGAGGCTTTCCTTTCTACCAATCCCACCTCACTTATACATGACACACTTTTTCACCTTAAGGTTACTTCTTAGAAACATCCAAAAGGTGTCCTCGATAGCTATGTTGATAGTATCTAAACCTCTCATTTGGTAAAATTCCTTATTCTAATGGTGTATGTCAACCAAGAATTTGTCATCACCTACTCCAAAGTATTTAATTTTGCATGTCATACTATCAATGGGAAGGTTAATTCGAATCCATGCAAATGTGTACTATAATAATGTGTATCATTATTAGAGTGTATGGATTTTATACATCCATACATATAATTCCAAGGTTGGTTCCACAAATTTTATTTTTTCTTGAATGATCTTAGGTGTGTGGAAACCATTGATCTCCAATTTAGAAGTATAAAATGAAGATTTTATTTCTACACCTTCTTGCAAACTTTCTATGATGTAATTATTACCAAGAGAAGGACTATAGATATCCTTAATTTCAAATTGAGGGAAATGAATCTATATTTTAATCCTATTTCTTTATTTTTTACATGGCTTAAAAGGATAGAGTAGTGAAGCCACCAATTTTTCCCATAGTCCTTGACCAAAAATTGAGGCCAAGAGAATCTCTACTAAAGAAAATGTTGACAAATTTGGTAATACTTAGTGACAATGGATCAACTAAAATAAATACTCAAATTGTATGAGATCTTCTATAAGAAGGTGAAACAATGTGATCCTAAGATGTTGAATGATTGGTTTCCGATGTTCTAAAAGAAAAAATAGAGTAGAGATAAAATCATAACATGTTTGAATTTTTTTCAAGATGATGTTTGGGACACCTTAGAGGGAGAATAAACAAAATTCAATGCATCTGGCACTTGAATTACCATGAACACATTTACATAACAATGATAAGTGTTTGAAAATTATGCATGACCATTTAAATCATCCACGTGCATAAGGATCCACATTAGAAAAGAAACATAAAGGGTCTTGACCATATTCACATAATTGATAGAAGGCTCTTTCACCAATCAAATGGTCATGGGGAAAATATATTCTATTCATGCATCAATAAGTTCACCAAGAACATAAGGGCATTCCAAAGCTACAAATACATCATCTCAAATTTCTACGTAAACTAAATAAATTATATTTCAAATAACCATTGGTGGAGATGATAACCTTGGGGAGCATAAGAAAAGGAAGTTGGATAAGTTGGACCCACCCATCAATAAGAGGACTATGAATAAAATGAAAGCCAAAAGGAAACCAAAATTTGTTTCTATTTAATAATACATCTATGAGCCCTACTATAAATGGTCCTCCTCCTCCCCCTCTCTCAACAACAATACCCATACTCACTTCCCTTTCCATACCCCAAAAATCTCCCCCTTCACCTCCCCATAGAGGAATTCAATCTCCACCACATATCCTCACTGTTCCTTCTTCACATTACACCTAATTTCCCTCACGTCCTCTATTCTTACCACTACATATTCTCACTACAACTACTTCCAAAATGAAACAATAATCCATGCATCCTCCACAAAATATGTATATTTTATTACTATCCATTGTATTTAAGCTCTACTCGATAATTATTGCCACCAATTGGAAGAAATCACCTCCTATAATTATATTCCCTCACCATATTATTCCAACAATCATTTGAATTCCAATATTTTCATTCACCTCCATCTCATCCTCATACTATTTATCTTTCTATACCCCAAATTATCACCTTGAACCACTGCAAAACTTGTAGCCCCCATTTATTCCTCTACTTTCCCTAAGGGCTACCCAAATGGTTTAAGTAATATTAGTGATTTAGGATCCTACTTTGAACCAAAAATAAATGATACATATTGAGATCACATCCCAATAGAAAGTGACAAAAATAAAAGATAAGAAAGATGTTGCTCCTACCATTTAAAAGGTCCATACTAAATAAGATCCTACTTAGGATTCCCCATAATTTTTTCATTTCATCCCATTGGTGGAAAAAATATAAGGATAATTATAGAAAACTAATTACCAAATGGAGTCACTAAGTGTGAGTGTCAAGGATAGAAAAGCACAATATTAGGAATAAATCATATATGGAGATGCAAAGGTTGTGGGCTCCTCTCTTGTAGCTTTGGAGAAAATTAGAGAAGAGGGAGGATGAGCTCAAGAAGGCCTCAAAAACCATCAAGGCCTCAAAGAAAATAATAATGGTCATTGAAGGACATGTATTCACTATGTCCAAGAAATCAACTGAGTTAGAAGACATTTAGGATTAGGATGTAGAGAAGCATGTCAATGTGACACAAGTGGAATTAGTTAAGACTAGATTAGACCTTACTATTAGAAAAGGAGAATGAATTGAAAAAAATTGTCCACCATTTAAATTTGGACCAAGAAAGTAGAAGAGTTGAAGGTATAGATAAAATAAGAACACACATCCTCTACTATCTCAATAAACCAACTATAAGAAATAAGGAAAAAATTGAGTGCTCAAGCTAGCCAACTCTTTCACTCCAAACCTAGTGGGATATCAAAAATAAAACCATAGAAGAACTCACCAAGAAAAGTGAAGACATGGAGAAGAGGTTGGAAGCATCAAAGGAAGAAATTTGGTAGCTCTGGGATAAAATTAGGGAGCTCAAACTATTTATGGGTTCTCTAGTATTGATATGAACCATCCACCAAGATTTTTAAAAGGAAATTGATGTAATTTATCACTGCATTCATATCAACAATCAATTTCTTACAATATTCTTAGATAATTTACTCAATGGTAAAAGGTTAGATTGATGCAACACAACCTACCATTGAACTAATAGTCAATGATTCTTTCACTACCATCTCCTAATTATATAATGTTAATCCAATAAATATTATCATTGCTAGGATATAATGCCATTTTTCTATTGCACAAAATATTAGTGATGTGTTGGACAATAGAAGAATGTTGTAAGAGTGCAAGGAGAAACTAAAATTTATGACATATTTTTTTATAAGGATCCAAGAATACATAAATATGATTCTCAAACATGACCTACCCTCTCCCATAGATTAAAATGATAGAGTAATTTCCCTGTGTGCATTTCATAAAGGAATTATGAATAAGGGATTGGATGATTATGGGCTTGATTCAGTATCCCCTTCATAAAAAATGGAGGAAATGTTGGTTGTGATCAAGATTTTTTTAAATTTGGGGACCTTGGTATAAAATACTAGTTTATGATCATAATAATTTTAATATAAGTGCATGCTAGAGCTAGAGAACAAGCATACGCTATTACTAACAATCATCCTACCTTTTGGGACAAAAATCTATAGTTGTATTTTTGCTTGAGTCTCTTCCCCTTATGTGCCTTAGTCATTTTGACCAAGTTTAACTGATCTAATAAATACTTCATCAGTTATATTTTGTCAAAATTTCTTAGCACTAGTGTATAGAGCATAAAAATTTAAGTCAATTTTCCTTTTGAATTTTTGTAAAAATGGCTAAGGAATGAAAGTTATAGGCTTGCAGGTTTTACCCCTCCATCTATTCAATCCATCCAACCCATAAATGTCTCCTCTAGATGGATTTCCTTGCTGATGTGCAGTTTTGATCTATTCTCCTGCATGGTGCATTTCACCATTTTTTTCTCAAAAAGGTCTTAAGTGCTAAAATGACTAAATTTCAACTTTGGAAGAATCCTTCTTCCATCTGAACTTCACCACTTTGCTCTTTTCTATTCATTTCACTAGGAATTTTTTGCTTTGTGAAAATTTTTGCTCCATCCAAATAATTGTGAGCATTTCCATATGAACCAACTTGCTCCACATCTCAATAGATTTCCCACATTAACCGCTTGTCACTATCATCTCGTAATTTCATTCCCAAATTGGATAAGTATGGGTTTTGTGGGCCAATGGACCCCATCTTCCTACACCTACCTACTAACATCATCTTCCTCTTTGTGGGTATTTTCATGTGGAATTTTCTTGTTCATTTAATTTTATCCACACCATTCCTTTTGTGGTCTTTTCCTTTGCATCTAAACTTCACCTTTACAAATTTATTCATCTATTTCAGATAAATTTTCCTGCAAGATTGATCCACCCATTTTCTCACATTTTTTCCCAGATGAAATCATAATGAAATCATCCACATCTTGAATTTTTCATCATATTCAAACTTCCCAATCCATATCACTCCTCTTTTCTTACGCCATGTTGATGTCACCCCATGTTCACATCACTAACAAGACTCTCCATCTAAATCGAACATGTTAATAAGATGTAAATGTACTTTTTTTCCACCAGTTCTACTTGGAGGTTGATTATCTGTTGTGACCCAATGGATTTTTTCAACCCACATGAAGTTATTGAAGATCATAAAGACTAAGGAGATAACTTGTGAGTGATCCAATGCGAAATGGATGTATTTATGAAAGGTGTAGATGCACTTGCACTCAAACTTCTCGCAAGAACCTAATAGGGTTGTTTTTCCCACCAATACTAGTTGTAACCAATTTTCTCACATAGTACCCCTTATGAGGATTTGTTACTACTCTAAATTATATCCATATGATTGCAAAATTTTTGCATTGATCTAAATTATCCTCGAATTCTTGCAATGTATTGTTTTGAGTTGTAAATTGATTCGATTGTCTAGATTTTCACTATTTTGGTTTGTGATTGCTTCTTGAATGTTTTTCAGAAAAAAGCTAACTCCTAGAAAAAAGTGAACTATGTATGTAGCATGATATCATACCCCCCATCCCCCATCTCCCATGGTGGACAAAATGGTCTCGATGGAAAAGATGGTCGGATGGAAAAATAGCACTGACAAAAAAACTTGACTTTTGGATGTTAACTCTGTCATGTCATTGCCTGTCCCATCGCTGGGAAAACGTGTCAATGTCGGTGGGTTTTTTAAATCATATTTCGGGATGGACAAAAACCCAAAAAGATGTGGCATTTGAAACCATTATTTGCAAATATGAACCCAAAAAATGTGGCATTCAAAACCATTATTTGCAAATATCAAAAAGCCCAGACGAGGTCCCATTTTCTACAACGACATTTTGGTGGAGAGCAATGAGAAGGAGCTGTAGGCATTTGGAGCTAGAAGGTATGCATATCTACTTGAAATATTTTCCATTTTTCCATTCTACCTAGGAACTCTGAAGAAACAAATGACCATTTTGTGGGGTTATGGTTTATGTGATTTTCTGTTGAGGGTTTTTAATTTTTGTTTCTTCCCATCTACTGGTTTTGAAATTTTGTGCTTGTCGAATGAAATAGCTGACAACCCATTGTGGAAATATGAGTGAAATAAGTGAATAACCTTTACAAAAACCAGAAATCATGTGAAATATATGACGAGATTGGAAAATGCAACGTGGGTTCTAAAATGACATGGTATATTGAGAAAACCATAGAAAGCCCATAAGATCGCCATTGTTGACATTCTTATTTTGAACATTGTAGGGTTTTTCATTGGGGAAAGGGGTATTTATTTGAAATGCAAGGCTGTTAATGTTTTTTTTGTGTCGAGGGTTTTTTAATTTTTGTTTTCTTTATGCTGGTTTCATAATTTTCCATTGCCGAATGAAATAAATGACAACCAATTGTTGAAATATGAGTGAAATTACTAAATAACGTTTATAGAAAGTAGAAACCGAGCTGAATATGTTATGAGGTTGGAAAAAGGCAATGTGGATTCTGCAATGAAATTAAATATTTTGAAAACCACATAAAACCTAGAACGTCGCCATTGTTCACATTCTTATTCAGAATAGACAAAAAGCACAAAACGTGGCATTCAAAATCATAATTCACAAATACCAAAATGCCCAGACAAGATTGCATTTTTTCCACCATTTTATACACTCTCATTTTGGAAAACACGCTATCTCATAAAACTCTGACTGTTGTAAAACCCTTTAGAAGTAACAACCCAATTGGCTACTCACCCCTGACCTCAATTTGGTATGTTTTGTGATTGTCTGGAGAACATTTTGTTATTTAGATAGTAAGAATATAATGAAATTGCAAAATCGTAGGGATTATGAAACCTGCAAGGCACAGTGTTATAGATTGTTTGTTGTGTTGGAAAACACACTGTCCCATGTCAATTAACTCCTACCTACCTTTCCTAAATGTTTGGTCTTGTCTGTCATTAGAGTCCACTTTGGTATAGTTGAAATGTCATTTCACTTTCTTTATTTGAGTCGAACAAAACGCTCCAACGGAAATGAAGGCTGGATGGAAAAATTGCACTGATGGAAATACTTGATGGTCAGACGTTAACTCAGACGTGTTGTAGCCTGGCCTATTGTCGGGAAAATGTGTCAACCCCAGTGGGTTTTTAAAATCATATTTGGAGTGGAAAAAAACCCAAAAGAATGTGGCATTCGAAACCATTATTTGCAAATATCAAAATGAGGTGCCAAGAATGTAATCAAATAAGGGAAATAGTAGGTATTATGAAACCTACAAGGCACAATGTTGTTATAGATTTTTTGTAGTGTTGGAAAACACATTGTCCCATTTTAGTTAGTTTGATATGAAGAGTTTTATTTTGTTATGCTCCAAGAATATGATGAAGTCCACTTTCAAATTTTTGAACAATGCTTTGCTACTGTCCAAATGTCATTTCACTTTCTTTATGTGATTGGAACAAATAAAATTCTTGCATTATTTGCAGTGTTGGAAAACACACTGTCTCCTCTTAGTTGGTTGGAAAATTGACCTGACAGCACCGTTAACTCCTACCTACCATTTCTCAAACATTTGTTGCCGTCTGTTGGTTTCGGCACTTTGATCCCCTGTCTGGCAAGCTCTGCACTATGACGTCTCATCATGTTATGTATGTTACCATGTATGTCATTATGTATGTTTTCATGCATTTTTGTATGTACATAGGTCAATTTTTTGTAGGAGTTAGCTGGCCCCAAAAAGCTAACTCATAGACAAAAGGAACCTATGTATGTAACATGATATCAAAATGGCATTTCAATTTCCTCATCTGATTCGACCAAATAAATGCTCACATTATTTGCAGTGTTGGAAAACACACTGTCTCCATATAAGTTGTTAAGAAACAAGCAACCCATATAGTGTTGTAAAACCCTCTCGAATCAGATGAGGAAAGTGAAATGCCATTTTGATCTCATGTTTCCTTCATAGGTGCTTTTTGTCTATGAGTTAGCTTTCTCCAACGGCACGATGGAGTTAACATCCGACCATAAACTTTTTTCATTGGTGTTATTTGTCCGTCCGACCACCTTTTCTATTGGGGAAATTTTGTCTACCACGAGAGATGGGGGATGGGGGGTACGATATCATCTTACATACATAAGTCCCTTTTGTCTAGGAGTTACCTTTCTCTGATTGGAACAAATAAATTGCTTGCATTACTTGCACCATTGAAAAAAACACTGTATGGGTTGTTTGTTTCTTAACACCTTATATGGAGATAGTGTGGTTTCCAATACTGTAAATAATGTGAGATTTTTTTTGGTCAAATCAGATGATGAAAATGAAAATCCATTTTGATCTCATAATAGATACATCAGTGCTTTTTTTTTATGAGTTAGCTTTGTCCTGATATGAACAAATAAATTGCTCACATTATTTGTAGAGTTGGAAAACACACTGTCTCATCTCAGTTGTAGAGGGTTTTACAACACTAAATGGGTTGCTTGTTTCTTAACACCTTATATGAAGACAATGTTTTTTCCAATAGTGCCAATAATGTGGGCATTATTTTATTTGGTTGAATGAGATGAGGAAAGGGAAATGCCATTTTGACTATACCAATCAGAAGAGAAAAAATAAATAGAAATAAAATGCTCACATTGTTTGTAGTGGTGGAAAGCACACTATCTCTTCTCAGTTATTCCCTCATGAAAAGTGTTGGTTTTGTATGCTCCAAAAATGGAGTGAATTCCACCTTGATCTTTTAGAAAAATTCTTTGGTGACGTAAATATGGCATTTCCCTTTTTTCATCTGATTGGAACAAATAAAATGCTCCCATCATTTGCAGTGTTGGAAAACACACTGTCTCATGTTAGTTAGTTCGTTATGAAAAGTTTTGTTTCATTATGCTCAAAGAATATAGTGAATATCACTTTGAAGTTTTTGAATAACTCTTTTCTATAGTCCAAATGCCATTTCACTTTCTTCATTTGATTGGAACAAAATAAAAAACTCGTAGTATTTGCAGTGTTGGAAAACACACTGTTTCCTCTCAGATATTTCCTCATGGAAAGTTTTTGTTTTGTACACTCAAAAAATGTAATGAAGTCAACCTTCATGTTTTAGAACAACTATTTGGTGATGTAAATATGGTATTTCCCTTTGTTCATCTGATTGGAACAAATAAAATGATCGCATTATTTGGAGTGTTGGAAAACACATTGTCAAATGCCAGTTAGTTTGTAATGGAAAGATTTGTTGGAGTAATTTGGAGATAAAAAAAATTATATTTATAAAAATCACTCTCCTGTGTCAAAATTATTATTTATTATTTGTTGGAAACATATATATATAGTATGCATTGTTGAATACATTCTTACTATTTTCAAAAATTCAGGGTTGGGAAATGTGGGTGTTATACAAGTTGTAACCCACAAACTGTTCTAAAACCCTTTACAAGTAGTAAGCCAATTGCTTACTCATCCTTACCTCAATTTGGTAAGTTTTGTGGTTTCCCCATGTGCAATTCCTCATTGTGCTCTTCACCCTCTACGTTTGAGCATGGAGATTGAACCACATAGTGTTTTCCAACGTGTAATTATTTTGTGCATTATCATATTTAACCAATGCCATCACCTACTATTTTTTGGTCAATCAAGGTGATCAACAAGGTTTTCATTGACTTCTTAACGCTTATAAATTATTCTTGAATAGTCAATGCACACTATGCTTTGCAACCATAGTGTCTTGCAATAATATGTATTTTTTCAATTATTTGTACAAGTAGTGAAATAAATAGAAGTTTGACAGTGGTGTGTGATATCTCTCTTGTGTGTCTTGTCTACCCTTATTGATTATGCAATTGATTTCATCTTTCATATTCCAAGAGAGATGAGTTTGAGATATATCTGAATGAATGTTCATTGCTTCACAGTTTCAGAAGAATCGCAAAATGGTAGATATAATTGCTGATATATATTACAAGTGTTAGCGATAGGTTAAATTGGAAATTAATTTCCCATGGTATAGATTAATATGTTTGTTTATGGATTGTACAAGTTGGCATGTTGCAGCCAGCACAACATATAATCTAATATTGGTGAAGTTTGGAATGAAGGGAATTCTTTGTAGCAGGAAATGTCTTTAATTTTCCAATTTAATCTATTGCTAACATGTGTCTCTCTTCTAGGTGGTTGATATAGGCGAGGAAACCAAATTGAAAAAAACAAGGGTAGGTGGATTGAGAAGGATGCTTCAGGAGATGTGAAGCTTCTGTAGTAAATATAGGTGATTTTGGCTACCATAGCTTGAATCGCAAGTGTACTAGGCAATTAAATTTCCAAAAAAATATTTGTATTTAGAATTTATGATTTATATAGGGATGGGATTCTTATTGTGGGGAATGCAAATAATTTTCACTTTAATTTAAATAAAATAAATGTTACATTATTGTGTGTGTATTATATCCCAAAATTTTGCATGAATCATGTTTCCTTGTTGAAGAGTGAGTGTTGCATGGGAAATTTTTAAAGCATCAGTGAAGGGTGATTCTACATCCTTTCAATTATCCTTCTCATAATTGATTTGTGTTAATTTTAGGTTGATTTATGCCACACTACATTGGTATCATTTTTCTCCCAAAATAGAACAGGAACCTTTGGATCCTTGGTAATTAGATTAGATATATTTTGAAAAGAACATAATATTTATTATTTTACATTAGACTAATTCTCCTTTTAAATGATGTACATTTGTTTAGTTGTGAAGCATTGTTGCATAGTTGGGTTTCATAAGGTTGTAAATAAGGAACATTGTTATTCTAATTGTTTTTACTCAATATAATATACCATACAAACTGCAAAGGCGAGGCCATAATAACACATAAATGGCCATTAGGCTTCCCAATTTTTGTAATGGAATTGCTCTTCTGTAACAGAATGAAAAAGTTCAAAAAACACAATGTGTTTTGCAATGTAGAAGCCTTTTTACAAATATGAGTTTTTCTTGTTGCGACTTTAGAGGTTTAGAAACATAATGTGTTGTCAATTGTGCAGACACTTATACTAAAAAGATGCACCTATGTACATACAAAAAATGCATAAAACCATAAATAAAAGCATACATAACAACATACATGGTAATGAAAAAGTGAGGAAACTAGTAGATGGGACCAAACATCTGGGAAATGGTAGGTAGGAGTTAATGGTGCCATCAAGTTAGTTTTCCCGCCTCCTACCTGTTGAAAAAGGAGGGTGCCTTAGCTTGCCCATGAAGTCTCACTTTCATCCACATTTTTTTTAGCATGGGAAAATTGGTTAATGACGTGGGCCTTTTTGTTTCGAGTCTACTCATTGAAAGTTGAAGGTTTGAGTGCATGTGGAGGAGTTGGAGGAGAAAACCGACCAAATCCAGGTGTGGGTACTATCCAATAGTGTTGTAGAGGGTTTTAAAACACTATTTGGGTTGCTTGTTTCTTAACACCTAGGGTTTTCCAACATGAATTATTGCAAAACATAATGAAGTGTGTACTATGAAGCACACTATGTGTTGACGGTTAATAGAGTCCCCCTTAAATGAGAGATGTACTATTTGATAAAATAGAACACCATCTATACGTTTGTATATTTACATTTCAAGAAAAAGGTTGGGTATAAGTAAAGGCAAGCTTCAAAACACATTGTGTTTTCCAACATGCACTACACAACGTTCACCACTTTCAACGAGTTTATTCATTATTTCCAATAATGGCAAGAAATTGGTGTTCTTGCTATTTGTAATGCACACCTGCATATATGGGTTTACAATCCAAAAGGGCTTGGGTATGTTGTGATGTGGAGGTTGAAAAATGCAGTGTGCTATGAAGCATGCAATTTGTTATATACTTGAAACTTAAACAAAACAATGGAAGGTGTGATTTTGAAGACATTCATACTATTTTGTAACATTCCATGTTGCAAAAATATACGTGTTAAGAAGCAAGCAACCCACCATGAGACAACCCTTCACATTTAAACAAGGAGATTCAAATAACTGAAACCCAACACTGTGTTTTCTGAATTACAGTTATTTTGTGCACTTTATTTTTTTAATCATGTGAAATTTAAACACAACAATAGAATGTGTGATTTTCAAGAAATTCATATTGTTTTGTAGCAATCCATGTTGCAAAAACATGGGTGTTAAGAAGCAAACAACCCAACATGAGACAACCCTTTTCATTTAAACAAGGAGATTCAAATAACTAAGACCCCACACTGTGTTTTCCAAATTGCAATTATTTTGTGCACTTTTTTTTCAGTCATGCGAAATTTAAATGCAATTTTTGCCCAAATTAAAAGTCCTTTAAATTTTGAAAGGGATTTTGAATACATTCAGACTATCTATATTACGAAAGAATTTGAAGAAATTCTTTCTGTTTAGTAAGAATGCATGTTGGAAAACCCTAGGTGTTAAGAAACAAGAAATGCATATAGTGTTGTAAAACCCTATGCAAGTGAGAAAAGAGTGTGTTTTCCAACACTGCAAATAATGAGAGCATTTTATTTGTTCCAATCAGGTAAAGAAATCGAAATGACATTTGGACTGTACCAGAGAGTTGTTCAACAATTTGAAAGTGGACTTGATTACATTCTTGGAGCATAAAAAAATAAAAATGGAACTCTTCGTAACGAACTAACTGAAATGGGACAGTGTGTTTTACAACACTGCAAACAATCTATAACAACTGTGCCTTGCAGGTTTCATAATACTTAATGTTTTCCAATTTCATTACATTCTTCACAGCCAATTTTGATATTTGCAAATAATGGTTTCAAATGCCATTTTTTTTTGGGTTTTTGTGCATTCCAAAATATGATTTTGAAAACCCACCGGTGCTGACACATTTTCTGAGCAACAGGACAAGCCACGAGAGGTTGGAGTTAATGTCTGACTGTCAAGTCTTTCCGTCAGTACCATTTGTTCATTCGACCTTCTTTTCTGTTAGGTCATTTTGTTCCAATCAAATGAAGAAAGTGAAACCAGATTTTGACTATAGAAAAGTGAAATATGAAACAAAAATCTTACATATTCTGCATTGTTTCTGATTTTTGTAAATGTTATTAAGTTATTTCACTCATATTTCCACAATGGGTTGTCAGTTATTTCATTTAGAAATTGCAAAATTTCATATTTCTCGTTACTCTCTACCAACCTACAAAACATCACTGTGGAAAATGGCAGTGAAAATGGGTCCTTGTCTGGGCTTTTTGCTATTTGTAAATAATGGTTTTCAATGCCACGTTTTGGGCTTTTTGTCCATTTTGAAATATGATTTTTAAAACATGATGACTATTATGATGCATGTGACATGCATTTTTGTAGGGAGAATAGCCTCCTCCCAATTGCAGAAGGTAATCTCCTTGCAACATGGGTTACACATGATAACGTGTTGCCCTTCTTCGGGATAAGACATGTTCGATTATTACTAGTAGTTTATTTTTTCATTCGATTGTCTAATAAATTTTGTGTCGACGTTTCAGATGAAACTTCATGATCCATCATCAAGATGAAGAAGAGAGCATAAGGGGTGACGCTAATGGTCTCTTATTCTTGTTGATCTTGGATTACAGAGTTTGATTTGAAACATTGATGCAAAAATTCTTACAGAATTGAATCCAGAATTCAACTAGCAATAATCAATATGGATTGTGGAAAATTGATATCATTTATGTCTGATTATTTTATCATTTGAAAGACATGGTTTTTCAAGGATAATAGCTTGAGTTAACTATATTTTGTAGGGAGATTAGCTTTTCCCTGCAATTGGATGTCATTATTGTTAGGAATAAGGTGTCTCAACCTTGGATAATTCCTATTCTTATTATTTGTTTTGTAAAATGTATTTCTTGCAAATAATGTAATTAAGTGTGAGTGTACATGTCTAGTTGGCATGTTGATGTGTCACTCCACTTGATGTGTCGGCATCTTGAATTGTGTGTAAGGAGATCATGGCTGAAACGGCTATGACGGATTCCTATGACACGTAAGAGCTATTTCTAGAAGATTCAATGATGGGTGAAGACATGCAAGACATGTGGCAACTGATAAAGTTGAGTACTGTACACTCTTCCACAATCGTGGGGTTCGGGGCATCACCCTGAAAAAAATTTCGGGTTCCTATTTTCTTGGAGAATGGTAAAACCCTAATACGGCTATCTTTGGAAGTTGCCCTAAAAAGGAAAACACATGATATAAGCATTTTTTAAGGGTTACAAGAGAAGAGAGAAAAAGAGTGTATTTTTGGTATGATCTGGAGCTACTGGTTTTGTCTTTGAGTGTCGATTGTCTCCTGAAAGAACTTGCATTGCAAGTGTGTTGTAACCATTGTGTTGAAGATAATACATTATGCAGGTTTTGGAGTGGTGGGGTTTTTTATCGAAAGGTTTTCCCCAGGGTAAATCATTGTGCCATTCTCTATTTTCTATATGCATGTTATATGGCTGCAATATCATTGTTAAAGTAGTTAACGAATCTAAAATTGTAAGGGTTTAAAAGCATTTTGCACAATACTTTCCTTTAGAGATTAGTGTAGGAAGTTGTTTCCGCACCGGAGTTTTCCTTTCAGTTATTCTCCCTAGATGAATGCATGTTAGAGGCATCATAACATACAAAAATACATTAAAACATACAAAAATACATACACCGCAGGATGGGACAATGTATTGTAGAAAATAATTGGAGGTTGGAAAACACTATGTGTTGTGAGGTCTTTCATTATGCACGTTGAAAGCTGAAGGTTTTAGAGCACGGGGTGGAGTTGCAGATGTGGGATATATAAAAGCATTCAAATTCAACTGAGGGGGGAGTAATGAATTGGGATGTTACTTGTGAAGGGTTTGTAAATGGTGTTTGGTTTGCAGGTTGAATAACACCCAATGTTTTCCAACCTACAATTACACATTGTTGGCCTTACCATTGTATGAAAAGGTCAACCTACCAATTCCTGATACAAGCATTGGATAAGACCTCTATAAAGACATGAGAACATTTAATGACAATTGGGCATCTTTGGAGCTACTTTGCAATATTCACAAAACAAGCTCTTCTCTCTAGCACACATCACCACCTCTTCCACAATCTCATCCACTCAGGTCTGTGATGTCGAAAGTTGTCATTGATGTATGATGGAGAGAAGTGCATTTTTTGGAAATGACAAAGGTATGCTTGAAATTTGGCCAATTGTCATGAAATGTTGTCGCGTTGGTGGAGGGGGGGTGGGGGTACAAACCTATGTTTTCCATCCTGCAAATTTTTTTGTGCAACTTGTGTTCCAAATGTATAACGATATTGAAATGTAATTTTTGTTGCAAGTAAGGGTTGTTATAAAATATGAAGCTGAACTTCAATACATTGTGTTGTTTTTCCATTCTGCAACTTTTTTTTGTGCATATTGTGTTCCAAACCTATGAAGATATTGCAATGGAATGTTTGTTGCAAGTAAGTGTTGTTATGAAATATGAAGTTGAAATTTAATACATTTTGTTGTTACGGTCTACATAACACTAACTATTATCTTTGAACAACATTTGAGTAGTGAGGGACAAACCTATGTGTTTTCCATCATGCAACTTTTTTTTTGTGCATATTGTGTTCTAAACGTATGACGATATTGAAATGGAATATTTGCTACAAGTAAGGGTTGTTATGAAATACAAAGTTGAAATTTGATACATTGTGTTGTTACAGTCTACATAATAGTAACTTTTCTCTTTGAACAACATTTGAGAAGTGAGGGACAACCCTGTGTGTTTTCCAACAGTGCAATCCATGCAAGAATTTTATGTGTTCCAATCACATGGAAAAATGAAATATGCCATTTCGAGTCTACCAAATAGTCATTCTAAAAATTCAAAATGAACTTCATTTCATTTTGGGAGCGTACAAAACAAAGACCTTTCATAAGCATAATAACTGGCAGGGAACACTGTGTTTTCCAACACTGCAACCAATGCAAGCATTTTATTTGTTACAATCACATGAAAAAGGAAAAGTTTCCATCTCCACTCTACCAAATCATAGTTCTAAAATTGAAAGTGGACTTCACTTCATTTTTGGAACGTCACAAATAAACACTTTTGGAAATGAAATAATTGACAAGGGACAGTGTGTTTTCCAACATTACAAGCAATGCAAGCATTTTATGTGTTCCAATCACATGGAAAAAGGAAATAGTATTATGTATCCTCGATCTACAATTATATTGACAGTATGAATTTCTTGGAAGCCTTTTGATTTGTACATGCTAATAATTTAATTAAGTTAACCTTAAAAATATATAACTCTTACTTACAGTATAAATTGTATTTGAATTTCTTCGTATGGTTGAAACAAATAAATACATAAAATAATGGAAGATTGGAAAACACAACATGGGTTGTCAGTTTTTTCATTCTACATATTTAAATATAAACACTTGAGAGGATGGGGAGGACTTGCAGGTGCGGCATACATTCGGTTGTAGGTTTCTTAATGCCCTCTGTCTTCCAAATTCATTACATTATTTCTATCTTGAAAGCTACATGTTGTCGAGACAATCACAAAACATACCAGATTGAGGTGGGGTGAGTAACCAATAGGGTTGTTACTTGTAAATGGTTTTAGAATAGTTTGTGGGTTGCACGATTAATAACACCCTATATTTTCACACCTCAAATTACACATAACAGTTTGAATGCTTTGAGAAGCCTTTCTTATTTACATAGTAGGAATGTAATAAAAGGGTACCTCCAATAATTACAACTATTAGTTATGGTATAAATTACAATTCAGTATCTTCATGTGATTGAAAAAATTAAATGTACATAATTATTGCATGTTGGAAAACACAATGGGTTACTTCTATAGTGTTTTACAATACTACACAAGTTGTACATCTCATAACACCATCTCTTTTCCAGCCTACAATTTTGCTGACAATAGGAATGTATTGAAAACCTATTTTTCTTTAGACACAAAGAATGTAATGAAAGGCACCTTCAAAATTTATCACAAGTCTTAGGTAGAGTAAAATATGTGTTTGAAATTCTTCTTATGATTGAAAAAAGATATGCTTTCTTACTACAAATGGTGCAATAAATTTTGGAACTTTAACTGTCCATAACACTTGTAACAATTTTACAATTTACAGAAAACAAAGGATGTGTTATGCAAAAGGGAATGTGCTTCGTACAATGAAGAATGTCATTGAGATGGACGACACACTTGAAAGGGTGTCTAGTCGTGCATCTTATTCAGGGCGGTCATGTTCCCCAAATGTGCAGGTAAGATCCGGTAATTACAAGATGTAATCAAATGTATAATTTTAATCTCGCATAAGTGGTTAGAATTTTCACTTGAATGTGGGAATGTTTTAATTAGGAGGTAGCAACCGCAGTACAAAGGAAGTCCCCTCATTTGAGGAAAACACTGAACCCTGAGGCAGTGATGTGTTTGGTAATTGATTGTGAAATTCCAATTTCCCTTTCCTTCCAATGTGTCAATCAAAATTCTTTACAATTTCAGTTAGAAAATATCATGTTTGTTACGAATATGCTCATTTTGACAGTATATGGTTCCTTCGATTCAGGACAATAGTCAAGGAGATCATCACGCTCTTGCCATAGTCCATGACAAGAAGGAAGAGAGTGCAAAGGGAGACCCTAAGGATGGAGAGGGATGCAATGAAGCATAGGGTGATGTGGTGGACAAGAAGGTAGATATAATAACTCAATTATTGCATAATTTCGCTATGTGTATATGTTGTGCAGTCAAATTATTTTAATATCAAATATATTAAGCAATTTTCTTTTTTGAGTTTGTTGTGCAGGTTGTTGTTGAATACATAAGAGAAGTGGAGAATGGTAGATATGTATATTATTGTATTGTATAAGAATGTATGAGAAAATATCATGATTGGAGAGTGTTCAACATGCATAGGATTCAACATCACCACCTTCCTATTCTGACGCCACCAAAGCGTGGCCGAACTGCATCGAGGGGGAAGAAAAATGACCCTCCTCCCCCTGATAAATTGAAAGAGTACCTTCAAAAGAAGGTGGAAAATATGGAGTACCAAATGAATCTACGACAACATCTCCAACATAAGCGTGTTATTCAAAGTGTCTATCAAAAGTATGGGAAACATAGCTTCCTTCAACTTCCCCAAAAAGGAAAGGATGAAGTGAAGAAGAAAATGTTGTTATACAATAGTGAGGAGAAAAAGGAGTAGAGAAGGAACAAAATATTACAATTGCAGGAGAGAAATAGAAACGAAGGAATGATAATGTCGAATTGAACTGTTAAATCTGAATTTTGGTTGGTTCATATTTTCTGTTATGTAGCATACAAGGTTCACTTAATGTTAACTTACATGACATGACAAGGTGATGGTTGATAAGTGGTTCCTGCTACCCACCATATTAGTGTTCATTCACTAGAGGAAGTTGTGCCCAGGAAAGGAAAAGATGATGGTGTTCCTCCCAACCCGGTGTGTAACATTTAGAAGAAGCCTCGTACACAGTTAAAAGTTTCAAGGCACCTTGTGAACAAGAAACGAAAAGAAACGGTGATCTCAAAATCTTTTGTTTAATGTTTGTTTTGATTATTTGAATGAATTGGTTGCATTCATTTGATTTTTATGTGACATTTCAATTCCTCCTATTACACAACAAGGACGAACAACAAAGTGTTTCCCTCGCAGGTTATTATTGTTTCAAAAGATGAAGCAGTGACCACAAAAGTACAAGATGATGTTATTCCTCCCAACCCCTTGTCTAACATTGAGAAGAAGAAGAAGTGTGTATGGTTTGAAATTTCCTCATGCCCTCACAAGAAGAAACAAGTACAAACAATGATTTCAAAATCTTTTATTTGATGTTTGCTTTGATTATTTCAATGAATTGGTTGCATGCATCTGATTTTGATGTGATGTTTCAATTCTTGCTATTATAGGTCAACGATGAACAACGAAGTCCTACCCTCGAACAAGATACTCCTAATTTGGAAGAAAAAGCAGACACCATGGAAGAACAAGATGATGTTGTTCCTCCCAACTCGGCGTATAACATTGAGAAGAAGAAGAAGGAGGAGAATATACAGTTTAAATTTTCCTCACGCCCTCACAAGAAGAAACAAGTAGAAACGATGATTTTTAAATTTTTTATTTAATGTTTGTTTTGATTATTTCAATGAATTGGTTGCATGCATTTGAATTTGATGTGACATTTCAAATCCTACTATTACAAGGCAACAATGTACAATGGAGTCCTGCCCTTGAACAAGATACTCCCGATTTGGAAGACAAAGAAGACACCATGGAAGAACAAGATGATGTTGTTCCTCCCAACCCGATGTATAACATTGAGAAGAAGAAGAAGAAGAAGGACCATATAGGGTTGGAAGTTTCCCCATGCCCTCACAAGAAGAAACGAGAAGAAACGATGATTTCAAACTCTTCTATATAATGTTTGTTTTGATTATTTCAATGAATTGGTTGCATGCATCTGAATTTGATGTGATGTTTCAATTCCTACAATTATAGGGCAACGATGAACAACAGAGTCCTACCTTCGAACATGATACTCTTGATTTGGAAGACGGAGCAAAGGCCATGGGAGAACAAGATGATGTTGTTCCTCCCAACCTATCAACTAACATTGAGAAGAAGAAGTAGCTTACACAATCAAAAGTTTCAAGGTCCCTTGACATGGAGAAACTAGAAGAAATGGTAAATTTGAACTCTTCTATTTAATGTTTGTTTTGATTATTTCAATGAATTGGTTGCATGCAGGTGAATTTGAAGTGACGTTTGAATTTTTGGTACAACAGGGCAAGGATGAATGGAGTGTTGGGCTTGACCTAATTGGCCATGTGGTTGCAATTGAAATTAGAGAGGCTAATAGAGATGGTCATGTGGATGGGGAGAGCACTGGCCCGCAAGTGGGGCAGGGAAATAAAGATGGACATGGGGATGGGGAAAACACTAGCTTGCAAGTGGGAGAGCGTAATAAAGATGGACATGGGGATGCGAACAACACTGGCTTGCAAGTGGGAGAGGGTAATAAATATGGACATGGGGACAAGGAGAGTGGTTACCTACAAGGGGGAGATGTCAATAAAGATGGACATGGGGACCGGGAGAGCAATGACCTACCATCTATATCGGTAACATACCCAACACACTTTCATGCTTCTATTTTTATTTCTTTATGAATCCTTTAATATTCCTTCAATTATGATTCACGTCGGTGATGTTTCCATTGCAGCCAAATCCTCTGGATGAATAGATGATAGAGTTCAAGGGCATCACTTTTAAGGTCAGTGATCACGTTTATCTTTTCAGGAATTGTAAACAGGTAGGAAAAGGCATTGTACATGTTGTTGACAAAAAGGATAGAACCCACGACTTTATGCACCCAGAAAATTGTATGAGAGTTAGCATTGTTGAGGTCATTACTGGTGAGCACTATGTTCCTTTTCCACTTCCTCACACAAAGACCATCGATGAGTGTGTGGGCGACTTCATGCTATGGAGTCGCTCTAAGATGAAGCATTTTTTTCTAGAGGTACACATAAACGATATGTTGTTGTATATAGCATACTACCTTATATTGTTTCCATCCATATGTTAATTGTGATTAATTTTTTGTTATAGGGTGAAGCTGTTAAACGTGCCAAGGAGAAAGCACAACCTATGAAGAAATCTGTTGTTTTGCATTCATCATCTGTGAGGGTTCATGGAATTGGAATCACCCCTCCTGAAATACACAAGAACCCTAAGAAATGTTCCATGTATTACGCAGGATTGAAATTAATTGCAAAGAATAGGCAATGTAGGATATGATGAGACAAGCTCAGAATACTGAGTCTACATTGTGGGTTTCATTATTTGATCATTGAACAATTATGGTGTAGAGATATACCATTTTTATATGTTTGAACACTATGTTATACATTTCATATCAGACTTTTCATGGCCCTCTATAATTATTTGATTATTGAATAATTATGGTGAATAGATATACCTTTTTCATATGTTTCAACCCTATTTTTTTATACATTTCAGATCAGACTTTTCATGGCCCTCTATAATTATTTGATTATTTAACAATTATGCTGAACAAATATACTATTTTCATAAGTTTGAACACAATGTTGTTATCCATTTCATATCAAACTTTTCATAGCCTTGTAATTGTTTTGTTACCAAAAAGAATGTAATGAAGTCCACTTTCAATTTGTAGAAAAATTATTTCATTGACTGTATTTCCTTTTTCCATGTGATTGGAACAAATTAAGTGCTAGCATTGTTTGCAGTGTTGGAAAACTCCTGCACCCTATGAATTATTTCGTTACTATAAGTATTTGATTCATTACGACAAATAATGTAAATGAAGTCCACTTTGAATTTTAGAACAATGACCTTCTTCATGTGATTGTAACAAATAAAATACTTGCGTTGGTTGCAGTGTTGGAAAACACATTGTCCCATCAGCTTTTTGGTTATGAAAAGTCTTTATTTCATACACTCCCAAACTGAAATTAAGTCCTTTGATTTTTTGTAGAACGACTATTTGGTAGAGTGGAAATGGCATATTTCCTTTTTCCATGTGACTGGAACACATAAAATGCTTGCATTGCTTGCAGTGTTGGAAAACACACTGTCCCTTGTCAATTATTTCATTATGAAAAGTTTTGATTTCTCACACTCCAAAAAATAAGTGAAGTCCACTTTCAATTTTAGAACAATGATTTGGTAGAGTGCAGATGGAAGCATTGCCTTTTTCATGTGATTGTAACAAATAAAATGCTTGCATTTGTTGCAGTGTTGGATAACACACTGTCCCCTATCAGTTATTTGCTTATGGAAAGTGTTAATTTTGTATGCTCCCAAAATGAAATTAAGTCCACTTTGAATTTTTGTAGAATGAATATTTGGTAGAGTGGAAATGGCATATTTCCTTTTTCCATGTGATTGGAACACATAAAATGATTGCATTGCTTGTAGTGTTGGAAAACACACTGTCCCTTGTTAGTTATTTCGTTATGAAAAGTTTTGATTTCTCACGCTCCAAAAATGAAGTGAAGTCCACTTTCAATTTTAGAACAACAATTTGGTAGAGTGCAGATGGCAGATTTTTATTTTTCATGTGATTGTAACAAATAAAATGATTGCATTTATTGCAGTGTTGGAAAACACACTATCCCCTGCGAATTATTTGCTTATGGAAAGTGTTTATTTTGTATGCTCCCAAAATGAAATTAAGTCCACTTTGAATTTTTGTAGAACGACTATTTGGTAGAGTGTAAATGGCATATTTCCTTTTTCCATGTGATTGGAACACAAAATGCTTGCATTGCTTGCAGTGTTGGAAAACACACTGTCCCTTGTTAGTTATTTCATTATGAAAAGTTTTGATTTCTCACGCTCCAAAAAAGAAGTGAAGTCCACTTTCAATTTTAGAACAATGATTTGGTAGAGTGCAGATGGTAGCTTTTCCTTTTTCATGTGATTGTAACAAATAAAATGCTTGCATTTGTTGTAGTGTTGGAAAACACACTATCCCCTGTCACTTATTTGCTTATGGAAAGTGTTTATTTCATATGCTCCCAAAATGAAAGTAAGTCCACTTTGAATTTTTGTATAATGACTATTTGGTAGAGTGGAAATGGCATATTTCCTTTTTCCATGTGATTGGAACACAAAAAAATGCTTGCATTGCTTGCAATGTTGGAAAACACACTGTCCCTTGTCAGTTATTTCGTTACGAAAAGTTTTGATTTCTCATGCTCCAAAAATGAAGTGAAGTCCAATTTCAATTTTAGAACAATGATTTGGTAGAGTTTATATGGAAGCTTTTCCTTTTTCATGTGATTGTAACAAAGAAAATGCTTGCATTGGTTGATGTGTTGGAAAACACACTATCCCCTGTCAGTTATTTGCTTTTGGAAAGTGTTTATTTCATATGCTCCCAAAATGAAATGAAGTCCACTTGGAATTTTTAGAACGACTATTTGGTAGACTCGAAATGGTATATTTCCTTTTTCCATGTGATTGGAACACATAAAATGCTTGAATGGATTGCACCGTTGGAAAACACATTATCCGTTGTGAGTTATTTCCTAATGATTATTTATCTCTGACGCTCCAAAAATGAATTTAAGTCCACCTTCATATTTCATGAAATGTTTTTTATTTTTTACGCTCCAAAAATTTAGTGAAGTCCACTTTCAGATTTTATAACTAGCTAGTTGAGTAAAAATGGAATTTCCTTTATGTCATTGGAACAAATAGAATGCTCACATTATTTGCAGTGTTGGAAAACACTTTGTCCTATACAAGTTACTTTGTTATGAAAACTTACTTATGTATGTGAACTTACTTACAAATGTAAGCACATGCAATGAGCACTTTATGTTTTGGAGACTATAGCAAAATGGTGTATTGAAGTTCAACTTCATATTTTATAAGAGCCCTTACTTTAAGGAAACATTCCATTTGAATATCGTAATACGTTTAGAACACAAGATGCACAAAAAAAAGTTGCATGATGGAAAACACATAGGATTGTCCCTGACTTCTCAAATGTAGTTCAAAGACAAAAGTTACTATTATGCGGACTGTAACAACACAATGTATTGAAGTTCAACTTCATATTTCATGACAACCCTTACTTGCAGCAAACATTCCATTTCAATATTGTCATACATTTAGAACACAAGATGAACAAAAAATAGTTGCATGATGGAAAACACACAGGGTTGTCCCTGACTTCTCAAATGTATTTCAAAGAAAATAGTTACTATTATGTAGACTATAACACAATGTATTGAAGTTCAACTTCATATTTCATGACAACCCTTACTTGCATCAAACATTCCATTTCAATATCATCATACATTTACAACACAAGATGCACAAATAAAAGTTGCATGATGGAAAACACACCGGGTTGTCCCTAACTTCTCAAATGTTTTTCAAAGACAACAGTTACTACTATTCAAGCTATAACAACACAATGTATTTAAGTTCATCTTCATATTTCATGACAACCCTTACTTGCAGAAAACATTTCATTGTAATATCGTCATATGTTTGGAACACAAGATGCACAAAAAAAGGTAAAATGGAAAAACATACAAGGTTGTCAGTCACTTCTCAAATGTAGTTCAAAGACAACAATTACTGTTATGCAGACTATAAAAAAATAGTGCATTGAAGTTCACCTTCATATTTTATAACAACCCTTACTTGCAACAAACATTCCATTGCAATATCATCATATGTTTGTAACACAAGATGCCAAAAAAAAGTTGTAGACATACAAGGTTGTCAGTCACTTCTCAAACCTTGTTCAAAGACAATAGTTACTGTTATGTAGATTGTAATAAAACAGTGCATTGAAGTTCACCTCCATATTTTATAACAACCCTTACTTGTAGCAAGCATTCCATTGCAATATTGTCATATGTTTGGAACACAAGATGCACAAAAAAATTTGCAGAATGGAAAAACATACAAGGTTTTCAATCACTTCTCAAATCTTGTTCAAAGACAATAGTTAATGTTATGCAGACTGTAACAACATGGTGTATTGAAGTTCACCTTCATATTTTATCATCAAACATGGTATTGAACTTATTAGATCTTTGTTACTTTGCCTTAATGACTGTCATCTCTGTGAATAGCAAAGTGCATAAATATTCAACTTAAGCTTCACATTTTATAACAATATTGAAAAAGACCTTTATATTTTATTACAACGCCAACTTGCAACAAAAATTCCATTTCAATATCATAAGATGTTGTGAACAGAAAATGCACAAAAAAGTTGCAGGATGGACAACAAACAAGGTTGTGACAATGTTTTGAATTTTTTTCAGATTTTATCTCAAATAAAAAATTCCCATCACACAGTCAAATGTAAAAATATTTTGAGTTAATATTATAGTTTGTGAAGAAAATTATAGGCCACATTTAATACTGCTAACACTGAGAACTATGTCAACCATTTACAAACAAGTATAATTTATGCATTCTCAGAATCTGGAAGGATTTTCCGTACTCTGATTGTCAAGGTGGAATTGACAGCATACAATGTTGGTACCTCGTAATACACATGTAGTAGCCTGAACGATGGTCGGACACGGTGGATCTTGAACCTGACAATATGGTTGAATTTGAAGATGATCAACAACCATTCCTCCATAGGACCCATGTGATTTCTAATTAGAGATTCCCCCTTAAGGAATCTCATAAACCTCATGTTCAGCTCATTCGTAAGATTGTGCTTGCGTATGATTACAGTTGGTGGAATGCATACCTTCTAGATGCATCCAGCTAGGAAGAGGTCTCAAATTTCATGGTAAAGAGACATTGGCCAATCACATAAATTTATAATATCTATTTGTAAATTATAATATTGAACATCCATGCCCATTTTTTCCCATACACCAAATACATTGTTAAAGAAGCGAGCATAATTATGGTAGTTCAAATTAGTATGGTTCTCCTTAACATTTTTTCCCGCAACCTGTATGGGAGACTTAATTCTTCAATGCGATCAAGAATATTGCATGGAAGATATCAGTGGTAGTTGGTCAACCAACTAGTGACCCATGCTCATGAACAGTGCAACATATTCTATACAACTGGAGCAACAGGTGTTGAAATGCCTAAAATGAAAGACAACGCAACTTTTTTAGAATGTACAACTACATTTTCTAAGTAGAAAGACACTGTCAATGCAATGGAAACACTGAAAAAGAAGAAAGAAAATTAGAAGATATAGATAATGTTTTCACTGAAGATATTGTACCTATTCTTCATAAAGCATCATGTGCAGTTTCTCGAATGGGCATATGGCAATGCACGACTGGAACATCGGGAGCTAAATTGCCTGAAATGAAAGACAACAAAAATTTCAGTAGGGACAACATTATCTAATTACAAACACACTTTGTATGCTAACTTCTCTAAATCCAAATCAAGGCCCGATTCTTGCACTGGTTATGAGAGATAACAACAAAAAGAAAATAAACAAAGCTAATACTTCAAATATTATTAGAAAAGAAAGATAATATTATGATTCTAGGGTGAAAATCTTGAAGGTTGATCATTTTTTAATGTTTTAACATTGTTCAAGGGTCATGTAAGTCATTTTACATTTATTGAAGTCATTAGGAGGGTCAATACTCAAGATTTTGTGTCAAATTTGGAAAAACCTAAAAGTTGTCAACACAAATTTGTGAAGTTGTAAAAATGCAACATAGGAAGGTGAAGAGTCACAATAGTTTGGTTCGCTTGGAAAGTAGTTAGAAACTAAAAGGTCATGATCAGTTTCTGTTAAAAATTCCTTGTAACCAATTGAGAAGGCATGGGTGATTGAGATTTGAAGAATGAATAAGGAAAACCTCTATTTTTAATGCATTTTAAACATAATTTCATTGTTTTAGGCCATTGTAGTGATTTGTACAGGCTTGTATGCATGTTAAATTACTTCTAAATAATGGTCCATCTAATCAACTTCCATTTCAAATTGGTTTCATGCAAATTGGTATTAATTTGAATAAGATATTGAGATTTTTACTGTAGATTGGTAAAACCCTATTCTAGGGTAAACAGAGATAATGAAAATTCTCTTTCTCCTATTTTCGCCAATGGAAATTGTCAATTCTTGGCGAAGACACTATTTTTTGTATGTACCTACATATTTTAGAGGTCACAAGTCAAGTGGTAAAGGCAAACGTGTGGAAAGGTGAAGTTCCTTGACTGAAAATTGTGTTACAGTCCAGAAAATAGAGTGTTCAAGAAGCCTAAGACATATGGTTTATAAAAATGATTATGGGAATGAATAGTTGATGGATTATTAAGCTTTAACAGACCTAATTTGGTGGGTTCCAAGCAATGGTTAACACATAATTAGGCCTAATTAAGACATTAGCAATCCTAATTTGATCACTGCTTTCAAAAGTAACATATGTTGGTTTTCAGATATATTTTAAAACTCTCTGATGGGTATCCAAAAAGATAATCATAGTCTGAAGGAGGGATCTGAATTAAAAGATAGGTTTGACAGTCTTGATTTTAGTGGCTAGTAGGAATTTGAATATCCAATGAATGAAATCGGAATGGTGTGTAAGGGCAGACCTTGTGAAGAGTTTTATTTTTCTATTTTAACTCAAATAAAGATGTCTTAAGCATTGAGTAGGTTGGTTGTGCCTTGGAAAATAAATTTTGTGTTTGAGTGCCATGGTAGCACATTAAGGAAATTCATGGAGAAATGATGAAAATATGAAAGGGCAGACTTGGTAAAGGTTTGTTTTGTTTGAATTAAAGCTTTTAAGGAGTCTAAAGATGGTGATTAAACTAGTTTGGGCCTAAGAAGTTGAAAACCTAAATTGTGCTATGTTGAGAGTATTGTCTTTGTGAAGATTTCTTGTGGGATTGAAGCCCACTGTTGTGAAATATGCCTCAATAGAATGGGTTTCAGATTGGTGACAGGGAAAGTGTGTAGGGACAGTGTGTTTTCCAACAATGTAGAGACTATGACCATTTTCAGTGACTTGGGAGTATGAGAACACTTGAAAAGAAGCGAGCAATGTGAAAGAAATAGATTAAATTTTCATTTAACAGACTCTTCTTTCTCTTCACGGGTTGAGGAAGGACCGCGTGCAATATGCTTACCTATAGACAAAGGTTCATTGAAGTATGCTTATGCAATCCTTAGTAACTATTGACAAAGCAACAAAGTGAACACATGTTGGCCAACATCAGCCTATCACCGTAGCCAAAGTTTTATAAGGAACCATGGTGTTGCATAATGTCATACCCAAAATTGGACTTACGTACACATAGTTATTAAATTTGAACCATACCTTCCATTGGGTTTACACTTGCGAAAGATAGTCACTGTCGAGGACTCCTTTCCCCAGATTGGAGTGCTGAAGTGAACAAAAAAAGCCAAAAAAGAAATCAGAAACTTTATGACGTGGTAGAAGCACATACTAGAAAAAGAAATCTGCAATACCATTTCCTATTACAATATATAAATTAAATTGGGTTTTCTCATAGTCACCTATATTAGATGTTGTATCCTCTACCACATCCATACCAACCACTCCTGAAGTCTGACATTGCATATTCATATTCACATTGGAGCTATTGTTCACGAAGAAGGGAAAGGAGTCATACAGAGGAGTTTAGTGATCTAAGTGTTCTGCAACACACTTCGTATGACAGGTTGCACATCGATGATGATCCCTGCTTGCACTAAACCATGGATGTATGTGAACAGTGCTAGTTGCAGCTTCATCAAGATCAAGAATGAATTCAAAGGGAAATGCATTTTATTGTTGTAAGTCCTATAGAAACCTCTCCATGTATTGTGTGTATGATTGCACCTATTGTAGATACTATGGCGGTGTACTCATCACTTTGTTCAAGATTTGTTTTGTGTCATTCCAAATACACATTTTGAGCATGTGTTCATCATATACATGAGTGATAGAAGGAGCTTGTGTAGGGGTGAAAAGATTAGGATTTTTTTATTCGACGCCCCCCTGTGACAATCTCTCATTCAAATCTATCCCTCTATCAATTGGTTGACCTCCCCCATCTAAATGACCAAACAGATGAAATTTTTATTAGGTAGTAGAAAATTGAAAACACAATTGACTCCCATAAAGTAGCAAAATTAGAATTGAAATTCACTTACTGTGAACCACCCCTTCAATGAAAAATGATATTTTAATCAAGCCAACAACCTTCAAGACATGTTTGCAAGTGTTCCCCTACAAACTCCAAGGGAACTCACAGACAAAAACGTGCTCTCCAAATATCCAAACAAGGTAGTGGTCGGACCTACTTTGAATTTTCACCCAGTACCATCCAAGATGTGTTTTATTGGGAACAAACTGATCGTCCATAATTGCCTTGGCCCGCTCCAAACTAGATCATGTTTTTACAAACTTATAGTTCATCGAAAAACCATAATACTGCAACTTTTCCTTTTGCCTATAGAATGGTTCCATTTTATACACAAGTGTGTAATACAAATAGTCCATTCTCCTGGTGCATTTTTTAGAATGATCACGCAAGTACCACATTTTGAGTAAGCACTGGTATGCCTCAATGGATGCATTTGTATCTTGGTTGGCATGTGGGAATAGTCTAAAAATTTTCACCCACATGGCTATGAAAAAATAAATCTAATAGTCAAGTAAACCACAACGTATTATAGGTAACGTCAAATAATGTGAATGGTGTGAATCCTATGAGGTGACGTAAATAGTCAACTCACCAATTTGACCTTCTCCTTCGCACCATGTCCTATTGAAGTACTCAAGAAATCACGGTTGATAATTAAACTCCTCAAAGAAAGAGTTCAATAGCTGAGTGACACTATCGCCATTGTCACCAATTGCCATCATGATCATGCCAAGTCTACGAAATATTTCCATTTCCCTTTCCTTGGCTGCATACTTATATACATTCTTCAACCAAGCCCTTTTGACATGCCAAAGGCATAGCAGCACACAACACTGAAAGAGAGCCCTAATAGACAATACAAACGATATTATTTATCACTTATCTATAAGAGAAAGTGGCATTGAAAATAAATAGAAAATGAGAAAGGTACACAAATGAACAAAGAGATGCACATACTGTATGGCTTGGATTTCTGCAGTCGCATCATCGGTCAAAAATACATTGATTCTCTAGTCGGGTCTGGCTCTTCTTCCATGATCATGCAATATGCGTAGCCACATAGAGATGTCCTCAATCTTGTTTTTTGTGAACACTACCCACGCAACTGGCACACCACTTTGTTTCTCATGGAAAACGATCAAAGAATACAATGGAAACTGTAGAGATAACAACTCAGTGTGAGCATTGTTAGGTTTATAGCCAATAAGATCATTGAAAATACGAAGAACTATTTTTTAATGTTTGTAAGGCCTCACCCCATATTTGTTAGTTGCGGACATGGAATCCATCGAGATGACTAAATTGTGCGAGTGGCTAACCATCTTATCTAGCATCCATGGTGTTTGAACCCCAATAACGAAAGGTGTATATTTCCCATTGGGCCATTGAAAGTAGAAGAAGTTGTCAAATTCCTATCCATTCCACATCATGATACTTATCGAATTGACTTTGTGTTTTTGTGCGTGAGTAGAATGCACCTTTCGCCAAGCATTCATTACATCCTTTCTTGTAAGGAATTGATCTCTCTTTAACATCATGCCACATAAGACAAGATCATTGATATGTCTATACATTATTGCATTGACATTGATGTCCATGAGTAAAAGGATTTCAATATAGATTTTGCACTCTACGGATAGATTAGCGGAAAAAATAGAACGCTTATCTCCACTTGTGTCGCCAATGCCATGGAAAAATTCACCTTGTAACTTATCGACATGGAACATTTATTTGTAGACAATATAGGCAACATCGAGTTTTCCATTCATAACCTTTACCATGAAGTGGTATTGACAACCTCACATTTGTGTAAATGTCTTCTATTGTTTCTTCTTTGCATCATGTTGGTTTCTGTTCTTTGGATGATGCTGGTCTCTATGGTCTATGGGACTGTATTGACACCAGTAGCTATGAAGAAGGCATAATCTCATCATGTGTAAGCAAGAGAGTAAAATATCATTAGACCATACAAATGAATGTTGAAAGATACAAACCTTTGATACCAGATTGTTTTGCCATAATTTTTGTCATCAATGGGATGCGTGGTGGTAGGTTATCTTTTTTTCTTGTCAACAAATTTAGTTTTAAAACCTTCAACGCACATTTCACCATGAATGAAATCATCAATTCTCATACGAGGAATTGTTGTGACAAGGTCAGGGACCCCATCCTTCTTGACAAAAATAGGAGTCAATTGCAAATCGAAAGAGGAAAAAGGAGTGCCTCCATTTTGTACATCTTGCATGTCCAATTCATCTTGCTTCTTCCATTTCAAAGGTTTTCCTATTCTACGAAAGGAAAAAATTGGACGAATATATAAAATTAGTGTGGATTGTGTCAAGAAAAAGAAAGCAATCATTCATTGAACATAAATAAAATGTTCTTGCATTGTTTTCACCCACATGAAACCAATAGGATGTTGTCGACTTCAACTAAGGAAAATTAAAAGTGATAGATTGAATCGAGCTACGCATAAAATATAACACAAACACGGGCTGGAAATTGGGTTATCTATCTCACCATACAAGTGGACATAGACAACAACAACGGAAAATGACAACCAAAACCTTTGATGACATAAAGACCGCAAGTAAATTCACAACCTCGCATGTAAATATAATGAAGATTTCAGAGTATATGGGGCGTACAAACCTCTTTTACCTGAGGAGGCATGTTCTGATATTCAGCCTTCCATTTGGCATGGCTTAACATGAGGAGAAAAAGCACATATAACAATTGATGAAATAAACTTGTAGCCAAGGTTGAACCACATGATGAGTGGTTCAACCTGCAACTTTCTATGTGGCGTAGGAGTATAACATGCATAACAATATGTAATTACTTATACAATAGAAACAAAAGATGTATTATCATGGGAGGATATGTTGGTTGTGGTGCGTGTGTATGTGTTAAAGAAAATGAAGGGTTAAATGGAAAGCAAAACCTTTGATGACAATCTTGTATGCAAAAAGAAAAAGTGCATCCATTGCTTCCAGCAATGCCAAAATGATAACATGTTTGTTGCATCTGTTGAAAAAAGATGAATCAGTAATGTAGAGAATGAGGAAAGCCAAAAAGGTGTAAAATGTCCTATCAACCATGATGTAAGCGAATGCAAGTTGGAAAACAAAACATGTAGATGAACCTCTGTGTGGACATAAAGACCGCAAGTAAATTCACAACCTCACATGTAAATATAACAAAGAATCCAGAGTATATGGGGTGTACAAACCTCTTTTACCCGAGGAGGCATGTTGTGATATTCAGCCTATCCATTTCACATGAGTTAACATGAGGAGAAAAATCACATCTAGAAATTATTGAAATAAACAAGTGAAGGTTGAACCACATGATGAGTGGTTCACCCTAGAACTTCTTATGTGGCATACGAGTGCAACATGGAAAAGAGTATGTAATTATTTATATAATTGCAACAAAAAATGTATTATCTTGGGAAAATACGTTGGTTGTGGTGTGTTTGTATGTGTTAAAGGAGATGAAGGGTTAGAAAGCAATCAAAACCTTTGATGACAACCTTGTATGTAAAAAGAAAAAGTGTGTCCATTGCTCCCAGCAACACCAAAATAATAACATGTTTGTTGCATTTGTTGAAATAAAAGATGAATCGGTAATGGAGAGAAAGAGGAAAGCCCAAAAGGTGTTAAATGTCCTATCAACCATGATTTAAGTGAATGTGGTTGGAAAACAAAGTGTGTAGATGAACCTCCATGTGGACGTAAAGACCGCAAGTAAATTTGCAACCCCGCATGTAAATATAACAAAGATTAAGGAGTATATGGGGTATACAAACCTATTTTACCTAAGAAGGCATGTTGTGATATTCAGCCTTCCATTTGGTGTGACTTAACATGAGGAGCAAAAGCACATCTAGCAATTCATGAAATAAGCATGTGAAGGTTGAACCACACGATGAGTGGTTCAACCTACAAATTTTTATGTGGCATATGAGTGTAATGTGCATAATACTATGTAATTACTTCTAGAGTTGCAAGAACATATGTATTAGGGAAGATACGTTGTTTGTGGTGCATGTGTATGTGTTAATGGAGAGGAAAGGTTAGAGGGATACCAAAACCTTTTATGACAACCTTCTATGAAAATAAATGTGCATCCATTGCTTCCACCAACACCAAAAGAATACTTTTTTTTGGCATCTGTTGACAAAATCACGAATCATTAATGCAATGAATCAAGAAAGGCATACATGTGTAAATTTCCCTATCAACCATGATGTGAACCAATGCGTGTTGGAAAACACAGTGTCTACTTGAACCTCCAAGCAAACATAAATACCACAAGTAAAATCACAACCTCACATGAAAAAAGACTAAGATGACATAGTAGATGGGGTCTAGAAACCTATTTTACCTGAGTAGGCATGTTGTCATATGGAGCCTTCCATTTGAGGTGAGTTAACATGACCAAAAAAAGTGTATATGACAATTCATGAACTAAAAAAGTGCGGGTTCATTTGGATGAGAAGTCCAACCCTTACTTTTTATGTATCCCCCAGCTGCAAATCCTCTCCAAATTCTCCACCCTTCAGCTTTGTACAAGCTCAAAAAACTAACTCGCAATCCACTGTGTTTTCCTAGCTGCCTATATTTTAATGATATGACAAAATCAAAACGCAATTCATACTCTAAGTAATAGTTTTGGTAAATTTACAAAGTTCCCTTTATTACATTAGTAGTGTAAGGTTTTCATTACACTTGTTTTGTCTATTGGTAATTCAATGTTGGAAAAGACTGTGGCTTGAGGAACCTGAGATCTTACAAATACTTCAAGAAGTAGCGGGTACTAGAATGTATGAAATCACAAAGGAATTTGTTGTAGAAATACTTGAAAAGAAGAAGACCATAATGACACAAATACTATATTGATTCAAATAACTGAAACCCAACACTATGTTTTCTGAATTACAGCTATTTTGTGCACTTTATTTTCTCAGTCATGCAAAATTTAAACACAACAATGGAATGTGTGATTTTGAAGACACTCATACTATTTTGTAACATTCCATGTTGCAAAACCGTGGGTGTTAAGAAACAAGCAACCCAACATGAGACAACCCTTCACATTTAAGCAAGGAGATTCAAATAACTGAAACCCCACGCTGTGTTTTCCCAATTACAATTATTTTGTGAACATTATTTTTTCAATCATCTGAATTTTAAACACAAGAATGGAATGTGTGATTTTAAAGACATGCATATTGTTTTGTAGCATTCCATGTTGTAAAACCATGGGTGTTAAAAATCAAGCAACCCAACATGAGACAACCCTTTTCATTTAAACAAGGAGATTCAAATACCTGAAACCCCACACTATGTTTACCCAATTACAATTATTTTGTGCAATTTATTTTTTCAATCATGTAAAATTTAAACACAACAATGAAATGTGTGATTTTGAAGAAATTCATACGGTTTTGTAATATTCCATGTTGCAAAACCGTGGGTGTTAAAAAGCAAGCAACCCAACATGAGACAACCCTTCACATTTAAACAAGGAGATTCAAAAAACTGAAACCTGATACTATGTTTTCCCAATTACAATTATTTTGTGCACTTTATTTTTTCAATCATGCAAAATTTAAACACAAGGATGGAATGTGTGATTTTGAAGACATTCATACTATTTTGTAGCATTCCATGTTGCAAAACCATGGGTGTTAAGAAGCTAGCAACCCATCATGAGAAAGAAAACCCTTTGCATTTAAAGGAGATTCAAAAAACCGAAACCCAACACTGTGTTTTTGGAATTACAGTTACTTTGTGCACTTTATTTTTTTAATCATGCGATATTTAAACACAAGAATGGAATGTGTGATTTTGAAGACATTCATACTATTTTGTAACATTTCATGTTGCAAAATCATGGGTGTTAAGAAGCTAGCAACCTAGCATGATACAACCCTTTGCATTTAAACAAGGAGATTCAAATGACTAAAACCCAACATAGTGCTTTTGGAATTACAGTTATTTTGTGCACTTTATTTTTTCAATCATGCAAAATTTAAACACAACAATGGAATGTGTGATTTTGAAGACATTCACACTGTTTTGTAGCATTCCATGCTGAAAAATTATGGGTGTTAAGAAGCAAGCAACCCAACATGAGACAACCCTTTGCATTTAAACAAGGAGATTCAAATGACTAGAACCAAACAATATGTTTTCTGAATTAGAGTTATTTTGTGCACTTTATGTTTTTAATCATGCAAAATTTAAACACAAGAATGGAGTGTGTGATTTTGAAGATATTCATATTGTTTTGTAGCATTCCATGTTGCAAAACCATGGGTGTTAAGAAGCAAGCAACCCAACATAAGACAACCCTTTTCATTTAAACAAGGATATTCAAATAACTGAAACCCCACACCGTGTTTTCCCAATTACAATTATTTTGTGCCCTTTATTTTTTAAGTCATGCGAAATTTAAGCACAAGAATGGAATGTGTGATTTTGAAGACATCCATACTATTTTGTAGCATTCCATGTTGCAAAACCGTGGGTGTTAAGAAGCTAGCAACCCGACATGATACAACCCTTTGCATTTAAACAAGGAGATTCAAATAACTAAAACCCAACACTGTGTTTTTCGAATTATAGTTATTTTGTGCACTTTATTTTTTCAATCATGTGAAATTTAAACACAAGAATGGAATGTGTGATTTTGAAAACATTCATAATGTTTTGTAGCATTCCATGTTGCAAAAATGTGGTTGTTAAGAATCTAGAACCTAGCACGAGACAACCCTTTGCATTTAATCAAGGAGATTCAAATGACTGAAACCCAACACTCTATTTTTTGAATTACAGTTATTTTGTGCAATTTATTTTTTCAATCATGCGAAATTTAAACACAACAATGGAATGTGTGATTTTGAAGACATTCACACTGTTTTGTAACATTCCATGTTGCAAAAATGTGGGTGTTAAGAAGCTAGCAACCTAGCATGAGACAACCCTTTGCATTTAAACAAGGAGATTCAAATGACTGAAACCCAACACTTTGTTTTCTGAATTACAACTATTTTGTGCACTTTAATTTTTCAATCATGCAAAATTTAAACACAAGAATGGAATGTGTGGTTTTGAAGATATTCATAATGTTTTATAGCATTCCATGTTGCAAAACAGTGGGTGTTAAGAAGCAAGTGACCGAGCATGAGACAACTCTTTGCATTTAAATAAGGAGATTCAAATAACTGAAACCCAACATTGTGTTTTCCGAATTACAGTTATTTTATGCACTTTATTTTTTCAATCAAACAAAATTTAAACACAAGAATGGAATGTGTGGTTTTGAAGAAATTTGTAACTTCAGATTAAATCTTTCTAATAAGATCTGCAACTAGAAAGAACAATATTAATCCTAATCGAAAATCAAAAAATAAAGAACGAAATTGAAAACATAATGAATAATTAACAAACTAAATTGATCTCACCGAATATGTATTCACCCTTTTGAATTAACTCCATTGCTCTTCTCCATTTTGCCTTTTTAGTGTTCTTGCCCTCAGATTTCTGTGTTTGAATGCAAGTATAGCTATGTTGAATGTCTAAGCAAAATATTGAAGATTGTTTCTTCTCAAAAGTGTATAATTTCGGGACGAGGAATAATGATTGTGACAGGCCATTTTATAGATTGTAGGTTTTCGAACGATCGGCTCAGATTGAAAGAGAGATCGATGGATGAGATTGATGAATGCCATGCAATGAGTTATGTAACAGATAGAATGCGAGTTAGAACGCGAGTTAGAACGTGAGTTCAACTGCAGGATAAAGACTAATTTTAGAATGTGAGTTAGAACATGAGTTCCAATCTTAATCTTCAAAAATAGAAGAAATAGACTTTGTATGCAAAAGTCAAAGTTAGAAGTTGGAGAATAAATGCATTCAAATGAAAACGTGAGTTAGAACTAGTTAATTGACTAGTTGTGACGGAGAGTTCTCTCACAGAGTTAAACTGGTGTTTAAACCGAAGAGATAACTGGAGAACTAAAAATAGAACTCGAGTCCGAAGGTGAGTGAATGACCTAGTCAACTAATTGATAGAAGAATGTGACATAAATAATTAAATATGAATTAAATGCTAATTTAATTCAACATTCAAAAATAAGACTTTTAATTAAATAAATAAAGTAATTTATTTAATTTGACTGTTTGAAAAGGATAAATATGAATAATTAAATAATAAATATTTAATTATAGATAAAGGGGTTAAATGGATAATTAAATAAAGATATTTAATTATAGCTGGAAAATTATGATAAAGGGGTAACTAAATAATAAATTATTTAATTGATAGATAAAGGGGGTAGAATAAATTAGTTAGGGACATAATTAAATAATTGTGATGTATTTAATTAGTCAAGTTGAATAAAGATTAATAATGAATTAATTAAAAAGGGGTATTTAATTAATAGAGGAAATATGTGTTAGAAAAGTTAATTAAATAATTAATATTATTTAATCATGACCATGGACTATAGAAAATTATGTCGAATATGTGTACTCGCAGGCCTAGACCAATTTTAGGTATCTACAAAATTCATATTGTTTTGTACCATTCCATGCTGCAAAACCGTGGGTGTTAAGAAGAAAGCAACCCAACATGAGACAACCCTTTGCATTTAAACAAGGAGATTCAAATAACTAAAACCCAACACTGTGTTTTCCCAATTACAGTTATTTTATGCACTTTATTTTTTCAATCATGTGAAATTTAAACCCAACAATGGAATGTTTGGTTTTGAAGACATTCATACTGTTTTGTAGCATTCCATGTTGCAAAACTGTGGGTGTTAAGAAGCAAGCAACCCTGCATGAGACAACCCTTTGCATTTAAACAAGGAGATTCAAATAATTGAAACCCAACACTATGTTTTCTCAATTACTGTTATTTTGTGCACTTTATTTTTTCAATCATGCAAAGTTTAAACACAAGAATGGAATGTGTGATTTTGAATACATTCACACTATTTTATAGCATTCCATGTTGCAAAACCATGGGTGTTAAGAAGCTAGAAACCCAACATGAGACAACCCTTTGCATTTAAACAAGGAGATTCAAATGACTGAAACCCAACGTTGTGTTTTTCGAAGTACAGTTATTTTGTGCACTTTATTTTTTCAATCATGCAAAATTTAAACACAACAATGGAATGCGTAATTTTGAAGACATTCACACTGTTTTGTAGCATTCTATGTTGCAAAACCGTGGGTGTTAAGAAGCGAGCAACCCAACATGATACAACCCTTTGCATTTAAACAAGGAGATTCAAATAATTGAAACTCCACACCATGTTTTCCCAATTACAGTTATTTTGTGCACTTTATTTTTTCAATCATGCAAAATTTAAACACGAGAATGGAATGTGTGATTTTGAAGACATTCATACTCTTTTGTAGCATTCCATGTTGCAAAACCATGGGTGTTAAAAAAAAATCAACCCAACATGAGACAACCATTTGCATTTAAACAAGGAGATTCAAATAACTGAAACCCCACACCGTGATTTCCCAATTATAGTTATTTTATGCACTTTATTTTTTCAATCATGCAAAATTTAAACACAAGAATGGAATGTGTGATTTTAAAGAGATTCATACTCTTTTGTAGAATTCCATGTTGTAAAACTGTGGGTGTTAAGAAGCTAGCAACCCAGCATGAGACAAACCTTTGCATTTAAACAAGGAGATTCAAATAACTGAAACCCCACACCATGTTTTCCAAATTACAGCTATTTTGTACACTGTATTTTTTCAATCATGCAAAATTTAAACACAACAATGGAATGTGTGATTTTGAAGACATTCATACCGTTTTGTAGCATTACATGTTGCAAAAATGTGGGTGTTAAGAAGCTAGCAAACCAACATGAGACAACCCTTTGCATTTAAACAAACAGATTCAAATGACTGAAACCCAACACTGTGTTTTTGGAATTACAATTATTTTGTGCACTTTATTTTTTCAATCATGCAAAATTTAAACACAAGAATGGAATGTGTGATTTTGAAGACATTCATACTATTTTTTAGCATTCCATGTTGTAAAACCGTGGGTGTTAAGAAGCTAGCAACCCAACATGAGACAACCCTTTGCATTTAAACAAGGAGATTCAAATGACTGAAACCCAACACTGTGTTTTCTGAATTATAGTTATTTTGTGCACTTTATTTTTTCAATCATGCAAAATTTAAACACAAGAATGGAATGTGTAACTTTGAAGACATTCATACCGTTTTGTAGCATTTCATGTTGCAAAACCGTGGGTGATAAGAAGCTAGCAACCTAGCATGAGATATCCCTTTGCATTTAAACAAGGAGATTCAAATAACTGAATCCCAACACTATGTTTTTTCCCAATTACAGTTATTTTGTGCACTTTATTTTTTCAATCATGCAAAATTTAAACAAAACAATGGAATGTGTGATTTTGAAGACATTCATACTATTTTGTAGCATTCCATGTTGCAAAACTATGGGTGTTACGAAGCTAGCAACCCAACATGATACAACCCTTTACATTTAAACAAAGAGATTCAAATGACTAAAACCCAACACTGTGTTTTCCAAATTACAGTTATTTTGTGCACTTTATTTTTTCAATCATGCAAAATTTAAACACAAGAATGGAATGTGTGATTTTGAAGACATTCATACTATTTTGTAGCATTCCATGTTGCAAAACCATGGGTGTTAAGAAGCTAGCAACCCAGCATGAGACAACCCTTTGCATTTAAACAAGGAGATTCAAATGACTAAAACCCAAAACTGTGTTTTTCGAATTACAGTTATTTTGTGCACTTTATTTTTTCAATCATGCAAAATTTAAACACAAGAATGGAATATGTGATTTTGAAGACATTCATACTATTTTGTAGAATTCCATGTTGCAAAATCATGGGTGTTAAGAAGCAAGCAACCCAACATGAGACAAACCTTTGCATTTAAAAAAGGAGATTCAAATAATTGAAGCCCCACACCATGTTTTCCCAATTATAGTTATTTTTTGCACTTTATTTTTTCAATCATGTGAAATTTAAACACAAGAATGGAATGTGTGATTTTGAAGACATTCATACTGTTTTGTAGCATTCCATGTTGTAAAATCGTGGGTGTTAAGAAGCTAGCAACCTAACATGATACAACCCTTTGCATTTAAACAAGGAGATTCAAATAACTAAAACCCAAAACTGTGTTTTTCGAATCACAGTTATTTTGTGCACTTTATTTTTTCAATCATGTGAAATTTAAACACAACAATGGAATGTGTGATTTTGAAGACATTCATACTATTTGGTAGCATTCCATGTTGCAAAACCGTGAGTGTTAAGAAGCTAGCAACCCAGCATGAGACAACCCTTTGCATTTAAACAAGGAGACTCAATGACTGAAACCCAACACCGTGTTTTCCGAATTACAATTATTTTGTGCACTTTATTTTTTCAATCATGCAAAATTTAAACACGACAATGGAATGTGTAATTTTGAAGACATTCATACTATTTTGTAGCATTCCATGTTGCAAAACTGTGGCTGTTAAGAAGCTATCAACCCACCATGAGACAACCCTTTACATTTAAACAAGGAGATTCAAATAACTGAAACCCCACACCATGTTTTCCCAATTACAATTATTTTGTGCACTTTATTTTTTCAATCATGTGAAATTTAAACACAAGAATGGAATGTGTGATTTTGAAGACATTCATATTGTTTTGTATTATTCCATGCTGCAAAACCGTGGGTGTTAAGAAGATAGCAACCCAGCATGAGACAACCCTTTGTATTTAAACAAGGAGATTCAAATAACTGAAACCCAACACTATGTTTTCTGAATTACAGTTATTTTGTGCACTTTATTTTTTCAATCATGCAAAATTTAAACAAAACAATGGAATGTGTGATTTTGAAGATATTCATACTATTTTGTAACATTCCATGTTGCAATGCCCTATGTGTTAAGAAGAAAGAAACCCAACACGAGACAACACTTCACATTTAAACAAGGAGATTCAAATAACTGAAACCCAACATTGTGTTTTCCCAATTACAATTATTTTTTGAACTTTATTTTTTCAATCATGCAAAATTTATACACAACAATGGAATGTGTGATTTTGAAGACATTCATACTATTTTGTAACACTTCAATTACAATTTTTTTTTCACTTTTTTTTTCAATCATGCAAAATTTAAACACAACAATGGAATGTGTGATTTTCATTGCATTCATACATTTAAACAAGGAGATTCAAATAACTTAAATCCCAACATTGTGTTCTCACCTGAATTTGGTCATTTTTCTCCTCCAACTCCTCCACGTGCACTCAAACCTTCAGCTTTCAACATGCAGACTACCAAATAACACCTGTATTTGGTCACTTTTCTCCTCCAACTCCTCCATGTGCACTAAAACCTTCAGCTTTCAATGAGCAGACTAGAAACAGAAATGCCCACGTCATTCGCCATTTTTCTCGTGCCAGAAAAAAATGCGGATGAAAGAGACTTCATGGGAAAGCTAAGGCGCCCACTTTTTTCAGCCGACAGGAGGTGGGAAAACCCACCTGACAGTGTCGTTAACTCCTACCTACCATTTCCTGGATGTTTGGTTTCGTCTGCTGGTTTTGTCACTTTTCAGCCCCCATCTGGCGGGCCTTGCACTACGATGTCTCGTCATGTTATGTATGTTACCATGCATGTTGTTATGTATGTTTTCATGCATTTTTGTATACACATAGGTCACTTTTGTCTAGGATTTTTCCGGCTCCAATGTTTTCCATGTGAATAAAAGAGTTGTTGATTTTAAATCCACCAACCAATAATTTATGACACATCTATAGATATTTATTTTGGCACATGTTATGTCTTTCTATAAATTTAAAATTTACCTAACACCATTATTTTTGGACATACCTATGTTTCATCTACTTATATTAATGGCACTTCTCTTTCACCCACCAAAATTTATTATTGAGTACATCTTTCAATCTATAGCGTATATTTTGGGTGTGATTTATCTTCTTCTTTCCAGTTTGAACTACTACACTATGTAATGATTAGGGTTGGACACCTAGGTGTATATGTTAGAGTTTTTTCTCATTAAGTGGATTTTGGTTTGTTGTTTCTCCTTTGAATGCCAAGGAATTTGTAGGGAACCCATTAATGTCGCAGTCCATTTTATTGAGAACTTTGTATGTATTTAGGATCTTAGTCATAGCTAGATATTTTTCCTTGCCAAATTTGTGGGTATGAATGTAACATCAAGTTAGATGAATGTGAAAAAATTCTAAAGATATCGCAAGGCTTGCAATGATCTTTCTCAATTTTATGTATGAACATATGTAGTTGTGTTTGGATTACTAAGTATATTATGTTTCAAGGTTTCATGTTCACTAATGTATGTTTATACATAGTTGCATGTTATTCCTTCCCTATTTTTTCTCTTCTCAATGTTGTGACTTTTTTTCCTAATAGATAGGCATCGGTTTGAAACCATACTCCAATCTCGCACCATAAAATCAAGCATAAACTAGTAGTAGAGGATTAGGATTACTATTTTTAAATATTCATGACCTCATATTATAACCATGGATTTATCTTCAAGAGATCTATGCCCCTGGGAATACCCTCCCATGTCTAATTTGAGCTCAAAGTGTAGGAGATGTAATCCACTCTCATAGATTTGGCCGTTATCTCTCCATAGTCTATTGATGATCTAATTTCACTTGCATGATGACAACCCTAGACTTGTGAGTGAGATTTTTCTCTACAAAATAGAGAAATGATTTTGAGACCTAACAAAATTATGTCGTGTGGAAGGAAGTTACTTTAGTTGTTGTCAATAAAGTGTGAGCCCGACGTATATTTAAAACACCTATGCAACTCATTTTCAAGTTTCTATGAGAAAATTTATGTTGGGTAATTTTGACATCTCGCAAACTTACACCAAAAACATTGGTTTCGTTATCGGGGACATAAGAGACAAAATAACATTTTCAGAGCCTTAGCAATAGGATAAGTTTTATCCAATGGATTTTGTTTGGATAAGTTTGGTATCCTATTAACTTTTGTTGATAAAATGGTATCATTACCAAGGAGACCTTAAAGGTGTTTTTTTGTCATTGCCAATAGTAGATAGTTTGTAGCTATGCATTTTTGGGGGTAAGTTTAGAATCCCATCAACTTACGCTTGAAAAAATGGCACCTAAAGAATGAAAAGGGTTGTTGGTTTGAAAGTAATTTGAAAACTCTACTAGTGGTTACAACCCAAAATCAATGTTGTGCTTGGAGGTCTATGTGCTTCAAGAATTTCCTCATTGTCATGAGGTGGTGACTTTGTTAAAGAAAAAAAATTTATTGTTGTTTTTCATGTTTCATGAACACATAGAAAGTGATTGCAACTAATTATTTCATATTTTTATTTCTTCCATTTTAAAGCATGGTTTCTTAAAATGGGTAAAACAAAAATTATTGTTATCATCTCTCTACCATGTGTAAGTGATTATAGCCAATTATGATGATCTAAAATGGTCGTATTTATCCTAGGGATACTTGAGAAAATATACATATGATTCAAACCCTGGGAAGTATGATAAGATGCATGTCCAAGAATGCTATGAGGATGAATCACCTTACTATTCTTATAACCTAGCACCTAGGAATAGTTCACTTTCAAACATAGAGGCATATATACTTGAAAATAAGTTGATGGTAGATAGGCTTCTTGAGTTTGAGATGGAATGTAAAAAGATAATCAAGACTCTTCAATCATAAATATATCATGTTGTTACAAAAAAATAATTTTCTACTTTCCATATTATTCCACTTGATCCCATTTATAAGCAGCTTTCCCTTTCTTGGTTCAACTATGAAAGACAAATGATAATATCTTAAATCTATAATTGATGCCTAGGTTTGATGGTTATGATCAATTGGGAGGGGATGCACTTGTTGAGATATTTTAAAACTTCATGGAAAAGTATCGGTTTGAAGATGAAGACATGTGGATGAGATTTTTTGTTAGTCCATTAGTTGGAAAGTCAAAGATTTGGTATGTTGGTTTCTCTGAGCATTCTTTTTCTTAATAGAATCAACTTGTGGTTGTCTTTGAAGAAGAGTTCTAGACTCTATTGCTCTTGTTGAAGAATTTCAAAACATCAAATGGAAAGAGGGAGATTCTAGCATGGAGTTTACTTATAGGTTTGATGTTTCCATTTCTCATATCCTAGAAGACTATAGACCTAACATACCTGCCTATATTGACATGTTTCTTGGAGCCTATGAATTTTCTCTAGGTTTCATGTCAATACAGGAAGAATTTAATTTGGAAAACATGCAACAGGTATATCAATGCCTTGATTTCATTGATGATCTAAGAAGGTTCATGGTTGCAAAATCATTTTCCTCAAGGATAGATGTTATTGGTGGTGAACTTGTTGATGATGAGTGTATGATGGCATCAAGTATAAGCATAATATCAAATGATGACTGTGTTTATACGAGGGTAGATGAAGGTGTTGGTACAATACATGAAAGAAATACAAAATGAAAATGATAGTGTTTGCATCGAGCTTCAACTAGATAGATTATCTATGGGTGATTATACTAAATAAATCAGCGATGATTTCTAGTTTGTTGAAGAGAGGTATGACCCTATTATTTTTTTAAGTAGTATGGACAATGAAGAAGATGTATATGAAATATATTCATTAGATGAGCTAGTTCAGGTAGTTAATTATGTAGAGCATGCACATGTTGGTGATGGAAATGATGAAAAATGATTTTCCTTTCTTGTTTGATATGTTTCCTTCCTTTGTTATTGTTTCTAATTTTGAAGTGGTTGATGATAGTTTGCATGAGGATAGATTAGGCATAGCTATACATGAAAATAAATATATAGAAATAAATGCATGTACAACTAATGATATTGATTTTGAAGAGTTTACACTTGAAGATTGTGTCTTGGGTGATCATATGGATGCATATGAGAGCCTCTTTCTTTGGTGTGTAACTTTTCTTATTGTAGTAGCATGTGTCACAATATATTTCCAAGATATTGAAACAAAAAGTCAATACGAAAAGTGCATCTCTTCACACAAAATGTTTCATGATCCTAATGCTTGTGTTGATAAATTTTGCATCAACATAAGTGATTCCAAGGTATGTTGACTGCTTTTTATCCCAAAGATGAGTGAAATTGAATATGAGGCTTTCCCTTTTGATGAAGGTATAGATTTATATAGTGTGGATGATAGTGTGTCAGATTTTGAGTGCTTCACTTGGGCCCATCATGCATCTTGTCATGGTTTTGAGGAACAACATGTTCTCCATATTGGTGATCAATTTTTTGCTCAAGTTCCTTTTATATTAAAGCTTCAAAAAATTTAGTTTGACTTGCTAGAAGATGAGTTTCCTTCTACAAATCAATATAGCGAAGAGGAATGTTTTTATTTTCCATGTGAATTGGAGGTATTCTCTTTTTACCTCAATTCATTTAGGAGGCCAACATGTATGAAAATAATAAAACATTTGTGGGCGTTGATCTAAGTTTTTAATTGATTCCCCCTAGTACTATAAAGATAAATAATTTAATGCCAAACAATTTGGTGGCCTATATTCTATGGTTGCCATATAATGGAAAGGTCAATGGTGGAGCATGTTTTCACTCTCTTGGTGGAAATCACAAGTTGGTACATGTAAGAAGGTTGCATTTGTTGCAATTTTGTGTAGGAAATAATTTTGGGTTGTGGTGTAGTCATGGTAGGAGGGTTCCAAAAGGATTTGTCCAAACCATGTTGCAATGAGTCAACACAACACAAATAACATAGAAAACTTATATGCAAACATGAATCTTCATTAATATGGAATGCTTAAATGTAACATTACCCTCAAGGGCGAATTAAAAGGGCTCACAAGCCTTGCCTCAAAATACTTTAACAATACAATTGTTCAATAGGCCTTATTACATGCCCTTGAAGGGTTTATGCAAAAATGAATCTAACTAATAATGAACTGTTTATCTAGTACTTATGAATCTCTTATCTACAATGAATTACAATTCTTATAAATATGCTTATCGAGCTCCAAAATAGGTATGCATCGGCCACAAGGGTTAATAACCCGATGAACAAATATGAATATCGACCTCTAGATATGAAGAATTAGCTACACGTGAAATGAATTAACTTGTAAATATCCAAGATAGGTCCCAGCAAACCCAAGATGCTTGTATTATGCTCCAATAAGAATTCTTGGACTAGGTCAGCCCCAAATGCTCTAACTAGTAACATAGCGAAATTTTGAGAGCAATAACTTTCAACAGACAACTGCAAATGATGTGAAATTTGGATATGTGGTAGATTTCAATGTGTAGATGTTATATCCTACTCCACGAGCTAAGAAACAATGATGTGGAAAAATGTGGAATGAACTACTTAAAATACTACTAAATGCAATGCAAGAAAAGAACTATTTTTGGTTGATACAGGATTGCTTTACAACTAAGGATGCTCCTACATCAGACACCCGAGGTTGGGAGAAAGTGAGTCCCTCACTTTCTAGGTCTAAAAGGAAAACCAAGATGGTCCACCTCAGCCTAATAAACCCATGATGAATCCTCAACTAGCCTACCTTTCCACTTCACTAGATAGTCTTTGTAATATTTGTTCCTAGTGCTTCTTTTGATTCTGGTATCCAAAATCCATTCAACCTCCTTCGATACTTGATGTGGTAACTGCTCCTTCAAGTCTAATTCATCACTACTTCCACTTGATTCTCCCTTATGAAACTCGTATATGTCTACCAGATTGAAGATAGGTGATATACCCAATGTCTTGGTAACTTTACTTCAAACGCATTTCCAGAATCAAACTTCCTAAGTATCTTACATGGTCCAAACTTTCTCATCTTCAACTTATTGTATGTACCAACTAGAAATATTTCCTTTCTTAAATATACCATCACTTCATCTCCAATAGAAAATTCCTTATGTCTCTGATGCTCATTTGTCTTCTCCTTATACTTATCATTCATGTCTTCTAAATGTTTTCGGACCTAATTATGTAATGTATCCATGAAATCTACAAACTCTTCTACCTCCACACTTCTTTTACCCTCCATATTGATGTCCCCTAATTTTTCAACTCCTCTAGGACTTACTCGAGTAACAATCTAAAAAGGTGTCTTCTCTATACTCCGGTTCACTAAATTATTGTATGCAAATTCTGCTTGTGGTAAAACTATATCCCAACTTCATGCCTTATCTCCAACCAAACATCTCAAAAAATTACCCAAACTTCTATTCACTACCTCTATTTGTCCATCCGTCTATGGATGATATGCTGAAACTGAACTTCAAATATATTTTCATCTTCTTCCACAAAGTCCTCCAAAAGTATCCAATGAATTTGGTGTCTCTATCTAGAACAACACTCTTAGGTAATCCATGCAATCTCACAATCTCCTTGAAAAATAAATCAGCAACATGCACAACATCATTGGTCTTTTGAAAAGGAATAAACTGTGTCATTTTAGAAAAAATTTCCACCACTACCATGATAGAATCATAACCTCTCTGTGTTCTAGGTAATCGCAAAATGAAATCCATGCTCAAATCTTCCCAAGGTCTCTTTGGTACCATCAAAGGTTTGTATAATCCAATATTCTGACTATTCCCTTTTGCAACTTGATAGATTCTACAACTTTGAACATACTTCCTTACATCCTTATATATATGTGGCAAAAAATAGTGTTCACTCACCAAAGCTACTATTTTACCCACTCCAAAATTTCCTACTAATCCCCCACTGTTATTTTCCTTGATCAAATTCTCCCTCATTGAACTCCTCAATATACACAACTGATTTCCATTGAATAAGATACCTTCTTGAATGAAATAGTCCAATCATTGGCTTCGATCTATCAAGACTAGTTCTTTACATACTCTCCATGCTTCCCCAAAATATGCATCATCTTCATACATATGTTTCAATTCTTCAAATCCCAACACTTTTAATCTTATTTTTGTCAACAAATTTGTTTGAATTAGCACACCTATGCTTCAACACAAATGTGTAACTCTGCAAGAACTCAACCCATCTCATATGTCTCTGATTTAACTTTCCTTAACTGTTCAAATACTATAAATCTTGATGATTCATATATAACACAAACTCCATAGGCAACAAATAATGTCTCCACTTCTTCAAATCTTGAATTATGGCATAAAATTCTTGATCATAAATTGAGTATCTTCTTTTCGCATCATTCAACTTCTCACTGAAATAAGCCATAGGTCTTCCTTCTTGACTCAACACCACTCCAATTTCATTTCTACTTGCATCACAATCAACTTTAAATACTTTATCAAAATCTGGTAATGTGAATACTAGCTACTTTGTCACCTTTGGTTCAATAATTCACTCCTTTATGCTCTGAACGTCCACTTAAAGTCCTTCTTGTCACCTCTCATTATCTCTATCATAAGGTTACAAACACTACTAAAACTTCTAATAAAATTTCAATAGAAATTAGCTAATCCATGGAATGATATGACTTCTCCAATGTTTACTAGTGTAGGCCAATATAAAATTGCTTTCACTTTCTCTAGATCCATATTCAATCCTTCAACAAAAATAACAAATCCAAGGTATACCAACTCTGTCTTCATGAAACTACATTTCTTGACATTAATCAAAAACTTCTCTTCTCTCAACCTCTATAATACTTTCCATTTGTGCCACAAATGTTCTTCTCTAGTCTTACTGAAAATCAAAATATCATCCAATTAAATAATGATAAACTTACCCAAGAATTCTTTAATACCTCATTCATCAATCTCATGAAAGTACTCAGTGCATTAGTCAATCCAAAAGGCATAACTAACCACTCATACAATCTTTCATTAGTCTTCAATGTAGTCTTACATTCATCTCCTTCTCTGAATCTAATCTTATTGATTGTTCTTGAATCTGTACATACTCTACACTCTCCATCTTTCTTTGGTGCAATTACAACAGGTATCATAGATGGGCTTAAAATTTCTTTGATCAATCATTTCCTCAATAACTCTTGTATCTCCCAGCTCAACTCTACATTCTCTACCAATGTCATTCTATGCGTGACTTCTTTGTTTGGAAAACCTGCTCCTTGTATAAGATCTATGTGATGACTAATACTTCGGATTGGAAATAATCCATTTGGTACATTCTTTGACATGATATCTTCATACTCTTTCAACAATTTTGCTACCTCTTCCTATGGTAGATCTTCATTCCTTGTTGTCTCCAAACCACTTCTTCTTTTTGGAATCAACGCAAAACACATGTTCTCATGCCTCAATCCATCAAGAAGCTTCCTTCCATCTACCAAACATAGTCTGGAAGTATCATAAAATTCAATCTTCTCCTCTTCTTCCAAAAGTATCAACTTGATTCATTTTCCATTTGCTATCACAGTATAAGTATTCCTTCTTCCATCATGAATTGATTTCTTATCATATTTCCATGGTCTTCCTAATAATAAATGGCATGCATCCATAGGCATAATATCACATAATACTTCATCCCTATATGATCCAATATGAAATTTAACCAAACATTGTTCATTCACCAATATATTATGCCCATCTTGAATCCATGCTATCCTATAGGGGTTTGTATGTTTCAATCTCTTCAAGTTCAACTTGGTTACCATCTCTTTTGAAACTAAATTATCAGTGCTACCACTATCAATGATAACTTTACATACCTTTCCTCCAAACTTACATCTGGTTTTGAATAGAATTTTCCTCTATGGTGGTTCCTCAATTTATTCTTCATGCATCAAATCTCTTCTCATCACCAATGATTCTCCTTTCTCAAGTTTCCCAATTGAATTAGGGGATCCAACATGTTCTTCCTCCACATAAGTTTCTCTTCTGATATGCCCAGGTTTATTTTTGGTAATTCCTTGATGACACTCAAATGCACTATGTCCTTCACCTCCACATTTGAAATAGGTTCCTCTTAATGGTCTTCTCTTAGATATTCCTTCATCTCTCTAGAATCCATCATTGTAAAAGGAATTATGGCTTCCTCTATTACTAGGGTAGAAATTTAGATCTTCTCTTCCTCTGTAATATGGCTTAGCATCTTTTTCTTCACTTCAGTAGGGTTTTGGATCTTTGTTCTTCTCTACATATGGTCTTCTTTCTCTGGACTGGGGTCCATTCTTCTAAAATATTCCTCTTGCACTTCTATACCTTTTTTCAAATTTCTTGTCCAACTTATCTTCTACTTTCAATGCAAACTGATATGCTTCTTCAAAAGATGTTATCTTTACTAGGCGCTCAACTCTTCTTGAATTTTTTTTCTCAATCCATTTATATACTTGGCAACCTTTTCTTTGCTAGCTTCACTATGACCGGTTTTGATTATCATCTTTTAAAATTCTTCAATATATTCCTTCACAAATCTTTATTTTTTTCTCAAGTTTTGTAATCTCTTCAACAATTCCAGTTCATAATCTACTGGTATGAATTTATTCTTAAATTTTGTCACCATTCTATCCCACTTGATGATTTTTTCTTCACCTCTTCTATTTCTATCTAACTAAAATTCTTTCCACCATAATGCAACATGATCTTTCAACTTTGTTTTTGCAAATCTAACTCTTTCTGGATCTTCAATTCTTCATATTCGAAGTATTCCTCCATTTCATTGATCCAATCAATCAACTCTTTAGGATTCAAATTTCCCTCATACTTTTGAATTTCAATTCTAGTTCACTTGCCAATCTTTGAGATCACTTTAAACATCTTGAATTTATTTGATTCGTCATCTTCTTCATCTAGGGTATCTTCAATTTGATTAACATGTTCTGCTTCATCATTCTGCCTAGGGTTTAGGCCTTGCCTTCGATCTTCTTCAACAACATCTAACCTAACTCGCATCATGCACATAATTTCTAGCATTTCATCCATTCTTCTAGCAACATTTTCCATAGCTTGCGCTCTCCTTGGTGGCATATCTCCCCTCGAATCGGTAGAACTACCTCAATTAGATGATCTGGCTACAAGGGTTTCAACTGCCTAAAAAATTGGTGATCACTTTGATACCACTTGGTGCAGTCATTGTAGGAGTGTTCCAAAAGGACTGTTTGAACTGTGTAGCAATGAGTCAACACAATAGAAATAACACATAAAACTGATATACAAACATGAATCTTCATTAATATGGAATGCTTACATGCAACATTGGCCTCAAGGGTGAATTACAAGGGCTCATAGGCCTTTCCTCAAAAGGCTTTAACAATACAATAAGCCAACATGCCTTATTACATGCCCCTGAAGGGTTTATGCAAAAATGAATTTAACTAATCATGAGTTGTTGATCTAGGACTTATGACTCTCTTATCTACAATGAATTACAATACTTATAAATATGTTTCTTGAGCTCCAAAATAGGTCTTCATCAGTCCCAAGGGTTAATAACCTGATGAATGATCAAATATGAATGTCGACCTCCAGATATGAAAAATTAGCTCCATGTGAAATGAATTAACTTGTAAATCCCCAAGATGCTTGTATGATGCTTAGTTAAGCTTTGTATGATTTTTAATAGGTCCACAATAAGAATTGTTGGACCAGGTTGGCCCCAAATTCTCTGACTAGTAACATAGTGAAATTCTAAGAGCAATAACTTTCAACAGACAACTACAAATGATGTGAAATTTGGATGTGTGGTAGATGTTTATGTGCATATGTTATATCATGCTCCACGAGATGAGAAACAATGTTGCGGTAAAATGTGGAATGAACTACTGAAAATTCTATTAAATGCAATGCAATAAAGAAACTATTTTTGGTTGATACATGATTGCTTTACAACCAGGGATGCTCCTACATCAGGTTGAGGGAATCAATTCCTTCAATAGGCTTGTCTTTGATAGAGGCAAGAAAATTTAGTTTCCTATCCATGGCCAAGTTCCATGGGTATTCATATAGGGTCTGACCTATAAAATAATGTGGTATGTTTGTGCAACCATATCTTCAAATTCATGTGCCTTCATGCCATTAGCTATAGGTTACTATCCTTCCTTGTAAATATTGTATCTTCTCGTGTACATATTTTTGTTCTCCTTCATGATTCAATATCATCTTTTTGTTCCCTTTTTTGTCTAACCAGAGATTCTAGATTCTCACTATACTTGCAAGAGGCACATGTCTCCAACAAGAGTCGTTGTTGGGACTCAAATTTGTAGTTTTATTTTTTTCTTGAGTCCCTTTCCCTTATGTACCTTAATCATTTTGACCAAGTTTATAATAAATATGATAAATACTTTATGGGTCATGTTTTTTCAAAATTTCTTAGCACCAATGGATAGAGCACAAATAATTAAGTCAAGTTTCCTTTTGAAGTTTTGCAAAAATTTCTAAGGAATGAAATTTATGGACTTGTGAGTTTTATCCATCCATCTGGTTCAGTCTATTTCACCCACAAATGTCCCATCTAGATGGATTTCCTCGCTAATTTACAATTCCAATCCAGTCTCCCACATGTTGCAGTTCACCATTTTTTTCTCACAAAGGTCTTAAGTGTGAAAATGGCTAAGTGTCAGCTTTGTAGGAATCATCTTCCATCTGAAATTCACCACTTCACTCTTTTTCATCTGGTCCACTGGGAATTTTCTACTTTGTGAGAAAGTTCACCCCATCCAAAAATTTTGTAAGAATTTCCATTTGAACCAGCCCATTCCATATCTCGATAAATTTCTTATATTTTCACTTGCTCGACATCTTCCCCGAAGTGCTTTCCCAAATTGGTTGTATAGTTTTTACAAGTTGATGTATCCCATCTTCTTGCACTACCTACTGATGTTATCTTCCTCTTTGTGGGCATTTCTATGTGGAATTTTCTTGTTCACTTCATTTACTCTCTACCATTCGTTTTGTGGGCTTCCCCTTTGCATCTAAACTTAACCTTTCCAAATTTCTTCATCTAGTTTAGATCATTTTTCTCGCAAACTTGATCCACCCATTTTCCCACATTCATACTTGAATTTTGTCATGATGGAATAATCCCACCTACTAAATGTAATCATGATGTCAACATATTTGATCTTCCCAATCCATCTCACTCTTCTTTCTTACATCATGTTGACATCACCAATGAGACTTTTCATCCAAACCTGGCATGTTGATAAGGTGCAGATGCACTTGGTTTTCCGCTAGTTCCACTTGGAGGCTCATTACCTACCACAAACTAATGGATACTTCCAACTTGCATGAAGTTGTTGAAGATTTAAAAGACTAAGGAGATAGCTTACAAGTGATCTGATGTGAATCAGATGTATTTCTCTGATGTAAGAGAATCCAGTGGTGTAGGGCAATCTTGCATCACCCAAAAAAAATAAAAATTCTTTTTTTCTTTTTTTTTTTAGTCCCATGATGGAACTTACTATTTTTAGTAAGTTGGCCTAAACGGGCTCATATGGACCTGAAGATTTACCCCAAGGAGCATAACTGGAAAAAATATTTGATTGTGAAAGAACTGCAAGAGGAGCTACATCAAGGATTTGAGCCAAGAAGAGGAGATGAAAGTGAATATGAAGCTGAAAATGAGGAACAGTTCAAAGAAGAACAAAATGCAGTAGATCCATAGCAAGTCAGATTATTTAAGGCCGTCTCTAAGATTAGGAAAAGGCCAAAGATAGAAGTTTCTACATTTTCTAGAGATCTTAACCTAGAAGAGTTGATTAATTGGATCAATGATATGGAGGAGTACTTTGAGTATGAGGAGGTGGAAGATTCTGAGAGGGTCAAATTTTCAAAGACCAAGCTAAAGGGTCATGCAAATATTTGTTGGAAAGAGGTACAACTAGAAATAAATCGAAGAGGAAAAGAGAAAATAACAAGATGGAATAATATGATGGAAAAATTAAAAAGACATTTCATTCCTGTGGATTATGAGCTAGATTTGTTGAAGAAGATGCAAGGGTTGAAACAAGCAGTAAAATTAATCAAGGAGTATACAAAATAATTCCACCATGTCTTGATTAGAATAGGCCATTCTGAGGCCAATAAGGATAAAGTTTCCTATTACATAAAGGGTTTGAAGTCGAGTATTGAAGAAGAGTTGGGTCTAGTAAGAATATCTACCATTGAAGATATATATCAGTTTTCTTTGAAGGTAGAAGAAAAGTTGAATATAATATTTGAAAGTAAGCAAATAGGTGGGGGTCATAGTGGAAAGACTAGTGGATGGTCTTATGGAGGTTAAAATGAAGATCAAAAGAAGGGTGAAGGATCTAGTAGTAGCCAAAACCAAAAAGGAGATAACACCTACTATCCTCATGATCAAAATAATGGAGACCAAAGAGGAAGAGGAAGATCTAGACAAGGACTAGGAAGAAAAGGCTTTCATGGAACCTATTTCTATTGCAGAAAAGAAGGACATAGAGCCTGAGTGTCCTCAACATCAAGGAAGTACAAATAAAAGACTTGAGGGTAATGCACAAGTTGCACATGTAGATGAAGATGTTGAATCTTCACATTCTGAGGATGCAGAAAGAGGAGAGGTTCTTATTAATAGAAGAGCCTTGCTAAATGAGGAGAAAGAGCCAACTCAAAGGAAGAATTTATTTCACACTAGATGTAAGTGTGAAGGTAAATTTTGCAATGTTATTTATGGAGGTAGTATTAATAACCTTGTTTCAGAAGAGATGGTTAGTAAGTTATGGTTGGAGAGAAGGAATTTGAATCCATACCGGATTGCTTGGTTGCAGAAGGACCATAAAGTTTTGGTAAATGAACAATGTCTGGTAAATTTCAAGATTGGAAATTACCATGATGAGGTATTGTGTGATATTATGCCTATGGATTTTTGTCATATGTTGTTAGGTAGATCATGGCAGTTTGATTGGCAAGTGCAGTAAATGATGGACATGCCAATACCTATTCTTTGACAAAGGATGGAGTTCATCATAAGTTGAAGCCCTTGAAAGAGGCAGAGGAAAAGGTATGTAATAATGGAAGAATTTTTTTGGTTGATGGAAGAAATTTCCTAAAGGTATGAGGCATGAGCATATGTTTTTTGCATTGATCCCTAGAGTTGATAAAGAAGCTACTAATGAGGTACATGTAGAGGTTTCAAATATGTTGAATGAGTTTCAAGATATTGTTTCTGATAACGTACCTGAAGTTCTATCTCTAGTAAGAAAGAATAGTTATCTGATGGATCTATTCCTAGAGCCAGTTTGTCGAATAAGGCAGCTCATCATATGACTCTAGTAGAGAGTGAAGATTTGATCAAACAAGTGCAACAGTTGTTGCAGAAGGGATTGATCAAAGATATTTTGAGTCCATGTGCAATACCTATAGTACTAGCACCAAAGAAGGATGGGGAATGGCGGATGTGTATAGATTCTAGAGTCATCAACAAGATCACCATCAAGTATATATTTCCCTTTCTGAAAATTGATGACATTATAGATTATTTGAGTGGAGTTGAGTACTTCACGAAGATATATTTGAAGAGAAGATGTCACTAGATCCAAATTAGAGAAGGAGATGAATGGAAGACAACCTTCAAAACCAAGGAGGGCTTGTATGAGTGGTTAGTCATGCCTTTTGGGCTAACCAATGCACCAAGCACATTTATGTGGCTTATGAATGAGGTATTAAAACAAAAATTAGGAAAATTTGTTATTGTTTATTTAGATGATATTTTTATTTTTAGTAAGACATTGGAGGAGCACTTGATGCATATCCGAAGATTTTTAGAGAAGCTAAGGGAGGAGAAGTTGTTGATTAATTTTAAGAAATGTATTTTGTGAAGAGAGATTTGATGTATCTAGTATTTGTTGTCTCAGAAAAGGGTCTTAAAATGGATCCAAAGAAGGTGAGATCTATCATTGAATGACCTAACCCAAGGAGTGTTATAGAGGTAAGATCATTTCATGGTCTAGCAAGCTTTTACAGAATATTTATTAAGAATTTTAGTAGTATTTGTGCACCTCTAACTGAAGCAATGAGAGGGGATAGAAAGGATTTTAAATGGACTGTAGGAGCAGCAAAGAGTTTTGATATGTTGAAGAAGAAAGTCACATAGCAACTTGTTTTAGCAATCTAGATTTCAATAAGATCTTTCAAGTAGACTGTGATGCTAGTGGCACTGCCATAGGAGTTATTTTGAGTCAAGAAGGTAAGCTTGTTTCCTATTTTAGTGAGAATTCGAATGATGCTAAGAAGAAATATTCTATCTATGATGAGGATTTTTATGCTATAGTTCAGGCTTTGAATAAATGGAGACACTATTTGTTTCCAAAATAATTTGCTTTATATACTGATCACCAGGCTTTGCAGTATCTCAATAGTCAAGGAAAGTTAAATCAAAGGCACTTAAAATGGGTTGAGTTTTTGTAGAGCTATACTTTTTTTTGAAGCAAAGGAGTGGAAGGTCAAACAGAGTTGTAGATGCCTTAAGTAGAAGGTAAAATTTGTTGATAGAGATGAATATAGAGGTTGTTGGGTTCAATGAACTCAAGATTTTGTATCCTGAAGATCTAGACTTTACAAAACCTTGGAAGGCTTGTTTGGAACCTGTTACATTGGATAGGACAAGATGCTTGGATTTCTTAATTCAAGATGATGTTGTTTAGAGGAAGCCAATTGTGCATTCCAAGGAGCTCTATGAGAGAGAATCTAACCAAGGAGAAGAATAGTGGAGGATTGGCTTGACATTTCGATCGAGATAAGACCATTTCTCTTGTTAGTGAGAATTATTATTGGCCACGGTTACAAGAGGATGTGAAGAAGTTTGTACAAAGTTGTAGAGTATGTTAGATGGAAAAAGGAACAAGTAAGAATATTGGATTGTATCAGCCATTACCCGTACCTGAGAGGCCATGGGAGGACATTAGCATGGATTTTGTTCTTGGCTTGCCAAGAACACAAAGAGGGCATGATTTCATATTTGTGGTGGTGGATAGATTTTCAAAGATGGCATATTTCATTCCATGTCATAAGACTAGTGATGTTTTTCATATTGCAGAGTTGTTTTTCAAAGAGGTGGTGAGACTACATGGTCTACCGAAGAGTATAGTTTCAAATTGAGATACCAAATTTGTTGTTTATTTCTAGAGGACATTATGAAAGAAGTCAAAGATAAATTTTAAGTTCAATTATGCACACCATCCAAAGATTGATGGAAAAATGGAGGTGGTGAATAGGATTTTGGGTAACCTACTAAGATGCTTAGTAGGAGATAAGCCCAAGGGATGGGATTTGATTATACCATAGGCATAATTCACTTACAACAATTCTGTCAACAAGAGCAATGGTAAATCACCATTCCAAATTGTGTATGGAAGTAGTCTAAGAACTCCTTCTGAACTAAGAAGATGGATAAGGGGAGAAGAGTAGTGCTGAGGCTGAAAATTTTACCGAGCACCTAAAGAATTTGCATGAAGAGGTGAAGAAACATATCAATAAGATGAACTCACAATATAAGGCTAAGGCAAATCAAAAAAGGAGGTATAAGGAGTTCCAGGTAGGAGATGAAGTCATGGTTCATTTGTGAAAGGAGAGGTTTCTAGTTGGTACATACAACAAGTTAAAGATGAAGAAGTTTTGACCATGCAAGATCCTAAAGAAGCATGATTCAGGAAATGCATATGAGGTAGAGTTTCCTAATGGAATTCATATTTAACATGTGTTTAACATCTTAGATTTAACAAAATATCATGAAGGAGAAATTGATGAAGAAACAATAGAAGCATAGTGGAATATTCTAGCACCTACTTCAAAAAAGGAGGAGATACAAGAAATTTCAGATAGTTGTGTGGGTAGAAGCACAAGAAACAAGAAATACACAGATTACTTGGTGAAATGGAGAGGAAGGCTTGTTGAATATTCATTGTGGTTGTTTGAGGATGAGGTTAAGCGTCTTGGTTTCCCTCTAACTCTTGAGAAGTGACAGGGTCACTTTTCAAATTACCTTGGGTGTCTGATGTAGGAGCATCTAGTAGTGTAGGGAAATCTTGCATCACCCAAAAAAATGGTGTTTCTTATATTATTTAGTTTTTTTGATTCCCATGATGTCACTTAAGGGGTGTAAGACACTCAATTTTCAGAAAAGGTGATAAATGGTCACTTACTATTTTTAGTAAGTCAGCCTAAATAGGCTCGTATGGACCTGAAATTTACCCCAAGGAGCGTAATTGAAAAAAAAAATTGATCGTGAAAGAATCATCTCAATACCCTACATGGTTTGGGAGATATTAAAGTTTTCATCCCAAAAAAATTCTCCAATGCAGCTTCAAATTCAAATATGAAAACTTTAGAGGCCCCGAAACAACTCGAAAAGTTGACGAACTAGTCTCCAATAGGTTTTCCATTGTAGATCTCTTCAAGAGCTTTCCTATGATATGTTATAATAGCCAATCAGACACCCGGATCAAAAGTTATGGCCCTGTAAAGTTGCCACACTAAAAAGTGAATTTCATTAAAATTTCTTCCTAGGCAAGAAATCAAACGGCGAGACTTTTGGTGCCAAAACACAAGGAAAAGTTGAACTTTCTAGAACATTCTAGGGCAGTTATTGTTTACAATAAAAGGGTTAAGTGGGGTTGTAGAAGGTGGCTCCATTAGTGCAGATTGTGGCTCCAAATAATATATTTTGTTTTTAGAGTTGATTTTGTTGTAATGAATCAAGCCCATGAGGTTTTAGCATTGTAAATTTTGAATCTGTAATTTCATTTTCTGAAAATAATTGAAAATGAGTTATTTTTTGTCTCGCATGTTCTATGTTGGTATCTATTGTTGTGATTTGTGAGGGTTTCGGGTGGTGTGGCCCTCATCGTTCTCAAATTTGTAGATGCACTTGCACTCAAACTTCTCATAAAAGCCCAATAGGGCTGTTTTTCCCACCAGTGCCAATTGTAACCCATTTTTCCCATGTAGTGCACCTTATGGGGACTTTCTATTAATTTAGATTATATCCAAATGACTGTAGAAGTTCCACATTGATCCAAATGCTCCTTAAATTATCACAATCTATTGTTTTGAGTTGTAGATCAATTTGATTGTCTAAATTTTCACAATTTTGGTTTGTGATTACTTCTCAAATGATTTTTATGTGAATCAAAGAGTCATTGGTTCAAATCCACCAACCAAGAATTTTTGACACATCTCTAAGTAGGTATTTTTGCTTGTCATGTCTTCCTACAAATTTAAAATTCGCCTACCACCATTAATGTTGGTCATTCTTGTGTTTCATCTACCTACATCAATGATGCTACTCTTTCACCCACCAGAATGTATTACTAAGCACATCTTTCAATCCGCAATGTCCATTCTAGGTGTGATTTATCTTTTTCCATCCATTTTGAACTTCTATAGTGTGCCATGATTAAGGTTGGGCACCAAGGTGTGTATGTTAGATTTTTATCTCATCAAATTGAGGTTGGTTCATTGGTCCTCCGCACACCAAGAAATTTGCAAGGCATCCATTAATGCTACCATCTATCTTATTGAGAAATTGCAGACCAATGGAATAGAAGAAGATTAAAATTGTATTGAGATTTTGTTGCAAAATGTATCCATGGCACTTTGTATGTATTTAAGATAATTTATTAGCCACAGCTAGAGATTTTCCCTTGCCACATTTATTGGTATAAATATAACATTTATTTAGATGAATGTGATAGCATTTCAAAGACATTGCAAGGCTTGTAATGATATTTCTTAGTTCTATGTATGAATATATGTAGTTGTGTCTAGATTAATAATTATATTATGTTACAAGGTTTCATGTTCACTGATGTATGTTAATACATAGTTGCATGCTCTTCCTTTCCTATTTCTTCTCTTCTAAATTTTGTGGTTTTTTTCTCAATATATAGGCACTGTTCTAGAACCATACTCCAATTTCATACCATGAATCAAACACAAACTAGTAGTATATGAGTAGGAGTAGTATTTTTGTGTATTAATGACCTCGTTATATTACCAAGGATTTATCTTCAAGAGATATATTCAAATGAAACTATCTCATGTAGGTCGTGAATGCATATGGTTATCATCTATATAAGGGTTATATGCAACCAATTATTCTTAGTCTAGTGATATTTTTGGGGGGATAAGACATTAAGTTGGGTTTGGTTTCCCTTACCTTTTCATTGATCATTTTATGTGATTCCAATACCTATTGAGGCATACCCCTTGGAATACCCTCTCGAGTCTAAGTTGAGCTTGAAGTGTAGGATATCTAATCCACTCTCATAGAGTTGGACATTATCCCTCCATAGTCTATTGATGAGATGATTTCACTTGCATGATGAAAATACTTGCCTTGTGAGTAATATTTTTTTCTAGGAAGTGGAGCATTAATTTTGAGACCTAACACTACCTAAAGATGAGGAATGGGTAAATATTATTATTGGTTTGAATGTTGTACTTCATCTACCCATCTAGACTTTAAGACCTATTCACACCTTAGTATTAAGCTTACATATGTTATTTTTCCTTTTCCGTTTCAATTCATAGGATTAAGACACTTGGCACAATCTTGTGAGCTTTAGGGATTTTTCCACTCATAATTCAACCAGGCTATTTCTTTTTATTGTATCATGATTGTAATTACCTTTTTTGAGGTAATTTAGTTTTTTTGCAAATCTCATTTGTGTAGGGTTTCTTTGGTTTTTGTTGATAACTTGTTGTACTTGTAGATTCATCATGGTATCAAAGATCATAATCAGCAAACCCTTTCTAATTTTTTGAGGTTTTTAACTTAGACTGTTATACAAGGCCTCCTAGAGCAAAATAAACCTCATTTTTATGTCTAGAATGTCTTGAAACCCTAAGATTGCCTATCCAAAAACTAAAATTAGAGAAAGGAAAATTTTGGCCAAACCCTTATCCTACTACTCAAACTTCTATCAACTCACCATTCATTAGTGCCACCACCAACTCTACCCCTATCCATACATGCTACCAATTTTTTTTCCCAATCTAGTTCTCGCACTAGCCCATTATCACACGGGTGGCCAAGGGCTATGCTTACACCCTAGTCTCCTATGCCCATCAATTGGTCACCTAGGTGACCAAATGCCCATAAAAGATCCCTCACACTTCTTTCAAGCTCTAAAGGATCATTTTTTTGAAATCAAGCATAACTTGGGCATACAATATCATATTTTTACTCAAATAGTCATTAGAAAGATGGTTTCAAGAACTTTCTAGTAGTGCTAATCTTTTATCTAGATTTCGTATTTAGTGAATTTTATTGCTTATTGAATTCATCTTTATTTTTTCACTTCCATGTGTAGACACCTAATTCTGACTAATTCATTTTCATACACAATGACTCATTTTTCCATCATTTGACCTAAATAATATGTCTTCAATATTTAATTAAATAGTTTTATTATATGGTTAAATTAATCATCATTTTCACTTCATCTTGATAACTAAATGATTTTTTTTAATTATTTAATTATTTAATTATTTTTAATTTCAAATTTCTTTTTAATTCCATTTTAATTAAACAAATTCAAATTATTTATTTCGCCACTATTCGTCGATATTAATTAAATAATCAATATTATTTAATTATTTTTCTAATTATTCCTCTATTTCCAAGTTTAATTAAATAATTCATTATTATTTAATTAATTTCCACTTCCTCAATTAAATAATTTCTTTAATTATTTAATTTATTTCTCAAACATTATCCAAAATAAATAAAATTATTTAATTTATTTTTTAAATTCAACCTTGCACATCTAAACAATAATTAAATCTATTTAAATATTAAATACTCACGCAAATTATGCCTCACTTGTTGATTGAGACTTACTCTCAGTCCACTAATCAATCCACTCATCAATCAAATCCATTGAACAATCAATTCAATCCACTAACCGTCAATCTCAGTTAACATCTCAATCGATTCTCTTAACTAAATCATGCAATCACTTATCTAAAATTATACAATCAATTAGCAATCAATCAATTCCTCTCATCAATCCTCCACCATTAATCCTTTTTAGTATCTCATCTGATCTTGACCATCGATCTATGACCAAATATCTATAAACTAAACCATCCTATCCTTCATTTTTTGATCTCAGATCATGCAAATAAACTCTACTTATATTTTGCAGGTGCTTTTATGCTATTTTGATTATTACAAATCTAAGAGAAAAGGACCTACACCAATCTCCAAAGGTGAAATAGAGGATAAAAATGGAGCTATACTAGGGCAGATTGTGTGTTTCACTGTGAGCAAGTTTTTCATTTTGTTTGATTCAGTTTGTTCTATTTTCTTTAGTAATTGTGATCATTTGATTGTGAGTTATTGTTGATTTATTGATTTATTCCTTCAATTTCATAATTAAATTTCTAGGTTATACATTTTGGCATGCCCAATGGAACCCTCGATCCCTTTTCTAACATATTTCATTATGTTTTCATGAGTTTTAGACATTTTTAGCAATTTCACGTCAGATTGGTGCATCTACTACAAAGTGGCGCATTTGCTTCCTAAATGTGTGCAATTACTTCTTAGATGTGTGCAATTGCTTCTCAAATGTGGGCTATTGCTCCTCAGATGTGTGTAATTGATCCTCAGATGGGTCCAATTGCTCTGGATTTTTACATCCATTAATTACTAAAGTGATGGTCCTTGCCCTCCATAGAGTGATTTGCATTCATTTCTAACTATGTTTTTATAGGATATTAACCCTAGAATATCAAATTTGTATCTTAGATTAGGGTTTTATCTATGTTTTCACTTTGATTTCCAATCATTTTTAGTATTTTTGACCCCTTTTGACTTGATCATTCATTTTTTACCTTATTTTTAAAGATTCCTAACCCTAAAATGATAGAATTCATTCCCTGGTCAAGGCTTTATCAGTTTTTTTGGGAAAAATTTTGTTTCTAGATAGAGTGGTACAATTGCACAGTTGATGGGCACATTTTCATAGTTGATGGGTGCATTTGCAGAGTTGATGGGTGCAATTGCATAGTATAGGGGTGCGATTGCATAGCAGAGTGGCACAATTGTTTTGGGGATTAGCTAATTTGTTTGGCAGAATTACACATTTGTCTAGAAAGAGGTTTCTTTATAAAATCGAGCCTAACTTTTTTATAACATATCCGAATTTCAAAATTAAAAATACATTGGAAAGATGGTTTAGATCTCTTTGTTATGGATTAGTGATTTTTTTAGATCTTGAACCAAAAATTGAGTAAAGTTGTTTAAATTCACCCTTTCTTTTTTCAGATTTTAAATGCTCATAACTTCTTCATACCAAGGGTTTTTTCAATTATTTTTTTAAGATCTATAAAAAATCATAAGGAATCTATTAATGTTATCACATTTGAGATTGGGGTTTTAAAATTTTTCTTTCACCTTTGGATTTAAGATCTAAAATAAACCCTAATTTTTGCTTTATTTTTTTTTGGAATTAATACTTTTGTGCAAGTGTGGCAATCATTGGAATTGAAGACCAAACCCTAAACTATTACTGATATTTGTTGTAGGTATTTTGTACTTGATTTTCATAAATTAGGAACACTTCAATTTCATAAAGTAAATGGACAATGCTTTTTGTGTCTAGTAAGTCCTTAGGTATGTATGCTCTCTCCTCACACCTAGTGTGAACTTGGAGATCAAAAATACTTTCGGACTTGCACTTTGCTTTTTTACTTGAGGTGTGATTATCCACTCATGCTCTTCCATCACGATGCTTGAGAATGATCTTTGGAATCAAAAACATCATTTACCTAGGAGGTAGGTATAAAAATGGGGAGAACAAAAGTTGTACCCCAAGGTGTGGCCAACATCCTTTAAGTCAAGCCTCATGACCCTTGATCCATCAAGACATGTATAGGTAAAGAGAGCGTAGGAGACCCCTCTAATCTTGGGCATCCCCTGACAAGCTCATTGTTCACTAATTTTACTACAAACCTTGTTTATTAGAAGCCTTTAAGACCATTGGTCATTGGTTTAGTAGGGCGTAGGGTACAATATCATGCCTCAAGTTACTCACCATGTACTCTTATTTTATTGAGGTGTTATAATTCCTTATTAGGACTTAGTCCTTATAAGGAAAGGGGTGGTAAGGTGGTACATGACCTTATCATACCCTAGTTACCTATTCAACTAAAGGTATTATGCTCCAATAGGTGGGCCTCTACTAAATAAATAAACCTTTACTACTAGCTAGGCTATGCTTTCTAAAGTGTTTTCAATGTTCAATACCAATGTTACCAAATAGTGTGCTCTTGTTGAAGAAGGCTCACGAAATCATCCTTATTACCTTCGTGTCATTCCTATATGTTGTATACTATTTTAAGTGTTTTCTTAACAAAAATTTCTCAATATATTTAGTGTACACAAAAAAACTATCAAATAAAAGTATAAAAACTCAATTTAAATCAGAATCTCACAATTGTTCAATCCTAGGTCACAATTTTTTTATCTATGCATAATTACCTCTTAAATGAGTACAATTTTTATTTGTCTATGCGTAATTATTTCTTTTCTAGGCATGTTTTCTGATAATCTAGGTGTAATTGTTGTTTGTCTAACTACATTTATTGTATGTTTGTGTGTAATTGCTGCCTATCTGGGTGCATATTCTATATAGAGTGGCATAATTTCCTATCACTGTTAGAAACCTAAATCTATTAAAAAAATAAAATGTCATTTGTGTCTACTAGGATCCCACAATTAAAACTCTTATTGTCACATTTTTGTTTTATTGTGGCACAATTTCTATGTATCTTGGTGCACTTTCTCTGTTGGTTAAGCCATTTTTTTTATTAGACTTTATTGTGTTACACACAAGCCTTAATCAAATCCACTAATACTTATTGGTTGGTAAAAATCCAGACCTTTAGATTTGATCTTTTATCTTATCCATTTCCATCCTTCACGTCTTGTCAATTGAATTCTAGGTTCATATTTAGGATTTTATTTACCATACCCCTATTAGCATCATCTTTTTCAGTCATCCTAAAAATCAAAATTAATTACTCTATCTAGATCTTGCAATCATATCCATTCTAGTTTTATATTTTTCCCTTCAAATTTTTCCTTCTAAAGGTAGAATATTAAGTTAGCTCATCTATGGTTAGTGTGAATTAGGAGTGTCTAATTTAACCCATTCCATCATTATCTCAAGTTTGTTGACTTTTTGGACTCTCAAGTCTATCCCAAAATTTAACATACTTTATCCAATCTTGATCATACAAAACCCTAAAGATCTAGTTATATTTCTTGGTTGTATCCATGTAATTCATCCATCCATCAATCTCGCTCAAATCAAAAGGTATTAATCTCTCTTATATTCCAGTAAAAATGAGGTCTCAGGTCAAAAATAAAATGCAACAAACAGATCCTAACATAATGAACACATACACAAATCTGTTGAATCAAAAATGAACCTACACTCATATATTAACTAAGGGGTATTGAAGCACCATACTTGTTTAGTCCTAACCATAGTCCAAACATTGATGGGTTTGTAAAAGACATAACACTAACAAATCTTCCTAATGCCCAATACGATGTTGATGTAATGATATTAGTTGATACAATCCTAATAGCCAATCCCAACCAATACTTCTTGTTTCTTGCCCAAAAAGGGGCTAAATTTCCCCCTACATTAAATATAACATGTATCCAAGGTGTCACTAATAAAAATCCATCCTTGACCTTGGCGAAACTAGTTCAAATAACAACATAACACCTTCACTACAACTAAACCCCAATCTCATTGTTCAACCCCCTAAAAATCCACCTACCAACTCTTCACAAATTGCTACTAACATCCCACAAACCACCATCCCTACTAATTACACATAAGTAACAGTACCACCCATACATAATCAAGCTCCCACATTCTCTACGCGCATCACCAACCCATTATATAATACTACATCTAGTCAATATATCACCCTTGTATCGATAAATAACCCATATGCACAATCATCTCACCCTTCATAAACACCACCACTTAATAAATCCAAACCATTATACCAACACCCACCTAGTAACCCTAACAATACACCAACACCACCATATAAAACCCAAGATTCCCAACCAGTAACATCTAACATTTGTACTCATGTACCAAGCAACCAATACACCAATTATCAAAACTACCAACATAACAACTCCAACCCTAATCCCAACATACACCCACAACATCCATGTACTTACCAGCAATACTCCAATACATTCATACATAACACAACATCCCTCCACAATACCAAAATCATTTACAACAATATGTTAATCCTAACACATCTAGTCATGCCTACAATCCACAAAACCCTCCATATGGTCATCAAAATCGATCATCATCAAACTACCTCCAAGGTCAACAATCATCACATCCCGCATCTATGTAGAATTCCATCAACACACCAATCACAACAATTCCCAACAATATAGTTTTTCAAATCCAAAATTTTCAACAAAAAATTTCAAATATCCACATGGGGCAACATAAAAAGAGCTATTTATTAGAAGACAAATGCCCCTACCTGTTCGATAGGACTTTATATATGCCACCCTTTCCACATCACTTTGAAATGCCAAAATTTGATAAGTACAAAGGAAAGTGAGAACCTTGTGATCACATGAGATAATTTTATGTAGCTTGTTTAGAGGTGATGCATAACGATACTTATGTAATGTGCCTCTTCCTAACAAGCTTAGGAGGGTAAGCTATGGAGTGGTTTTCTCGACTCCCTACAGGCATAAGAACCTTTAGTGAACTGGCTGACAAGTTTATCTCACATTTCTCCTATAATATGGAGCATGAAATGATAATGACTGACTTTTGCACCACTAAACAGAATGATGGATAAACATTTTCCTCCTTACAAAGGTGGAAAAACTTAGCTAGTAAAAGTCCATGTCACATCTCAGAGAAATAATTGGTTGAAATATTTATTCAAAACATGAACACTGAAGCAGGGTTCCACTTAAAACTTCAATGTAAAAATTATTTTGATGAATTCATTGAGAAGAGGCTTACTATCGAGAAAGCCCTGATTGCCAAAGGACTTGTTAACATATTCAAATAAAACAAAGACTATTCAAATGATAAATCTCGTTATTAGAATAAAAATAAAAATATTGTTAATAATGGTGTTGTTGACACCAAGACTGTTCAACATGATCAACTCATCTTACACATACAAGCACCAAACAATGCTTAGACCTCGATAAAATTTTAGGATAACATAAAGAGAGTGTCTCCTAAATAAAAAAACACTCCTCAATAGAAATACACACCATTAGAAGAACCCATTGAATCATTACTTCAAAAATTAGTTCAAGAAAACATGATCACACTCCCAGATATTAGATAGTATGGACCACAAGTTAAACTTGTATAGTGGAGAGACACAAAAAAATTTTACTATCATAGAGAAAAGGGACATACCACTAAAGGTTTCTATAAATAGAGGAATCTTATTCAAGATCTCATTGACAGGGGAGACATCACAATTAAATATCATCTTAAAAAATCATCACAAAATAATCACATTTATAATATCATGGATCATGTAGTGAAACATTAGGTATATATATCAAGATAATATTCTTAAGAACTATCAAAACTATTTACCTATGTTTAGCAATGGCCATAACATATCCACATCATTTGACTTCATAATAAGTTGTATTGAAGAAGTGTGCCCACAAGAAGCCTCCAACTCTCTTCCCATTCATTCATCCTTAGAACATTTTCAACATTAATCCACATCATCCCCCACAACTGACTCATCCAATACTAACACCTTTTGATATTTTCCCCAAGGACTATCCATAATAGATAACTCACTATTTGATACAAATCCAATCCATAATCATGCAATTTTAGACCAAATACCATCATACATCCAATCACCCATCATGCCCACTTCAAATATTCCTATTTAAATTCAATTAGCACCATGCCAACATATTGAAACTACCCAAGAGTCCTTTATTCCTTCCACATTATTAGAACTTGATCTATGTCATGAACACTATCCAAAGCACCAAGTACAAGTCCCTAAAACTAATCAATATTAATTTATTTAAATCCTACCATTTCATCCCATCCTTGATCAAGATCCCATTATCCATTTCCATGATTCCAAAATTGAATTTGATCCCATCCATAATGCTAATAACCTCCACTTCCATAGATGAGAAATTTTCCATTGGACACATAGATGATCTCTCCCTTGTTCATTCTAAACTAGATTATTTATCCCTATACATATTTGAGAATGGTGAATCAACGAGCATGAAAGAAAAGAAAGAACCATTATCCTATCAACTTGGATCACTCCCTTTTGTCAAAGCCAACTTTCTTAATGATGAGAAGAGAAACACCATTGATGATTCCCAATAGTATAAATAAGAGTTAGCATCTTGTTATCAAAATAACACATCCTATTGCAAACAATATCTATTAAAGAATGCACTATAAGGAAAAATGATTAGGCCTACATGAACAAGGTATTCTTGAACCAGTATAGTTTTTTGATAATTTTAAGTATCAAAGACTTGATTATTCATCAATCGAGAAATCTAAGCATGTTAGTAGTACCTTCATGATGGGTGAAATCACAATATTGTGTCCCACTTTTGAGACAAACAAGTTTTTTGAAGTGGGAGAATAAAATTTAATAGAATACATTTGTTTAAATATATATCTTTGAACGAAGGTCCTTCGATCAAAGGCTTGTGCGAAAACAACTTCATTTGAAGGTAGATATTTGGTTAAAGGAGGCAAGTTCACTCGAAGATCTTTCGAGGAGATTAAAAAATGTTAAAATAATATCTTCGATCAAAGGTATTATTTCAAAAAAAAAATAGCAGTTATATGAACCGACAAATAAAGTGTTGTTGGTTCATTTGGTCAATTACCAGTAAGGACTTACCTACACTGTGAGCTCTACGGATACCCAATGAGGACGGTGTGACAAGTGACAATGACCCAAATACCAATGCCCCAACTTCAAGCAAAGGAGAATTATACCCAAGTAGGTCCACCATTTACCTTGTTTTCATATTCTTAAATTGTAGAGCTTGCATTGTTAATTAGGGTTAAACAGTTTATGTTAATGGTAAAATAGTTTGGTTTTACACCTACCAAATGCATTTTCTTGAAAGTTTCTAAATCCTTATCAACAAATCCATTTTGTGCATAACTTGTAATCATTACAATCCATGAAACCATTATTTTTTGAGGCATCATGTCAAACACTTTATGTGCCTTGTCTATGCTTCCACATTTTGCATACATGTCTACCAAGGCAATTGAAACTACAGCATCTGACTTGATTCCTTTATCAATTTAACTTAATTTTCATATTGGTTACCATATTGCACACATAAATTTACATATTGCATACATTTCTATCGGGGCAAGTTACTTTAATTTGCATCATGACTACCATATTGCACACATAAATTTGCATATTGCACACAACCAAACTTTAAAAAATAACATTCCAATATTAATTTTTATGTTCTTCCATTTAGTGAACCTAATGTATCTATACCATTATTTTTTCCATTCACAACTCCTTACAAATACCCAACATACTCTACCCATAAACCCATCCCATAAAACAGTTCATCTCATCATATTAATACATATTATAGTTCTATATCTACCCATGGTATTGAAATGACATAACTGAAACAACTTACATCAATTATAACAAGTACAATAAAATATTGACACTATACCAACACACTCTATGGAAGTCACCTTAGACATCCATTGTAACCCCTTATCTCATGACATCATATCTCACCCATTTCCACCAATTTTCAAAGTTTATCATATTCCTTTATTTGAAAAAAAATTGAGACTCAACCATTCAAATTCTCACATTTCATTCTTTTTACCTTGACTACATGTATTCAATTATTGGATCCTATGTAAACTATTCCTCCAATCACTTAAAGCTCCTACACTGATTTTTATATTCCTTGTGACATGACCCTATCAAAAAACTTGAAATGAGATACAAAGCCTTTTTTCATGACTTACAAATCCAAATATCATTCAAAATAAGCTTCACTTGAACCTTATGCATTAAAAATAAGGACCACAAGAAAAAAAAAAAAAAAAAAATTGTCCTTAATTTCCAATCCATAATGGTCAAGATACACTAACACTTATCTAATGTCAAAATTTAAAATATTTTCATGGATAACCTCATCTTGACCATTCTAGATAAAATCATTTTTCAAAAGTATATTCAATTTGTAGATGTATGTGGAAATATTAGGGACTTTGAAATGAAAATGAAAAAATCAAACCTCTTATTAGAAAACAAGTGTCACGTAGTGGCGAGTACTTACCTTTGTACTATTGTAATTAGAGTTTTGTAGAGTCAAAATAAAATATATGTAAATTTAATGAAGGAGAATAAAAGTAAATGTTTTTTTTTTTGGTTAATTATTGTATTTTAGTTTCATTTTTATTTTTTTGTTTTGTTTGTTTAGTAGTAATGGTTGTTTTTATTTTTTTTGGTTATGTAATGCAAATATCTTGTTTAATTATAAATGTTTAAAATAAAAATAAACTAGTATAAATGTTTCTTGTTATTTTTTTTTATAAAATAAAGTAGAATACATTTTAATTTTATAAATTAAACATGAATGCAAAATACATTTTAATATTATATATAAAATATATTATTATATAATATATTATAATATAATAATTTTATCACTTTTGCCATAATTATTTGTTTTTTTAATAATCATTTATATATGAAACTATTATACTTATCATTATTTGGTTGATCTCATATTGGTAAATAACAAGTATAATAGTTTCATATATAAGTGATTATTAAAAAGAAAATAATTATGATAAAAGTGATAAAATTATTATACTATAATATATTATATAATAATATAAATTATATATAAATATTCAAATGTATTTTACATTCATGTTTAATTTATAAAATTAAAATGTATTCTACTTTATTTTATTTTAAAAAAATAACAATTTACACTAGTTTATTTTTATTTTAAATATTTATAAGCAAAAACTTTAATAATTTGATTGGTTGTTTTTAAGTTTGATAGAAAATATAATAAAATGATTCTTCACTAGTACTAAAATAAAATAAAATATGATAATTATTAAATAATTTTAAAATAAAATATGGATTCATATATATATATATATATTAAATACATCTTAGTTATATATTTTTAAATAATTTTTAAATAAAAAATCTATTCATATAGATATTTATAATAATTATTTGTAATCTTTTATTTCATTATAATAATAATAATTATATAATTATTATTATTTTGATCTGTAAAATGCAACCATAGTTGCAAAAAATTTATTCAAACACAATAAAGAAATTACATTAACTCTACCATGCAGAGAGAAAATAATCAAAGAGGAGATGAGAACCTTAACTAGACAATATCAAGACACAACAGAGGAAAGATAGAGGGAGGAAAGAAGCAAGACACAACTTTAAAGGAGCATAGAAAATTGCTCGCAGGCATACAAAAATAACTAAGCTTTTCTATTCTTCCTGGAGAGGAGTGCTTCCATGGTCCATTGGTAGCCCTCCTCCACAACCTCCTTTCCTTCGATACGAATTTTTTCAGCCTCGGATTTTCTCCCAACTTTCTTCTTTGTGCCACCACAATCAGGTTTCAGTTTGTTGCTAGCAGTTTGAGAAATCCCAAGATTTTGTGATGGAACCAGTATCGTGTCAAAGTCTAAATTTTCATGATTCAAGTTGTCTAAGTCATCCATAAAGGAAAAAGTGCCATCATTCTCAGAATCCTCCTCCACTGACCCATAAGAGTCTTCAGGAACATTTTCAGGAGGAGGTATCGAAGGGGGAGAAGAATTCACCGAAGGTTGCACAGGAATTGGATTTGGAGCAGGTTGGGATTCCAAGAACACACCATGGTTCCGCCAGATGAAATCAGCATCGGGAGAACCAACCTTCTTGACCCACATTTTTAGCTTGATAGACCTAGATCTAGCATGTCGATGCAAAGAGCAAGCCTCAATTTTATGGCCCAACATGTTGCAATGGAAGCAACGAAAGGGAAAGCCTTCAAAGTTTAAGAATTGAGTCCAGATACCATGAGAAGAGTGTGTCCGAATGGAATGTGACAAGGGTTTAGAAATTTCCACCATTGCACAAACCCTGTAGAACCTGCAATCAGGAGCCATGCCTTTAGCATCAAGTTTCACAAAGGAACCCACTTGATTGATCAGTTCACGAATGAGATCCACATTACACAACACCAAGGGAAAGTTATAGAGTCTAATCCACACATGAATCAAAGTGATTTTTGCAATAGCCAAATCAAAAAAGAGGTTCCAAGGAGAGATAAAGAGGCCTGAGCGCCCAAAAAACCAAGGACCCTTTTGAAGCATAAAATTGCAATCCTCCATGTCGCAGAAAGTGAGCAAAAAGAATTTGAAATCAAGAGCTTCAATCTTCAAAGTCAATAGGTTGCTCCAATTTGAATTTACCCAATCGTAGACAGAGGCAATAAACAAGCGTCTTTGCAAACACCTCAAAACCAAAAATCTTTTTCCAATGTCTTTAGAAATCATTTCAATGCAATTGTCTAAGACACAAAAGTCCAAAGGTGTACCAAAAAGAATAACCTTTGTATCCCCAATAGAAACAATGGAGTCACCAGGTTGAGGAGATTGATCCACATTGGGTGGGGAAGGTGGAACAAAATGGAAGATCAGATAGAGATGATTGTTGAGGCGAGCTAGGGTTTGCCTTACGGATTTGTTCCAGACAAAAGGTAGAGAATTCATGAAAAGGGTTTACTCAATTCTTGCAAGAAGCAATAGAAATCAGGTCAAGAGCAGGGGAAATCGACACGGCACTAAGCGACAGACCAGATTGAGCTGTCCCCAATGGATCAAACCCCAATGGATTTTGGCTTGGAACAAGTGGATCAAGAATGTCTTGGGCAGGAACCGACCGAAGAGCATATCGCTTGCACCCAAATCCAACTCCGTCGTCACCATTGCCAATCCCAGAGCATGTGTTAAGCTTGGCCTTCGATCCACCCCGATTCTTCCTCCCTGTGCATCGCACCCTTCCATCCACGCAGGCCTGCAAACAATCGGTGTCGCAATCTTGGCAAGCTCCAAGACTTCCTTCGCACATTTTCGCTCTAATAATAATATAATTATTATTAATTAGTAATATTAAATATATATATGTTTAGCAGTTTTGTTAAAGAATATAATATATAATAATAATAATAAATAATATAATTATTTTTTTACAATAATTATATATCTATAAAAAAATAAATTAATTATATATTAATTATGCTAATATATAATTAACTATGTAGAGTAAAGAATTTAATAATAAATAATATAATTATATATTTATAATTATTTGTTTATTGTATAATTATATAAAATTTACATTATGTTAATATAGAGTAAAGGATGTAATAATAAATAATATTATATTATATTTATAATTATTTGTTTATTATATAAAATTTACGTTAATACTTAACTATGTAGAGTAAAGGATGCCATAACGTGAAAACCTAAATGTGTTCATTATTAGGGTCTAGCCATAATTTTCATTTTAATAAACACTGTAAAACCCTCGTCAAAACCTTATTTTCAGGCTATAGATTGGTAACACTGTAAAACCCTCATCGAAACCTTATTTTCAGGCTACAGATTGGCAACACTGTAAAACCCTCATCGAAACCTTATTTTTAGGTTGTAGCTTGGCAATTTGGAGGAGTGAAAGGTCAATACCAGCGAGTGAAACCAATAGTGGTGGGAAAACAGTAGATAAGGAAAGTATTAAAAAACTACAAAAAAAATAGTCGATAAAATGGCGAAAAATGACAAACGGTTGAGATAATCTAGTAAATTTAGTTTCTTAAGTATAGATAAAATAATAGTTCATGAAAAATAGGAAAAATAATAACTTAGTTTTCTGAAAAATAGGTACAATAATAGTTCATTTTACTTTTTCTGAAAATCTGCCAATAACACAAAACTTCTTATCCAATCATATTGACGAGAAATAATTTTTATAATTTATAAAATTAAAAATTTTACAACTTCACTTTAAAAAATTGAATTTTTTTTTTTTTTAAATTATTATTTTTGATTGGTTGAAAGATAAGTTATTAATAACTAATTAAATAAGAAAAACAAAACTCATTGCAATAGTATTTCCTGATGGCAAGTACTAATAACAAACAAGGACATTTTCAATTACCTAAATATAGAGCGGTGAGCGATAGGCGAGAAGAGGCATGGGGGGAAAATTCTAAAAACCCTTAAAGATTCAGATGATGGAGATCCTGATTTGGATGCTCCAATGGTTGTATGTTTCGATTTCTCTCTAGTGGTAGATGTGGATGCTCCTGTTTTGGAGTATTTTTCATTGGCTAGGCAATTTTGGAGGACCGTGGGAGATTCTTTGTATCTATTCAAGCTTGGCAGTTTTAGAGGACCATGGGTGTTGGGCGACAAGAAAAGATGTGTAGGAGGTTTGAAATCCTCTATTGAGGATGGGAATGTTAAAGAGTCATACCCATATGGCATTATTTTGGGCTTTCTAGTTGTTTTGCAACTTTCTTGGTTGGCGTTTGAGCTATGACGAAGGGGTTTGTTGCCTTACAAGTGCTCCAGGTTGTTATGGTGGTATGCATTTTAGCTGCAACTTCAAAACTTTCATTTGCAATTCCTTAGGCTTCTCCTTTTTGTTGGCCCCTTTCATGCTCATGATTGAGCTTTCTCTTACTCTGTCAATTCAATTCTTGTTGTGTGTAGATTTGGAAATGATGTATGTGTGTACGAATGAGGGTGTTGTTTGGTGTGTAGCTTTGAATCTAGTGCTACCCTCTTCTTCTGTGATGCAGCTAACTAAGTCTTTTATTTTGTTGCTTCTTCTTCTAGTGGAGTTTTGGCCTTCTCTTGTGGAGAATCTATTTCCTTGTTAGGCCTCTTCTCATTGTATTTTTTTGCTTGAGTGGCTTTATTCAGCCTACGACATGCATGGATTTCCTTGCAGTTTGGGTGCTCATGAACTGGTTGACTATGTGGGTTTTTGGGGTGTACATTGTGCATTACTATTATTGAGGGGTTGTATGACTTGGCTCTAGACTTTTTTTTTGTTGTTATTAGTATGATACTTTTGGATATCTCAAGGGATTTCCTCTGTGTCTTGAAAACACTGACCCATTTTTTGGTTGTGTTTGTGGTTTCAGTGGGGTGTTGTGTTTGCTCAAGGGGACGTTGAGCCCCTCTAACTCCTGCTTTTTGAAGGAATATTTATGGACATTCTGGTTGGGAGTAGTGTGTTGGTTAATAGCCCAAGACATGTGAAGGTCTGGCCTAGCCCTAGCCTCATTAAGGGTAAATTATTTGTTGGTTGGAACCATAGAAATCTTCTCTAAGTCTACTTTTACATGAAGGTCTCGGTGTTTTTTTGAGTGTTTCTTTGGGTGGGAATGGGAGTGGTAGAATATCACTCATTTTTTTACGGTGATGAAGTGTTTGTCTTAGAATTTGTGAATGGGTCTTCATCTTTGGTTTTACTTGTTTGGGTTAGGCGGCTTGTGTTGTTGGAAATGGATGCTTACGAAGTAGGTCAATTTGGGGGCTTCATTGGTTTCATGGAAGGCCTGTAGATCTTTTTCTCTATTTTTTGTGTTGCTAATATGTTGGTTGGAGGTGCTTTGTCGACCTTGGTTCATTTTTTAAGTATGTTTGCTCAAATTATGTCTCCTCATCTACTTGCTAGTAACAACATTTGGTGTTATGAAGGTATTACTTCATGTGTTACTATGTTGGTTTTAATGGTTATGTTATTGGGGGTAGAGGATGCCCCTACCTTGTTACTCTTGGCTAGGGTGTTATCCATGCCTTTCTTGAAAACCCAGATCCTCATACTACTTTAAGGGTGTTGTTCTTTCCCCTTATGTTGGTTTATTCTCTTCTTTGCAGCCCACTTTGTCTGATTCTCCTATTGAGGTGGAGTTTGTTCTAGGGGTGTTCTAGGAGCCTCTCTTTCCTCTTTTTGGCTTTCTTATTTGCATCTCCTTTTGAGATGGAGTGTGCTTCTATGGAGATGGATCATGGGTTTGCTGGTAAGGTGGGATTTTTGTGGAAAGGGATTCCTTTTTCCCTTTGGTTTATCTTGTGTTTGATGTAGGAATTTCTAAAGTTGTTGCTTGGGGGTTGCAGCCCTTTGTTCAGTGTTTAAACTGAAAGCTTTCACTAGTTTTCCCTTATTTCTATAGGGTGGTGTTTTATGTGTTGGTTTCCTTTATTGTTGTTTCCTTTGTTTTCTAATTTCATGCTTTGGTCAAAAGCATGGCTTTTTTGTTGTTCTTCCAGGCTCACTACTGGTGAGCCTCACTCTTCATTTTTGGTTGTCTCATTTTTTGTGAGTCACCACTCTTCTACCTCTGTGGTTTCTTTGTAATAGGTCCCGACCCTTTCATACTTTAACCTAATCAAAACAAACAAGCACATTTAACAAAAAATATAGGACTTGCAACAACAACAATCAAAAAATCCTAGAACCAAAACCAGTACAAACATATGTATAAAATATTATCTATTATGTACACCATCTCATAGCCCTAGGAATTGAATCATTTAAGACAAGTGTGAACCATTGGTATGGTTAGATGTGCCAAAGAATCTAGAGCATGATCAAAGATAGGTAGCTAAATAAACATAATGATAGATAAGAGCTAAAATGTTTACTCCCCACACAAATACTTTTCCTTTCTCCACCTACTATATGGCCCGAGCTTAAATTCCAAACATGAATATATATCTTCTTGTCTCTAGATAATTTTGAATCAATCAAGTCAATGATCACCTTCCAAAATCGTAAAATATAAATTTAAAGAAATAGGGTCAATTAAATCCCACTACTCTCTTTTGCCTTCTCATCCCTCATATTTTTAGCTCAAGATAGTCTCTCAATCTTAAAAATCTACTTGAATAGTGATATTTGTCCCAATAGCTTATAACACCCAAAATATAGTAAGCATCATAAAATATGATAGTCCAATCCTTACTAATATATGGAAATTATAAGGTGTTTCAATTAGCATCTGAATATGTTTAAGAATATCATAATAGATCAAATAATGGATAGTTTGAAACCAAATTATTTCTAGACCATTTCTTTTTAGATTTTTCTTGAGTTATACACTAGCATCCTTCAAATCATATTTAATCTTGAATGAAATATTGTGTTTATTTGTTTGGTTTCATCATAAAGATAGGTTTTTTTACCATTTCATTTTAGATTGATTATTAGCTAGGATATTTATGGATGAATCCTAGTGTTCCTTTATATTTTTAAGAATAAATTTGACTCTTCCTATTATAAAGAATATTAGGCACACCAAAATAATTTTGAATAATGGAAATTCTTATTAGCATTGTACCTAGGTTTACCTATTCAACTAAATGAGAATAACATAGTTGGATAGCATGGGATTCAAACATAATTGGGTTTCACCAACTATTTGTTGATTCTTATGGCACAACTTTCAATGTTCAACATACTAGCTCCCACATGTTAGAATAGGGTTCCCAAAACTATACACTATATAATCTACACTATGAAATATAAAGCCTTGGATATAATTATAATAAACTCTTAGATAGTATGCAAATAAAATTATTTCTTAAATTAATCATACAAGGAAATATAGGTGCTAGGAAATATTTAGAATAATAGTGACATTAAACAACATTTTACATGAAAATAGAGAAGAGATCAACGCAAGTTAACTAAATCATACAATAATTTCAAATATACAAGGAATGTTGAGCCAAATCTATTAGATTGGGAGCTACCAATGTCACATTGTAACTTTTCCCTCGCCTTGAAAGAAAAAATATTATTTTTCCTTTTAATACATTTTCTTGCATCAAATGAATTGGTTTCCTTCCATAATATTTATGTATGTTATAGTAATTTATACATACACAAAAAATGGTGAGCACACATGATCATATATGTGCATGTTCCATTACTTTATATGTCCCCCATGGTGATATATTTATTTTTGCATAAAAATGTAAAGGTTAAATTTTCATATGCATGTCATTTCCTAATTAGTTTTGTGCCTATTTTGAAGGAATCACTTTTATGGAAAAATATTGGAAAAAAGATTAATTTGTGTAAAGTCAGGTCCCTTCCCCTATGCTATATACCTACCTCATTACACATGTATTACTATGTACCTACCACTCATCCTCAATCTCATGTTCACATACCCTTATATATTCATCCTATTCACTTTCTCATCATAGCTATGCTCACACTCATGTTTATATGCACATGTTATCCACCAAGATTTAGCTGTCTTTCTATTTTAAGACTAGTTTGCAATAATGTGATATCATCCTTGAGATCATGGAGTTAAAATTTGAAGACCTGGAATAGGCGTATTTCTTGACATAATTACATCTAGTTGAATTTGAACTCAAAGTATCTAAAACTCACACATAAATCAAGAAATGTACATAATACCATTACATATAAAGGGTTAATTTTTATTATTATTTCAACTTTATGTGATGTTAGAAAAAAATAGGAAGGTTTGCTAGACTTTAGAGTTTAGGACAAGTAGAAAATTTGGTTTCCTCGTAAGAATTTAACAAAAATAGGTGACTAAATTTTAGGGATATGATTATGAGATTATCTACACTTGAAGGATAAGAATATGCACTCTCACATCAAGATAAAGAGGCTAGCTCCGTATTTTCTCTTTCCATATATTGATACCAAATTGGATGGATTAGATTTGATACCAAATGCCTAAGTTCCACCCATCCTTTTACTTATTGTTGTTAACATTGATCACCTAAATTTATGATATCTAGGATGCTTGTTATATGGAACTAAATTATCATTTACATGTCATCATATCTTTTTATCTTCCCAAGCTCCAATTCATTACATCCTTCAAATACAATCATTTAGGGGATATATATTATGAATAATATTATCTTAGTGCATCCTTTATATCCATAAAAAAACTATAATTATTATAATGGAACCTTTGTAAATCCTTAATTAGTTTATATGTTTATTTTCATGACTTCTTCACACCCTAATGTTGATTCTATTGTGTTGGATCCTTCACAATTTCCTATTTTTTCTTTTTAGTTAGCTCAGGTTCATAACTCAATTTTACTTGCACGGTAATGCTGAGTTGTTCACAATGGGCTATATTAATTTCTTAGATAATGGCCCTTTAATTGCCACATATATCATATTTATTTAGGTTTTATCTAGGTTCCTTTTCATCCCCACAAATTGAAGTGTAGCCTCAAACATTAGTTCATTGGATTCATATAGTTTGTCTTGTTTAAAATCAATGCAATATTAGTCTAAAATAGACCTAGGTAGATTAGCTAGAATAATCTCTTTAAAATGCCTCATAAATTTTATCCAAGTATGTCAAATTTTCCTTGAAAAATTACAAAAATGATACATTTGCTAATTCATACATTCATTTAAATGTTCATTCATCATGTTTTAGAGCTAATTCATTTATTATTTTACGTTGTTTTATGTTGATGTATATGCATACATTTTTTAATTATTCTAAATTAACATTAGCTAAAGTTCATATCATACATGTGCATACATGTGCTTGAATTAAAATTAGAACTTAATTATTTTTTATGCTATGCATCAATATGGAGGGGCTTTGGGTACGTATTGATGTATAGATTGCAATTGATTTTAGATGACCCTTCAACCACAAGGGTCTACAGAAGTAATTGTGAGGATATTTTAGAGATTTTAGTTAAGATTAGACAATCATTAGGTGGTGTGTGTACATATTTTGGGGACACTTTAGCATTCATCCTTGTTGGGATGAAGGGTGGGGTTTCAAGTGATGTACACATACCTTTGGGAATAGTCCATCTTAGAGTGCCAAAGGAAACTATCAAAACTGAATGTTTTCCCCAATATTCCACTAGATTTCAGGTGAAGGGGTATTAGGTTACTAGGTGCATAGATCCTAACATGGCCCTATTGATATATCCATTATTTCTTGCAAAACACATTTGTTATCTAAATAACAAAAAATCCATTATATTTTGTACAACAATTATACATTGAGGTCCATTTAGGCCTCAACATTAGCTATTTGGATGTACTAGGTCATTTGTGGTAGGGGTGTGGTAGGGTCTATGACAAGGATGCATATTGACAACATCCAAGTTATAGAGCCTTGGTTGGGTAGAGGATGCTTATCGTCACTCCATCCATTAGCCCTATTGGAGATTAGGTTATTATTGGTTCCCAACAAGAAGTAATTAATAGTATTACTGATATTGTACTTCAAGTTTAGTGAATATCTATAGATTGCATGGGCCATTTTTTTATGAGATAGACACATAGATCATCGCCTGCTCATTCAGATGTATATGTTGTGACAATCATCCCATCTTCAGTTGATATAGACCACATTGCACATGATTCCCATATTTTGAGGGATACATGTTATAAATTGTCTAACGACCTGATGAGAGCTTATGGTGTGATCTCATCATAGTTGGGGATCCCCTTGGTAGATGTTACCTCATTTGTGGGTCACTGTTACAATGGATATTTCCAAAATCCAGTAATTCAGTTGTGACATTTTGATATTGATCCTATATCATATCATATCGTGGCCCAAAACATGAGCCACATACCGACCATTCCACCAATTCGGCACATGCAAATTATCCACTCATTGATGATTATGCTGCTATAGGTGCCCAATCATTTGTTCCTACACCTAGTGCCTAGTCATCTTCTCCTACTGATACAGTAAAGGGAGTGAAAACCATTCAATGTGTAAATCAAGTTGAAATCAAGTGATTAAGATCTTCCACATGGTCATAAGAGGCATCTAACAAGATTAAGATGCTCATGCAAATTCAACTTATCACCAAAACACTCCCTAAAGGCTTGTAGCCTCAAAACCCAACTTTGCACAATTTCTTTTAGAGAAGGCCATTCAAGAACCTTCTTAGCACTCTTTGAGACTCACAACACATTCTAATTCAACATCCCAATAGACTTCACAAGGTTTCCTTAACACAAGTTGGAAATCCATATGACTAACCCTATTTTTAGGACACTTAAAAAGCCCACTTTTATAAAGGAGGTACCTCCTAAAAAACAAGTAATCATTCAAACTCTTTAAATAGTCATTTATTGAGACATAAAACACCAAATTCATTGACCAAATCATAGACAAAAGACTCTTACATTGTTGATGCAAGAAACCCTCACTTTCAAGCAAAACACTAAGGGTTTATTAAAACTCACACTTTCAAGGCTTTCCAAACTCAACCAATGCAAAAAACACTTTCAAATAGGTTTGTATAGACTCCTCAAACCCTTACAAGATCATTCCCACCATCAATTCATCAAAACCCTTCTTTGGTAACTCATTTTCACAAGGGAAAACACATTTCCCAGCCCTAGGGCTTCACCTAAACCTCACAACTCGCTTCCTTTTCCATTTAAAACATGTAAACACCTACTCTAAAAATTTATCATTCCATTCCATTGATAAACAAACCATAACAGTAAGTGGAATGGCTTGATACATTATTGAAAGTACAATTTATGCCCTTATTGGCCTAACATAGGCAGTCTTCAGAAAATTAGCAAGAAATCCCTCAAATATTAATATAAACCACTCAAACCTACTTCAAGGAAGTTTTATGACATGCTTCTGCAAATTAAAAATGATTTTAAATCACAACAGTAATTTTACGAGCCGTACAGTGCTTACAAAGTTCAAAGAATAGGAAAAATTGTAGAATATAATATTGTCTATTATATGGATGATTCAATACAAATTTTATTCAGCAGATGCCCAAGCCTTTTGAGGCTTCTTATACATGTTCCCTCCAAAATCCAACTATCAAATGCCTCTAACTACCTTTTACACTCCTTGACCCTTAAAATTCCCTTGAAATTGCAAAATGACAATATTTTTTTGTTAAGACAACATTACATCTTTTAGCAAATTTTCACTCTCGAACACCTATGACCCCTCAAATCACTCAAATAGCTTCATTTTATCCTTATTACATCTTCAAGACTCCAACCTTGCATATTTGTGTACAAATCCAAGAATTTTCCTTTAAAGGCTACAAGAGTAATTTTGACAATTTTTGGTGCAAGATTGCAATTTTTTGCATTTTTGACCCCTAGGACTCACAACTACCCAAATACATATCAAATGGTCTTTATTGACCTTATTCAAGAAAAAAAACTCAAAAAACCTCACCATCCTATTGACCAACCTGCTAGACCATCAAATGATCAAATTTTGACAATAAGGTGTAGGTGCTCTTGCACCACCTACACCTAGTGCCTAGTCATCTACTGCTATAGGTGCCTAGTCATCTACTGTTATAGGTGCCCAATCATCTAATTTCTATAGGTTCTTGGGCATCTAATGATACACTCAAGGTTGTGAGAGGATGTTTTATGGAGATATTGACTTCATCTATGCCATATCACTTCCATATCTCACTACACGCATCATTGGAGGAGCTATTCCAAAGTAGGATTGTAGAGGAGTTGGTGGATCATATGATTGCAGAAGCCAACACTTAGGATGAAAAGGCTATTCTTAAGGTATTTTGTCACCAAAAAGTGTAGCCTTGAGACTTTTCACTCATTTGGACCCTTGCCTATAGATTTTGGACCTTTTTAACCTCTTTTTACCCCTTTCCAAGCCTTGTGCCAAAGTGTTGTAAGGTGATACAATGCATTTTCACACTTTCCTAGGCTTTTCATCACTAAATCAACCCATTTATCATGCTATAATTACCCCTTAATGCACATGCATACCTTATTTTTGTGTGTTTTGTGAGACAATCCCGACAAACATCATTAACCACATGATAATTCTCAACATTCAATCAAAAATTCCTAGGTGAACTCGGTCGCCACCTTGGCAACCTAGTCCCATGTGGCATGAAAATTAAAATAAACCTAAAATTCTTACGGGATTTTGTCTCTGAAACCCTAAGGTCGGCCTGTATGGTGTTATTTTGAGAAAATTATGGCATAACCTCTATAAATAAGGGCTTTTCCCCTCATTTTGACCTAATTCCATTCATTCTGAACCCTAATTATTCTTCTCAATCACCCACTCACTCCTTCTTCTCAAGCAAGCTAGGGTTTGAGCATTCCAAGTCAACAAGACATCTGTTTTGAAGCATTCAAGGGCTGATAGCTGCAACAACACAAGATCTCTCATTTTGGAAAGGTAACTTACTCCATTGTTTCATGTACATACTTCTTTATACTTTCTATTCATTTTGGTTTAGTTATCTCAAAGGGGTTTAACCAAGGCAAACCCTTAATCCCTAACAATCAACATTTTCTCTTTCTCTCCTTGTGTGTTTGCATATTTAGGTACATTGGAGATATTTGAAGACTTGTTGAAGACCTCTCCTTGCTTGAAAAGTCCAAACACTCACCAAAAGTCACTTTCAGGCCCAAATATAAGAGTTTTAGAAGTGAATACCTATGAAGAACTGAAGTGCAGACCGAGGATTTCTGTTTCCCCTTCTGAATTTCTAGAAATCCAAAAGAGGACTAAGTCACCAAAAATGGCAACCTAGTCCCACTGAATATGTTTTTCTATGATTTTCACATTTTTAGACACCCATTTGGTAGAACGAGCTCCAAACCAGTTTTCTCAAATCTGGGACAGGTCGCCCAGATTGGCACAAGTGTCCCTTTCAGTTTCTGTAACATTTTCATTAGAATTTCAGACCTCCATTTGATCCTCTACAAGATTCCAAGTGCAAATATTCTATCTCACATCTTTTTATTTAGTTTATTGTATATTTCTTAGGTCATTTTGTATATGGTTGCATATCATTATGTGTTTTCCAACACTTTGCATTTCAATAGTTTAGCATTCATTAAATCATTTCCATTTTTAGTTTATTGAAATTAGACACATTCACACACACCTCACAACCCTTAATCCTTTGAATTAACTCACCCAAAAAAGGTATATCATTAAGTGGAAAGAGTGCCATTCTCCCATCCAAGTGCTCCTTAGGTGAAAAACCCTAGGGGCCTAGTAAAGGGGAATCCTCTTTCCCTTTTAGCATATATATTTTTGGTGGTTCATTTTGGTGAAACTAACGCTCTTTCACCCTTCTTTTTTGATTTAGAGTCCTTTTTCATCCTAGGTTTGAATTGCATTGCATTTTGCATTGTTTAAATAGCATTCTAGGGTTTCACAGTTTTGCATGCATGAAAGTGTCACTATTTTGCATTATTTCATCTCAAATCATTGTCATTCATCCCAAATCTGCACCTACCTTCATTCTTTTTGTTGAATCCAACATCATACCCATCCTAAATAGTTGCAAATTTTTGGAAATTTTGACAAAACCCTAACTGGGACTAATTCACCATTCTGGGCGACCTAGTCCCTTTCGAAATTTTTCACTATCTGTTATAGCACCAGAAACCTCATTTTTGTGCTTTCTTAGGCTCCTAGTATCATATACTATAAGTCTAGAAAGATTCGGGAACATAGGTTTTACCCTTCTAGCTCAAAATCATCATTTTAGGATGATCATTCTTAAAATCATTTCATACTTAGATCTGAAAATGTTTCCATTTCTGCAATTTTGCATCTCATTAACAAAAGTACTTTTCACTTTTACATATATACAATATTTTTATTCATAAAACTTTGCATTAGCTTGTTAAAAGTGCTTTTCATTCTAGCATGTACATTATTTAAATTCTTAAAGCTTAGCATATATTGGATAAAAATGTCTTGTATTATTGCATATACATTGTTTATCTTGTTGAAACATTACATAAAATGGTGGTTACATGTAATTTTTATTTTTATTCAAACAATTTGAGTAGCTTACACAACTAGACATGCTAAGAAAACTTTAATCTACCCTCCCTATGAGAGTGTTGTAGTGCAAGAAGAGACAACTTTGGACATTCCTAACAATCATATTTGTTCTTCTCCTAATATCTCTCCCCTTGGTGATGAAGATATTTTGTTAGAAAAATCAATTAATGAGAGTTATGAGAATCCTAGTTGTTTCTCTCCTTTTACCTCTCTTAGTGGAAAACACATTAATGACCAAGACAACACTAACATAGCTAATCATGACAATAACATTTGTTTTTCTCCTAGTATTTCTCGTAGTTGTGAAAACATACTTTGTTGTTAGAAAACACAATTAGTGAAGGTCCTGAACATCCTAGTTGTCCCCCTTCACCTCAAACAACCCTTCCTATGCACAAAAAATCATCCATTGATCCTGGTGGAGCTTTTAAATTCTTCCCCTTGTGAGTTTATTTATCCTCGGCTCTAATTGGTTAGGTTTTGGGTCTTACAAACGAGTTTCGGTCATAGGTGTTTTTTTTGAATGTTGACTTATTATTAACAGTGGTCTGTCATTTAAGTGAGGTAATTCCTTTTGGTCATGAATTTACCGGCCCCTCTTTACCTATCCTTTCGGTCTTTTGCATCCTGACCGTATTGTATTTTTCCATAGTGTCAGTCTAATAAATTCTTTTAGATTAACCTCTAAAAATATTTTTTGACCTCAAGGGTCATTTCCCCGTCCACCTAGTTAGTCCACTTTTTTATAAATAACTTTTTCACATGTGCAGATTGCATAGCCATCGGATGAAGTGATCTTCATCTGGACCGTTCCTCGCAAACCTCATAAGGTTTCTTGCTGACGTCATAAAAGTGGTGTGAGGCATGTGAGATGCTACCACCTGTCGCATTTGACGGTGGGGACCAATTTTGTTCGCTGACTGGCGATGGATGTTGATGCTGACAATTATTTCTTTACCAACACATCGTGGTCATCCCTCACTGACCTCTCACAATTAAAACTTTAGTTTTAATAATGTTGCGAGGTATGTGAATTCTTGATGCGTGGACGCCAATGTTGTACGACGGATGACCAAGGTGGGGCTCATTTTGTGCTGATGTGGTGTATGCTAGGTGATTTCCTGTTCGCCTAAAGACTAGTGAATGGATGTGGCATTTTCAAATTGTTTTGACTCAATCTGAGCCGTTCTATTGGCCTACATTGTTTTTGATCAACGAATCACATTTGAAATAGACTGGTGTTGTACTATAGCCATTTTATCTCATGTGAGTGAATAGTAATGGTCGAGTTTCACTCTGCTCTCATAATTAAATGCTAAAAGATTAGTGAATCGCTATTTTCGTGTATATTTCCATGCTAAAGAAGAATTTCCTGGCGCCAAGCGAAGCAAGTCGTCTTTGTGATTTTCAAGCCTCACTATCATTAACATTCTGCAAGTGAAACCGTAAGTAACACGTACACCATTTCTTATGTTTTCAGAAGGTTTTATGGTTGCTTGAAGAACCATTATCAATTTTTTCTTCTTCCATCCCTGAAAGATTGTTCGAGTAGATTTGCTTTAAAGGATTTTGAAGCTTGTCTTGATAATTGTTGAGGTTTATAGAATTGCAAAGCATTTCCTATTTAAAGCTATAGAGTGCGAGTAATAACTATTAGATATATATAAAAACCCTAGCTCGAGTTTTTATGTCTTGTATAAATGGTGCCCAAGGCTCGAAGCTCTGGCTCTGAGGCCACTACCAGACCCTTTTCCCAAGACAGTCCTTAGCTATTGTTCCATATAACATGGGACAAGTGCCTATTGCAATTGAAAGGGCTAATAGCCTGGGAAAAGGACTCTCTAGGGAAAAATTAATTCAGAAAGTCAAGGAATATAAGGAGATGGTGCAACAAATTTGGGAATCTGCAAGAAGGATAAATTCAATGATTGTGGACACTGTGTTGAAACATTTAAGCAGGAAGGTCCAAGGAAAAGTGAATAGTGTTCATTCAAATTATTCTTTAATGTTGCAAGCACTTAGGATGTTCCCAAGAGATAGAGAGGTGGCCACTCCATTGCTAGACAGATGGAGCTCCAGAATTGAGAAGTTGAAATTCATGGCAGTAGGAGCAAAACAACATGGGGATAAATATCCTATGGTTATTTCAACCTACCAATTTGTCAGGGGAATTGTGGAGCAGAAGTTTCAGGGGTATCTTGCCCCTATGGAGTTAAATATTAAAGGGTTAAAGACTATATATGATGGAAAAGAGTTAACTCCTTTGCCACATATTTTGCATAGTCAAGATGAGATAAAACCTTTGCAGATTTGGAAAGATCAGATAACTAATATCATGATTTCTCAGACCCATGAGATATGCAGAAATGTTGAAATTCATATGCTGGAGAATACATTTGAGAAGCTGTCATTTGTCATCAGTTTCTTAGAGATCTTTGATATAAAGGCCACATCAGTAATGGTGAAGTATGTGCCCTATCGAGATAAGATTGATCAGGTTATGGCTTTTAATTGGCCATTCAAGGATGATTTTGAATTATGGAAAAAGGTGTTTACAGATGAATTTGAAATATGAATATTATGTGGGAAATGCAACTTGGTCATGTATAATATAGGTCTAGCCTCAGAGGTTATATTGGAAAATATGCATTCTCCTTTCAAATTCAATTACACGGTGTTGAGGTGGAGTAAAGTGTTGCAACGGTTAAATATGCCTTCTACGATCTGAACAAATGGCCCTTTGGAAGGCGGTTTCTTTTCTACCATAACAACTAATGATGATTCTTGTCTTATTATTTCCACTCGCATAATGAATTTGTAACTGAATTAGGAATAAGTGGTCCAATTACAAATGGACATGTGTACTCTCTGACCTGAAGCTTGTTGGCTCCCTTGTTTTAGAAAAGGGAATTTTGGGCCATGAGAAAGGTCTGTTTAAATATCTAAGATATGAGAAATAGAAATCAAGTGAAAAAAGAGTATGAATGTAAGTCCAAGTTTTAGAAGATTTTGAGTTAGATAAGAGAACTTGGTCAATTATGGGGTTCTTAAGAATGTTTGTGTAAACATGCGAATGTTTTGAGTTTTTTTTCTCTCATGTTATGATACTTTGCATGGATTATTAATGGAATATTGATCCAAGATGATTTTCATTGATCTTCATTTGTTCGTTACTGTGAATTATGTTTAACGATAGCTCTGGTTCAAAGGATCGGTTAAATTCTTTAGTTAATCAATGATTTCATGCAAGCTAACAATAGGATTCATTAAGTAATAGATTCAAGTATAGATATGTGGATTGTAATGTGATTCATATAAGATCGGAGATGCTTAAGATGAAATTTACCCTGTTGTTCAGTTTTCTCTTTTGACTCTGCGCTTTGGGATATGGCACTAGAATTCTGATCACATTTGATTCTCTCATGTTTTGTGTTATGGCTTCAGGATATTTTATTCAAACATTTCCTATCAATCTACTTTAGTCGTGTTTATGATTCTCTATTAACTGGACCTGAGCCTTTTTAAGGAATATTCAATTTCTTGAAGGATTTCATCTTGCTAACATAAATGGGGAATCTATCTGTTTCTTACCTATGTGCAAATAAATTGTTTAATGTTGTATGTTAAGAGCACATTTTAGGGAATACCCTCCTAGATCTTACAGATTTTGAAGTGTAGGAGAATTTGCCTTATCTCTATTCTTGTCAAGTTGGCCATACGTTTCCTAGACTTTTATTATTTAACATGGCAAGTTCATAGAAGCTTTCGGGAAATACGTTTGGGTTGCAATAAAAAACGCCAACAAAATGGCGACTCTGCTAGGGAACTATCAAATGAAAATTCTCTAGTGCAGAACTGGTTTAGTCAGAGTCATTTGTTATAATATACTTGGTTTAAATTGTGTGCCTAATTTTTCATATTTAGCGCATGTGTCTAGTTTTCCTAGGTTCTTTGTCAATGTGTCGGGTAATGTTCAAACTCTTGTCCAAAGTCACGAGTGCAAAAGCGAAGTGCAATCACTTCATAATTCCCAATATTTTGGATGGCGAATCTGATATCTCGAACAAAACTATTCATACAAAGTACAAACAACAATGTGCAAAGGAGAATCCTCATACACCGAAGACCATGAAGAAGACTAGAAACTATGCAAAAAAGAATCTGGAGCCAATGCTAGAGCTCGAACCGAGACAGGACAAGAAATGGGTAAAATTAAATGATACCCCAAGTAAGTCTGTTTCATCTCCTATTGTTTCTTCTCCTACTTTAAATGCCTAAATGAATAGTGCTTTTATCAGTGGAGATTCCTCAAAAGTTATTGTGTTTAAAATGGATCATGGTAGTTTTCCTTTTGAAAAGGCTCGAGAAGTTGAAGCTGATATGTCTAAAGAGGAGGAGCGATGGGGTTTCTGGGAATAGGATAAATAGTTCATAGAAGCCACAACACCTGGTACTATGTCCATTTTTACTGGACAAAATTTCAAACCACGAGGGACCTCTTTGAATGAGGAAGTGCCTTTTCTTCAAGATGAAGATCAGGGAGAGCAGCCTTACTATACTCCTACTCCAAGTGAGGTAGGAGATATCCTTGAGAATGAAACGGATATAGACAAGGATATGCAAACCTTAATTGAAGAATAAAAGAGGTTGCAAGAGGCAGAAGACAATAGGGACAAAATAAGAAAAGATAATATGGAAATATTTCGGGCTAAGCAGTCTGAAAGAAATGCCCAGAAAAAGAAAGTTGAAAATCTGAGGGAAGAAGCAGCTGCTGATAGGGCTCATGAAGTACCTAAGGCAAAAGTCTCTATGGGAACCTCTTCTACTCCCACATATACCCCTTCTATATCAGCTACCAAAACTTTAGATCCATTTGCTGGATCCAAGAAGACAACCTTTGTAGACCATGGGAAAGCTCATGTTGATCAACCTCAGAAACATTCCCATGTCTTTTTCCAATTATAAAATCCATCTTAATACTAGTGATGAAACAAATAATGAAGCTAATCACAGGCCATTAGATTTTCCCTAAAACCTCGAGCTCCTAAGATTGCAATTAATAAATGATCAGTTGGAGGCTGATCTGAGAAAGGAAGAAATAGAAGCTGCTAATGTCGAAATGGCAAGAAAGATAGCTTTCCTAAAGATATATATACCTACTCCCCAAGATTCTAGTTCAGGAAAGAGTGAGAATGAGTCGCTGAGCAAGAATTCTAAGAATCAAACCCCTTAAGGTGGGGGTGGTGGTAACCAAGGTGGTGGAGGTGGAGGTAGTCATAAAAACTTCAGCTCTTACTCAGAGGACAACGAGGGAAGCACATGCAAGGATAAACAGCAAGGTAGTGGTGAAAGGGATAAAAGGGGGGATGATAAGAAAGATATTGAGCAACAAAGCACCCCCAGAAATGGACGTGGTGGAGGAGCACCCCAAATTGATAGATACAGACAATTATGTTTTGGTAATATTCGGGGTATCCTAATCCAATCCCAGATAATGCATGAAAACATCTCCCAAAATTCATTGGTAATAATGCTTTTAGTGGGGAAGACCATTTGAAATCTTTTCAAGGCTTTGTTGAAGACTTTGAGCTATTGGATGATGGCGTAGCAATGAAATACTTTATGCGAGAGATTGGTATAGAGGGTTACCTGATGCTAGTATTGATTACAGAGATACCTTTTGTAGAGTTTTTAGGGAACAATGCGGGGATCAGACTAACCTTAGATTTAAATTAAATTATTTCAATAACATTACCAAGGGGCATTATGAACTAGTTACTAAGTTTAATGCTCGTTTCCAGAAGGCTATGACAAGATTTCTTGCATACTTGAGGTCTAATGAAAGTGCATGTTTAGTTGTGTATTGTAATGCCTATGATGCTAAAATGTGTTATTTACTAAGAGATAAAGACCCTCAAAATTTGAGGCAAGCATATAAGATGGTGGTGAACATTGAAAATAATAGAAGAGCTTCTGGTAAAGTGGGGAGAAGAGAAGATCCCAAAACTTTTAAAGGCACCAAGAATCAAACCGAGAAGGTTAGTAAACCTACTGTTGTTGATGAGAAGATAGATCGAGTCCTTACCCTACTACAGAAACAAGCAAAAAATGACAAGCCTCATTTTCAAAGAAATGAAAGGCCCCCCAGGCTATAGGACTATCCCTATAATACCAATTGGAATAATGGAAAACCCTTGCAAGGAAACTAGAGAAACAATCAAGTTCCACCTGATCCTCTACATAAGAATTCTCTGAATGCCACATAAAATTTACCATGGTGTGAGGTGTGTGGAATGCCACATTCTCCCCAATAGTGTGCAGTAGCACAAAATATGGTAGAATCTTAGGATGACCAGGCAGATGCTCAGTCTCCCCAGGATCAGGATACGATGACAAATGTATTATTAGGACCAGTTGATCTGGTCTATGATGATTATACCTCAAATGATGAACCTTGTGGCAGGGATGTTGATATTCAGAGACAACATAATGATGTACACCACCAACAAGTGTTTCTAAATGAAGGAGACAATGATGACTATTTTGTGAATGAACTGGAGGTGGATAATATTGTTTTCAGAAGACCTTTCGATGAAGAAATTGAAAAATAAATTGTTGCCTTAGTTGCTATGGCAAGGAATAACATACAATTGAGAAACAAAATTATTCTAGGTCATTCAAGTAAGCCTTGCAGCCTGTTCATAAAAGAAAAAGATGTAACTGGAACAAATACCAGTTTGGAGGCTAAGAATGTCGATTCAAAGCCTAAGGAAATAAGGGAGCCCAGGATGTGGGCAAAAAAAGTTTATAATTCCAAGACAAAGAATGAAGTTGTACCCCAGAACACCAAAGACAACAATCAACACTCTTCTAATGATGAAACTCCCAAGGGAAAAGAAAAGGTAATTTCTAAAAACACAAATTTTCCTAAGTTACCCAAGTACACTTCAATAGATATGTTCCAAGTACTTTCACAAGTTTGGGTTACTGTTCCTTTCTTAGAAATGATGCGAATAGATGAATATAAGGACAAAAAAATTGCACTTATTAATAGTATTCCTACAAATAGAAAGAGTAAAGGTGTTTCTGACCAGATAAATTCAAAAGAGGATCAACAAAAGCAAAAAAATGGTGGAAGAAAATATCATAGAAAGCCCTCAAATATACCTAGGAACTACTATTACTACTAATCTCAACCATGTCAATCCTTTTTTCTTAAGCCTGATTATTGATGGGAAAATGTTGAGAAATTGTATGATTGACTGGGGAGCTTCTAACAATGTGATGCCAGTGAAAATAATGCATGCAATCGGTCTAAAAGTAGATAGTACATATGATAAATGTTATGCAATTGATTCTCAGGAAGTTCCTATCATAGGTATTATAAATAATGTTCCATAGAGACTGGCAACATTTCCTGAGAAAGAGCTACACATGAGTGTTACAGTGGTGGATATCCCACCTACTTATGGCATGTTATTATCTAGGCCTTGGAGTTCTTCAATGGGTGGGAGCATACAGTGTGACTTGTCTTTTGCTACATTTTCTATTGAATAGAAAGATGCTAAAATAGATAGGGAAAAGAGATCCCCTCACATGATTGAAAATGTGGAGGAACCACTAGAGCCTATCAGAATTAACTTTGTCGAAACTGGCCTAGAAAACTTCCATGTTGAGGAAGATAAAATGGAAGAAGAGATCCATTCAGCACCTATTGATAAAGAAGTACTGAAGATATCATCAGAAGGTGACTTATGGATAATGCATTTTGATGGGGCTTGTTCTAGAGATGGCTCAGGACTAGGAATTTTCTTCACTTCCCCACAAGGTAAAACATTCAAATATTCCTTCTTGTTGCAATTTTCTTGTACCAACAATGTTGTTGAGTATGAGGCTTTCATACTCGGTCTGAAGATAGCTTCAAAGCATGGTATTAAAGTATTAAAAGTTTTGGGAGATTCTAAGTTATTTGTTTCCTAGATTAGATCCCGCTTTGTAGCTAAAGATAAAATACTTAAGTAATACAGAAATGCAGTATGGGATACTATTGAAGGATTTAGTGCTTTTGGTATTGAATGGGTTGAAAGAGGATAAAATGCTAAGGCTAACTTGTTAGAAAACATAGCTGTCAAACTAGATGATGTCACTTTTGGTGGCATCTCACAAATAGAAGTACAAACCAGGCCTACAATACCTAATAACATCTATAACTGGCAAGTGTTTGATGATGACACAGACATTTTGAAATTCTTGCATTGTGTGGATAAGTATGAGAGCCAAGAAATTGATTTTGGCTCATTTGTAACTGAAATTGATGGGAAGGAAACCCTATTTGGGAATGAGGTGATTCATCTCAAAACAAATACCATCTCTCAAGGCTTAGTTGCACTTGAAAGGGTTTTTGATGGTTCGGATATATCAAATACTAAGCAAGCACCTACTCATATGGAGGACCTAGAAGAAATAAACTTAGGAACAAAAGGTGCTCCTAAGAAGGTTTATGTTGGAAGGAAAATGAAGCCACATGTTAGAAGCATGTTGATTACTCTACTTAGAAAATATAGACATGTTTTTGCTTGGTCATATGAGGACCTTAAAGCATATAGGGGGGATCTTTTCCAACATGAAATCCCATTGAAACCTGACATGAAGCCTTTCAGGCAGAAACAGAGACCGATTAACCCTACCCTGCAACCCAAAATGCAGGAAGAACTTGCTAAACTAAGGGAGGCAGGAATCATCAAACCAATTAGGCACTCATATTGGGTCTCTAACTTGGTGCCTGTTAGAAAGAAAAATGGGGACATCAGGTTATGTGTTGATTTTAGAAACTTGAATGTTGCTTCTTTAAAAGATAATTACCCACTGCCTAATATGGAGGCTATGTTGCAAAAGGTCACAGGATGTGAATTGCTATCCATGATGGAATGATTTTTTGGTTATAACCAAGTAATGGTCAAAGAGTTGAATCAGTTCAAGACTGCTTTCACCACACCATGGGGGACATATGTTTATGTAAGAATGTCATTTGGACTAATAAATGTTGGAACAACTTTTCAAAGGGCTATGGATCTAGCCTTTGCTGACTTTGTTGATCTATTCCTTGCAATTTACTAGGATTATCTTACTGCCCATAGAAAGAGTGAGGAGGACCATTGTTCTCACTTAGAGAAAAAAATTATTAGAGCTTTGGAATATGGGATATCTCTGAATCCTAGGAAGTGTGCCTTCGGGGTAAAAGAAGGAAAAATGTTGGGGCATCTTGTTTCAAAGGATGGGGTTCGGATTGATCCTGAAAGAGTGGTTGCTATTGAAAGAATTACACAACCAAGAAATGTAAATGGCATCCAATCTTTCTTTGGAAAAATAAATTTTCTAAGAAGATTTGTCACAAATTTTGTTGAAACTGTCCACCCAATATCTAAGATGTTGAAAAAGGGAGAAAAGATAGTATGGACAGGGGAGCCATCCAAATCCTTTCAGGCTATCAAAGATGTAATCAAGCAAGCCCCAGTTCTCAATTCACCTGATTACTCAAAATCATTCTAGTTGTTTACTTTTGCCTCTTTTCATACTATAGCCGGAGTGTTATTGTAAAAAATCAATGATGGTTTTGAGCAGCCAATTGCATTCTTTAGCAAATCATTGCAAGTTGTGGAATTAAAATATGATATATCAGAGAAGCAGGCATATGCCCTGGTAAAGGCAGTTGATAATTTTAAGCCCTATCTAATCGGAGCAATTGTTGTTGCATATGTGTCAACGGCTGCAGTTAAAGATATTTTCACTCAGCAAGAGACTACAAGAAGGAGATGTAGATGGATAAATAGAATCCAAGAGTTTAATATTGACATACAAATCACCAAGCTTGTAAGGGGTCAAGGTTTAGCCAAATTAATGACTGAAGAAAATTTAGGGCCAAATCAGATAAACCAAATAGAACAAAAGAAGATTGCACCTTTTTGTGATATGCAAACTTATGGCTAGTATAGGAGGATTGTTGAGTATTTACAAACAATGTGATGTCCTAAAGGTATGCCCCTTACTGAGAAAAGAACCCTTAAATTGCAAGCAATTAGGTATATTATTATTGATGGTGAGCTCTGGTGGAGGAACCCTAAAGGTATTATACTCAGATGTGTGGATGGAGACCAAGTAGAGGATCTACTGATAGAAATGCATAAAGGAGCCTGTGGAGGCCATTACATGGCTAAGACAACGGATCATAAGATTTTAAGAGAAGGATACTGGTGGCCTACTGTATTCAAGGATGCTCATAGGTATGTCAAAAGATGTGATGCATCTCAGAAGTTTGTCGGTAAGTTGAATTTTTTTGGTAATCTGCCTTTGAGACCTGTGTCTGTTTCAGCCCCTTTCAAGCAATGGGGTATTGACTTCATAGGGGAGATATACAAAAAATCTAATGGAGGACATGCATGGATATTGGTGGCAATTGATTACTTTACTAAATGGATTGAAGCAATCCCATCCAGAAGGGCTACAAGTAAAGTTATTGATTTTTTGACTGATAATATCTTAAGCCGATTTGGGGTACCTAAAAGAATTGTTCCAGATAATGCAATGTGTTTCAGGTCAGAGGAATCTGTTAATTTTTGTAATCAATGTGGTATAATTGTTTCATATTCTTCCCCTTATCATCCCTAAGGAAATGGATAGGCAGAGTCCAATAATAAGAGTCTGATGAAGATCATCAAATGTATGATTGAGAAGAACAAAAAGGCTTGGGATTCAAAATTAAAACTAGCACTGTGGGCTGATAGGACAACTATAAAGAAGGCAATTGGTCATTCTCCTTTTAATCTAGTCTATGGGATGGAGGCACGTATCCCACAAAACAAATTGTTGAAGATGTGCGAATTTTTCTAGGAATATGATGATGGTGTATGTGATGAGATGCAACACAGAATGGATGAATTGAATCAATTGGATGAAACTAGAAGAGAGGCTTATAAGAGAAATGAAAGACTACAACTTCAAGTGAAGCACCTCTATGACAAAAGAGTAGTTGAGAGAAAATTTGATATTGGAGCAATGGTGTTGCTCTGGAATGCAAGATCAGAAGATAAGGGCAAGCATGGAAAGTTTGATCCCCTCTGGCTAGACCCATATATAATTATGGATACACATGGAGAAGACTCATATTTCTTGCAGTCACTTGCAGGTGAAGTTCTTGAACTGCTAGTACATGGACAGTTTTTGAAATACTATTTCTCTTGAAGTAGTTATTTTTTCCATGTACGTTGTACAGTCCTGTAAATAGTGTATATAGGTGTGTTTTCTTTTTTTTGCTTTTGTCTGCTTGTCTTTTCTAGAAAAGTCATTGTTTTTGGTTCTCTATGTATCTGGTCTACGTAACCATAGATTCTGGAATTTTGCTATGCCCGTAAGGGGGCATACATCCCCATTCGGAGCCACTAGTGGAGCTTTTAAATTCTTCCCCTTGTGAGTTTATTTATCCTCGGCTCTAATTGGTTGGGTTTCGGGTTTTACAAATGAGTCTGGGTCATAGGTGTTCTTTTTGAATGTTGACTTATTATTAATGGTGGTCGGTCATTTAAGTGAGGTCTTAATCCCTTTTGGTTGTGAATTTACTGGCCCCTCTTTACCTATCCTTTCGGTCTTTTGCGTCCTGACCATATTGTATTTTTCCATAGTGTTGGGCTGATAAATTCTTTTAGATTAACCTCTAAAAATATTTTTCGACCTCGAGGGTCATTTCCCCATCCACCTAGTCAGTCCCATTTTTTTATAAATAAATTTTTCATATGTGCAGATTGCGTAGCCGTTGGATGAAGTGATCTTCATCTAGACTGTTCCTCGCAGACCTTGCAAGGTTTCCTTCTGATGTCATAAAAGTGGTGCGAGGCGTGCGAGATGCTGCCACCTGTCGCATTTGATGGTGGGGACCAGTTTTGTTTGCTGACTAACAATGGATGTTGATGCTGACAGTTTTTTCTTTACCGATTCATCGTGGATGTCCCTCACTGACCTCGCGCAATTAAAACTTTAGTTTTAATAATGTTGCGAAGTGTGCGAATTGTTGACGGGTGGACGTCGATGTTGTATGATGGACGACCAAGGTGGGGCCCATTTCGTGCTGATGTGGTGCCTAGTAGGTGATTTCCTATTTTCCTGAAGACTGGTGAATGGACGTGGCATTTTCAAACTTTTTTTACTCAATTTGAGTCATTCTCTTGGCCTACATTGATTTTGATCAATGACTCGCATTTGAAATAGATTGGTGTTGTACTATAGTCATTTTATCTCGCGCAAGTGAATAGTAATGGTCGAGTTCGACTCTGATCTCATAATTAAATGCTAAAAGATTAGTGAAATGCTATTTTTGTGTATATTTCCACGCTGAAGAAGAATTGTCTGGTGCCAAGCGAAGCAAGCCATCTTTTTTTATTTTCAAGCCTCACTATCATTAACATTCTGCAAGTGAAACCATAAGTAACACGTACACCATTTCTTGTGTTTTCAGAAGGTTTTATGGTTGCTTGAAGAACCATTATCAATTCTTTCTTCTTCCATCCCTAAAAGATTGTTCGAGTAGATTTCCTTTAAAGGATTTTGGAGCTTGTCTTGATAATTGTTGAGGTTTATAGAATTGCAAAGCATTTCCTGTTTAAAGCTATAGAGTGCGAGTAATAACTATTAGATATATATAAAAACCCTAGCTCGAGTTTTTATGTCTTGTATAAATGGTGCCCAAGGCTCGAAGCTCTGGCTCTGAGGCCACTACCAGACCCTTTTCCCAAGACAGTCCTTAGCTATTGTTCCATATAACATGGGACAAGTGCCTATTGCAATTGAAAGGGCTAATAGCCTGGGGAAAGGACTCTCTAGGGAAAAATTAATTCAGAAAGTCAAGGAATATAAGGAGATGGTGCAACAAATTTGGGAATCTACAGGAAGGATAAATTCAATGATTGTGGACACTGTGTTGAAACATTTAAGCAGGAAGGTCCAAGGAAAAGTGAATAGTGTTCATTCAAATTATTCTTTAATGTTGCAAGCACTTAGGATGTTCCCAAGAGATAGAGAGGTGGCCACTCCATTGCTAGACAGATGGAGCTCCAGAATTGAGAAGTTGAAATTCATGGCAGTAGGAGCAAAACAACATGGGGATAAATATCCTATGGTTATTTCAACCTACCAATTTGTCAGGGGAATTGTGGAGCAGAAGTTTCAGGGGTATGTTGCCCCTATGGAGTTAAATATTAAAGGGTTAAAGACTATATATGATGGAAAAGAGTTAACTCCTTTGCCACATATTTTGCATAGTCAAGATGAGATAAAACCTTTGCAGATTTGGAAAGATCAGATAACTAATATCATGATTTCTCAGACCCATGAGATATGCAGAAATGTTGACATTCATATGCTGGAGAATACATTTGAGAAACTGTCATTTGTCATCAGTTTCTTAGAGATCTTTGATATAAAGGCCACATCAGTAATGGTGAAGTATGTGCCCTATCGAGATAAGATTGATCAGGTTATGGCTTTTAATTGGCCATTCAAGGATGATTTTGAATTATGGAAAAAGGTGTTTACAGATGAATTTGAAATATGAATATTATGTGGGAAATGCAACTTGGTCATGTATAATATAGGTCTAGCCTCAGAGGTTATATTGGAAAATATGCATTCTCCTTTCAAATTCAAGTACAAGGTGTTGAGGTGGAGTAAAGTGTTGCAACGGTTAAAGATGCCTTCTATGACGTGAACAAATGGTCCTTTGGAGGGCGGTTTCTTTTCTTCCATAACAACTAATGATGATTCTTGTATTATGCTTTCCACATTCATAATGAATTTGTAAGTGAATTAGGAATAAGCAGTCCAATTACAAATGGACATGTGTACTCTCCGACGTGAAGCTTGTTGGCTCCCTTGTTTTATAAAAGGGAATTTTAGGCCGTGAGAGAGGTCTGTTGAAATATCTAAGATATGAGAAATAGGAGTCAAGTGAAAAAAGAGTATGAATGTAAGTCTAGGTTTTAGAATATTTTGAGCTAGATAAGAGAACTTGGTCAATTATGGGGTAAACATGTGAATGTTTGTGTAAACATGCAAATTTTTTGAGTTTTTTTCTCTCCTGTTATGATACTTTTCATGGATTATTAATGAAATATCGATCCAAGATGATTTTCATTGATCTTCATTTGTTCTTTATTATGAATTACGTTTAACGATAGCTCTAGTTCAAAGGATCAATTAAATGCTTTAGTTAATCGGTGAGTTCATGCAAGATAACAATAGGATTCATAAAGAAGTAATAGATTCAAGTATAGATATGTGGATTGTAATGCGATTCATATAAGATCATAGATGCTTAAGATGAAATTTTCCTTGTAGTTTAGTTTTCTCTTTTGACTTCGCGCTTTGGGATATGGCACTGGAATTCTAATCATGTTTGATTCTCTCATGTTTTGTGTTATGGCTTTAGGATATTTTATTCAAACATTTCCTATCAATCTACTTTAGTCATGTTTATGATTCTCTGTTAACTAGACCCGATCCTTTTTAAGGAATGGCCAATTTCTTGAAGGATTTCATCCTGTTAACATAAATGGGGAATCTATCTATTGCTTACCCATGTGCAAATAAATTGTTTAATGATGTATGTTAAAATCACATTTTAGGGAATACCCTCCTAGATCTGATAGAGTCTGAAGTGTAGGAGAATTTTCCTTATCGCTATTCTCGTCAAGTTGGCCATACGTTTCCTAGACTTTTATTATTGAACATGGCCAGTTCATAGAAGCTTTCAGGAAATACATTTGGGTTGTAGTAAAAAATGCCAACAGATCCTTCCCCTACTTGTGATGAATTCCTTTTAGAAGAAACAACCTTTGATTGTCAAGAACTTTTCGTTTGTAGTTCTCCTAAAACCCTTCCTCCTAGGGAGGATATCATCATACACCATAAGAATAACAATGACACTAATAATATTATCTCCTTAGAATCAAATGAAGAGACAACCTTGGCCTCTCCCTTGCTCAGGGATGTTAATATTATTCAACCTCAACTCATCATTTATCCCCCTTTAACCAAACCTAAACCTGAATTCACCCTCTACCCCCCAACATAATGTGTTGCAGCAATCGAGTCAAGATACAGTTGCTCATACACATTACACAAGAAATAACTCATGATCCCAACCACCCTCCACATCCTTACCTTCCTGTCCTCCTATCTTACCTATTGCCCCTTGCCTAAATTCCCTCCTTAGGGAGTATGACCTTATTGATCAACTAAGGAATACTCCCATTAAAATATCATTTGGGATCTCATTCAAGTCTCCCCTCACTATCACAACATGATGCAGAATGCCCTAAAACAAGTTCCTATCTCTTCTAATCAAAAATCAAATGATAGAGCAGCTATTATTCATGAAATTAATGTTGATATTTTTTTTCACCAAAGTGAGCTTCCTCTTTTGGATGTGCAAAAACAAAATGAATCTTTCGTGATAATCTCTCAATACAAAACAAAAGGGATCATATGAACTCTTGTAGATATCGTCTCTACTCTTAATGTGTGTAGTGTGATCCTTTGGGATAGGCTTGGAATTGATTGATCCCACATCAACCCTGATTCTCTATCTATCAGAGGATTTGACAACGTCACTAAGCAACCACTCAGTGTGATCACTATACCTCTTACAGTTGGAATGGCCACATTGGAAACCAAAATCCATGTTATGCCTCATGAAATTTTATATAATATTCTCTTAGGTAGGTCATGGATTCATGCAATGAATGGAGTGCCTTCCACTCTTCATCGCAAGATGAAGTACATCTACAACAAAAAAGTGTACACACTTGATGTTGACCCTAAACCTAACAGTTGCTTAAACATTGAACAATCCAAAAAGAATCATTTCAACACCTTGACACCAATCACCCAAGTGGAACCCTCACAACAAACAAATAATGAACACCATCTTGAGCACATCACGAGGCTCTTTGATGATTATTGGGGTTCCTTAGACTTCACCCCTCCCTTACTAGGAGAAACCAAGATCACCAATAAAGACTCTACAAAGGGAAACATATTCTTTTCAACACAAGACTTAGTAGATCCTTTGAAAGAATCCACCTCAACTACTTTAACCAATACAACCAATAATGAACAATCACCCGATCCAAAAGAAATGAAAAATATTTATGGAAAAGGTTATGAGCTCTTGAAACAACTTGTCTATAATGGAAAAGGATGTGGTGCTAACGAACAAGGTATCTGCAAGCCTATTGAGCTTAACATGCAGACAACCAATCATGGTCTTGGATTTGGTCCTTTAATAAAAATCCTCAAACCTTACTCTAACATCAACACTATCCCAAACTATCACTCTTCTACACCAACCTTAGAAAGTGATCCTTTGAAACTAACAAAGGACTCTTTGTTTAATACCAATGTCATCTCGCATAACACTACTGATTCAAATTTTACACACTCCTCCAAGGGAGTATACAAAATCTCACAATCTAAAGTTCCTTGCATAAGTATGAGATTATATACTAAGCAAGACACATCCTTGTTACACACTAAAGGAACACCTTCTACCTTCAATCAAAAAGGTATCTTGTTGAGACTCCTCCAAGATCACTTGATCTCTCTTCCTCCCAGAACTCGAAAGAAATGTTACCACAAACATTCCTTTTGTGCATACCACTTAGTTCATGGTCATCACACTAATGAGTGTAAGGCCTTGAGTTGAAAAATTCAACATCTTAAGGATTTTGGTGCTCTCCCTTATGTGGGAGTGCCTAATTCCTCTAATTGATATGAATTTTCACTCAACCTTGCATTTCACCAACCCTTTTGGTTCACTCTTGTCCTGCACTAAGTGGGGGCAAGGGGTTAGTTAGCCTTTTCCCTCATATGTCACTTGTTGTTGTCTCTTTTGACTACTCTTTAACCTTTCATGAACATATAAGAGAAAGCTTGGGATGTGAACAACATGAATGAAGTTTACTCACATGTGACATACACCCCTCTTTCATGACAAAGCTTATCGAAAACATATGACTCGGCATAGGGATTTCCGAACAAGCTCTCATGTCCTCTTCCTCTTCTACTTTAAAGAAATTTCTCATAGAATAGTGTGTAGCAATTCCTTTAAAGTGGGGGCATACATTGACACTCACATTTCATTGTGTGATTTCCTTTTTCTTGTGATTCCCTCTCTTTGAAACATTAGGTGCAATGTTGCTCAGTATGAGACTTTGCATTTTTCCTCTTTTTCATACAAGATGAGTTCTTCCTCTCTTGGATACAAGATGAGACCATTTGCACTTTTCCTCTCTTGGTGACACTACACATGATGTTCCCTAAGATGAGACATTGCATGAACAAAGCAAAATTCCTTTGAAAAAAATCATTACAAAATCACTTTCTTTTGTGGCGCCTTATTAAAGTTATTGGGAGGTATAACTCTGGTATGGTTTGAGCGGGAAGCCCAAGTGGCATGAATTTCCCCATAGCCACCTTTGTGTGTGTGAGTACATAACAACCGTGTATATGTTTCTCACCTTTTGGGCCTTCTCACCTAATGGACAATCAAGAGTATCGTCGCCCCTGAGTGAGTACACATCTTCTTTTTGGACAAACAACTTAGATTTGATCCACAACTAGCTAGACAAATGGCTGAAGCTTGATCCAACCTTTTGACCTTTCTCTTTCTCTTCATTTTAGTTCTTGTCATTGAATGATCATGCATCTCATTTTGTTGTAATTCATTCACCCTTGAATGTGTCTTTTGCATTAATGTCGAGTTGACTTAGAATCTTGAATCCTTGGGGGCTTGACAACCTCCTTCTTCTTCACCATCCTTTTTCATTCTTCGCCATCTCCATTGGGCTACTTTAGTGTGAGTTTGAAGCAATTTCATCCTCTCACTAAAGTGGGGGCTAAATGTGTTGCCAAAAAGTGTAGTCTTGACACTTTTCACTCATTTGGACCCTTGCCTATAGATTTTGGACCTTTTTCAACCTCCTTTTACCCCTTTCCAATCCTTGTTCCAAAGTGTTGTAAGGTTTTGCAATGCATTTTTGTACTTTCCTAGGCTTGTCATCACTAAATCAACCCTTTTCTCATGCTATAATTACCACTTACTGCACATAAATGCCTTATTTTTATGTGTTTTGTGAGACAATCTCGACAAACATCATTAAACACATGATAATTCCCAACATTCAATCAAAATATCCCAGGTGGAGTAGGTCGCCACCTTGGGCAACCTAGTCCCATGTGGCATAAAAAATTAAAATAAACCTAAAATTCTTTCGGGATTTTGTCTCCTAAACCCTAAGGTCGGCCTATATGGTGTTATTTTGAGAAAATTAGGGAATAACCTCTATAAATAATGGTTTTTCCCCTCATTTTGACCTAATCCCATTCATCCTAAACCCTAATTATTCTTCTCAATCACTCACTCACTCCTTCTCAAGCAAGCTAGGGTTTGAGCATTCCAAGTCAACAAGACATCTTTTATGAAGCATTCAAGGGTTGATTGTTGCAACAACACAAGATCTCTCATCATGGAAAGGCAAATTACTCCATTGTTTCATGTACATACTTCTTTATACTTTCTATTAATTTTGGTTTAGTTACCTCAAAGGGGTTTGACAAGGCAAACCCCTAATCCTTAACAATCAACATTTTATCTTTCTCTCCTTGTGTGTTTCTAGATTTAGGTACATTGGAGATCTTTGAAGACTTGTTGAAGACCTATCCTTGCTTGCAAAGTCCAAACATTCACCAAAAGTCACTTTCAGGCCTGAATATCATATTTTTAGAAGCAGATACCTATGAAGAACCAAAGTGCAGACCGAGGGCTTATGTTTCCCCTTCTGAATTTCTAGAAATCTAGAAGAGGACTAAGTCGCCAACCATGGTGACCTAGTCCCATTGGATATTTTTTCTATGATTTTCACATTTTCAGACACCCATTTGGCAGAAATGGGCTTCGGACTAGTTTTCTCAAATCTGGGACTAGGTCACCTAGATTGGCACAAGTGTCCCTTTTGGCTTCTGCAACATTTTCATCAGCATTTCAAACCTCCATATGATCCTTTACAAGATTCCAGGTGAACATATTCTATCTCACATCTTTTTTTTTAGTTTAGTGTACATTTCTTAGGTCATTTTGTATATGTTTGCATATCATTATGTGTTTTCCAGCACTTTGCATTTCACTAGTTTAGCATTCATTAAATCATTTCCATTTTTAGTTTATTTCACTTAGAAACATTCACACACACCTCACAACCCTTAATCCTTTGAATGAACTCACCCAAAAAAGGTATATCATTAAGTGGAAAGAGTGTCATTCTCCCATCTAAGTGCTCTTAGGTGAAAAACCCTAGGGGCCTAGTAAAGGGGAATCATCTTTCCCTTTTAGCATATATATTTTTGGTGGTTCAGGTATATACATATGTATACATATAATTTTAAGCTTATTTTAAGTTCTAAACAAATACATATAGTGTGTAACTTTGAAATTAATTTTTTTTTTATGCATTCATGCATATGTGTCTAGGTGGAGACAACACGTGTTACTCCTAGTTTGAGGGTAGAGTGTGTACACATGCATTCTTCACTTGACTATGCAAGATCCTACACCATCATGTTCGCCCTTTCCATGCCCACTCTGAAAGAAACTCCAAACATGTGGTATATTATTGTTTCGATGATATCTAGATAGTGCATAAAATGGACTTGATGATTTGAATTGTGAGGCACACCCATCGGACTATACAATTTTTTTTTTTCAATATTCACACCTCTTCTTGCCAAATATTTTAAAAACTTCTTAAATAAATGTTGGACAAAAAGTGTGTCATGCTCTTTATCATCACTAATATAAAAGTGATATTCTTTCTTGATGACTCATTTTTCATATGTACTATCAGCACCATCCAAATTTAATTATGCATGTCGATAAAAAACATGCACCATAATAGTGACCTGCTTTGAATAGTAATATTTTGTTTGAATCTCCTTTTGATGGGTAAAAGAGTAATTTTTTGCAAAGTCAACTACTGATAAAACTATTCCAACTAGGAAAGTATCTCTTAACAACATATCACTTTTCTTGTCACTTAGCATTAAATTTATAATATATGTACGATTGTATTAATTTACAAAAAAAATCCATAAATGTTCCAATAGGTACCTCCTCTTCTACATAATCTAACCTTATGGATTCTTTCCCAAATTTTGTTTCAAACTTTATGTACTTGTAACTCTTGCAATTTACCATCTTTGACATGTCAATATCTTTATTTCTCAAAGGAATTTTAGCTAGCTTTCCACATGTTTCACAAATTCCTTTTATGCATTTCATTGGACCATCTACATCATCATTAAATTCATCACATAAGATGGATGTTATGAATTGACTTACATGTTTAGGAGGTGCATTTTGAAAACCATCACTTTCTTATATGATCTTTCAAAACACCTGATAGTAAAGATCAAATTCAATATGATAACGACAACAACAAGTTTCAAAAACCTTGTTTTCCCTCACATAATGTGGCCTTAACATTTGAGACATTGTTTATCCAATATTTATATGAGGATTTGCATCAAAAAATATCATATGCATCTCATTTTGTGTTATGCCTAACCAATGTTTTGTATGTAGTCAAAAATTATCTCCAGGATCAATCCTATCTTTTAGAACATCTCTTTTATTTGATTAGGGACAAGTATGATCATGCCAAAAACTTGAGACCAAGTTCCTAACTCCATCTTCAAATTTGTCAAAATGAGGATCCCTACACATCAATGCCCAATTTCCTTCTGCAATAGTATCATCCAAAACATTTCTCCTTTTTAAATATCTTGTTAGTTTCCTTCTACTTAAGTCAATTTCACTTGAAAGTGAAGAGATTTTATTCTTTCTTGGCACTTATGGACTTAAAATAGATGTCAACATCACTCTTCTTGAAATACTCTTATCCACTAATCGAGATTGATTCCCAATGGAACCCAAACCTTTTTTAACATTTTCAATAATATTTAAGTCTTATAGGCCTCATCTTTTCCTCTTTTTTGTGAAATCTACACCCATCAATTGTAATGGATCTTTTAGGTCATCACGAAGAAGCAATGTTGATAATAGTTGGGCTAGACCAAGTGTATCATAGCTTTTGAAATAAGTCTCAATTATTTCCTTTGAAGTTCTTGTGAATTCCCTCTTAGTAGTAGTAGTAGGTTGTTCAACATAAAACTTCAATTTCTCAATATCCATTTCAAGTAAATGATCTATATTTTCTTAAGAAAAGTTTATCTTCACCTCTTTAATTAGATTCATACTATTAATATCGATAGAAGGAATCGATCTTGACCCCTATCCAACATCAAATTGTGTATGGTCCTCCTCTCTAACATCAATTTTTTATGCTTGGGTCTCCTCCCTAACATCGACCATGTCTTCTTCAGCCTCCTCTTCACCAGTACCTACATTAGGCCTAAGGACCTCTGCTCCAGTTTCCATATGTTGAGCCACTACACATATCATGTATAAAAGAGAAGATTTTAGAATATATAAGACTTAGATTATTAAACTATGGATCTAAATAATCAAGGTGATTATGAACTTTCAAAATGAAAAAGTATTAATAATTAGGAACTTAAAGTTAATAATTGAGAAAAAATATGATCCTATATAATAGCACATAGAGAAAAAAGTGCATATCCTAACACATTTTCCTCTTGTTTTAAATTTATTTTCACACACATTTATGTTCTTAAATTGGACCTTCTATAATTAACTGATTTAAACATGGGTTTATATTCTTAAGGTGACATATAATTAACTAATGTGTACAAACATTAATATTTTTAAAGGGGTCTTAAAAGATATTGAGCATTTCAAATGGTCAATATTGAAGGGAGTCACCCCTAGGTCATGTTTAGATATCACATTAGACATCATCACTTTGCACAACAAAAAATCTCTTACAATTGAAGGTAGGATAATAGATTCACACATTTGCCTCTAAAATAATAGAAATTAAAGGTCCTAAAAAACTACCTAGTGTTTTCTTTATTTAAATATGTTTATCAATTATAGATTAAATTATAATTTAGATTAAAAAGTAAGCATTCCTAACCTAAAATAACTAGCTTGAAAGAGTTGGGACTAAAGACATGTTTCAATCTAGAAATAAAATTAGGAAATGAGAAGAAAAAATAGGAAAAACATAACTTATAAACCTAAAAATTGGAAAGTGATGAACGAAATTAAGAAACTACCTAGTGCTTTTTTTTATTAAATTTAGTGTTAAGAGATAAAAAAACTAAGAAAATTATTATTTAGTGTTAAGAGATGAACAAAATTAAGAAACTCAATCTATTGTTTTCTTTATTTAAATATGTTTATCAAAATTATAGATTAAATTAGAGTTTAGATTACAAAATAAGCATTGTACTAGAACCTAACCTAAAATAACTAACTTGAAAGATTTGGGACTAAAGAAACATTTTAGAAATAAAATTATGAAATGAGAAGCAAAAATAGGAAAAACATAACTTGTGCACCTAAAAATTGGAAAGTGATGAAGAAATTAAGAAACTACCTAGTGTTAAATCTTTTTAAATCTAGTGTTAGGAGATGAACAAAATTAAGAAACTTCTTATTTAGTGTTAAGAGATGAACAAAATTAAGAAACTACCTTTTCTTTTCTTTTATTTAAATGTGTTTATCAATTATATAAAATTAGAATTTAGATTACAAAGTAAGCATTCCTAAACTAACCTAAAATAGGAAAAACAAGACTTATGCACCTAAAAATTGGAAATTGATTCAACATGAAAATATTTAGATATAATACATTTAGAGGTCCTCAAAAAAATTTAAGGTTTTCTTATGGATACTAGTGATGACATGAAAATAGCTCTAAATTAGTAATTTACCATAGGTTACATGGCCTTGGACATAATGGGATAATAGCTAGGGTGTATGTAGATTGGGCATGAAAATGGAGGTTATAAGGGTGTGGGATGGATAAGAAATGGATGTAAAGAGTTCTTGCACAACAAATTCATTGTTTCAACACAAAATTCTTGTGGATGCATGATGATGAGAAGTGGAGGAAGAGGGATCTATTTATAATATGTTTTCTAAGGGTTTTAGGGTAGGTTAACATTGGATTTATGATAGGTGGATCATAAATGAGACACATATTTAATTTTTGTGGCTAAAACTCATCAAAATTATCCCCTCTAATCAAGGAATGTGAGAAGATATGGCCCGAACATGTACACTAGGGGTGTGACTTTAATATTTGATGCTAGGATGCTTTGTTTTATAAGGAAGTCTAAGGAGATAAAGTTAACACATGTTAAAGTTTAATGTGCACCTTTTTTATTATTAGGGATGGATTTATAAGGGGACATACAACTCAAATATAAGATGAACAAGGATAAACATGGCTAGATAGGGATAAAACAAGGCTAAAAAAATTCAAAGTGGACATCTAAAATGAGTGTAAAACATAGTAAAAGAAGTTGTGAAAACAACTTGATCTTATTGATCCTAATCTTATCTAGAACATGATTTAATTGAAAAAAAAAATTATAATATAAAATATACATACCTTCTTTTTGAGATTTTTTAGCATAATATTTTTACCTCCTTTCACGCAATTGTTGTTTCCTTTCTTTAGAATGATATCATGTAGTCTTATTTTTCCTATTCTTTGGATTTTCATCTTCTTCAAGTTACAAAATATGATCTTAATAATTCTTTGCCAATCCACATTCCAAATTTGTAACACTTGCAAAAAGAGACCTTTTGAACACACCTTGCAAATTTTCCTTTATTTTTTTATATTAAAATCATAAAAATTGACCTTGTATATACACATGTAATTTGAAGTCATGTTCTCTTCAAACATTAGCTAAGTTGGCCTTTGTTCGAAGGTCGACCACTAAATTAACATAAATATTATTTTATAGTATAACCTTCATTCGAAGGTAATTTAATAATAGTTTTTTTATCCAAGCAATAAGGCCTTCGATCGAAGGGCCTTAGCTAGATAGCTTTGGCCTTTATATTAAAATTTCCTTAAAAAACTCAATTTCAAACCCCAAGTTGGACCTACAGATGTACTTAACTTAACAAGATATTTTGCAAGATCACAGCCCTTGAAACAAGCTTTCGAAAAAGTATAGTTTTGATATGTTTTAATTTTATCATGGATTTAATTTTCAATTTTTACTGAACATAGGTTTTTCACCGGACATCAAGCTCTTCATTCTATAGAGGTGGAAAAATAGTAAACCATTGTAAAAATAAAAATAAAATACCTTTTTCCTAAGTATTGATGTCCTTGTTTCACCAAAAATAAAGGATCTTGATATATACACAATAAGTTATGTTTGATGGCATACACCTATGTCCAAATTATAGTTACAGTGAATTCAAAAATTAATTTAAAAAATTATGTAACAAAAAAATATGAGAAAATATCCTTGCCCTAGATATTGATGTTGAGAATCCATATTTTAAAAATTAGAATTTTATCCTTTATAGAAAAAAGTTATGTTTGACGACATAAATGTTACTTTCTAAAAATGTTGTTTTCTATTTAAAAAGTTAGTTATTAAAGGAGATGTTGATAGATTCATGATTTATTTCAGAAAAAAATGTATATATGTTTAGAATCTACAAATAAATTGCCACAAATCACTAGTTCGCATCATCTTCAAATTCTTAATGATTTATCCATTATAGGTCTCAAAAGGTGAAGATCCAGTTAAAAATGTTGATATAAATGTTCATCTTGGCCAAAAATTGAGACACAATATTATGATTTCACCCTGATGTCAGGGGCAACTACATCTGGTACAAACATCAAAATAGGTGTTATGAGCAGTCCTTATCATAAGGTTGTTGCAAAACTACACCCATCCACATAATAAACCATCATTCCCTAATTCTTCCATCCACTAAAGGGTACCAACAAAAGAAAAATCTTTACAAAGAAAATAATCAAAGTCAAGCCATTGGAGCTAATAAATCTAAAAATCAAAGTGGAAACATACAATCAAAATGGATCCCAAGGAAAATTGGATCATGCAAAGTATCCAATCCAAATATAAATCCAAAATTCAATGAAACTATGGAACCAATTCAAATAAGGCCTTCCATCTATCAAAAGTTTCCACCTATAAAATCATTGGTCTCAAACACACTCAAAATATCACATCCAAACTTTGTCATCCACCATCCAAATTTTGGAGAATAAAAAATCCTACATCCAAACTACCAAGTAATTCATCCATATCTCACATCTCTCGCCAAACTCTAATATCTCACCTAAAATCCAAAATCCTGCATTCATCGTGTCTTGGTATCAACACTTCATCATAAGGACTCTAATGGTACTCTATCATGATGTGCACATCTAGATAAATACAAATCTAGTATCAAAGAGAATCACAATAACATTCGCGAGCTATGCACAAGTGCTCTTATCTTGATAAAACAACTCTTCAAGGCAGGACATTATTGGCACATTATGACAACAACATCTACATCAACACAACCAAGTGGTTCGGCATAGTTGATGATCATTAAAAAAAAAAAAAGTAAAGAAAAATAATCCATCCAATAGTGAAAATCATTTTTATGGTGCTTTGGGCAAGTACCGTGATGAAAACCTAGCAAACAAACGTCATGTGTAACAACCACTTATCTCTATGTATCATTCCAATTGAGATCATATTATCTCATGCATCATATAATTTAATCTCATACACCACTATTCATCCAATCCATTCCACTTTCATCCATATTCCCTATCCATCTTGATCTTGATAAAGAATAGGGGCATATACTTTAAAACATGCTTTTGGCTAAATTTTGACATGGTCATTTCTTTTGACCATATACTATCCCATGGCATACCATCACCTACATAACACTATTCAAACATTTAACTTGAGTCAAACATATCCTATTATAAGATAGTCCTTGGAAGAAAAATCCCTTATCCTAGATCTGTTTCCTTAATGCATATCCTCCGCATCCTTCACATATCAATTTCCATCGCACTGGTCCATTTGTCTAATCATAGTGTCCCATACATTGTTAGATGTTGGGGGAAGGTGATTACATCTTGATTTGGAACAAATATCTTGATATATGCCTTCTAGGTCACTTTGTAATCTAGACATCTTTCAAAAATACAAAACATCAAATATTCCAAAAATCCAAAACATGGTAAAATTTTCAAAAATCAAGAAAATAAATTACAACATAATCTACCATGTTCATAATAAATTTCCATTGTTTGAATATGAAATTTAAACAAACACAAACCATGTAAAACCCAAAGAACATTAAGCATTCAAGTAACAATCACAATTAAATACTATTTATTAACTATCTACAACCTATTGATCTATTGAAAAATCAACTTTACACCTTTTATCCAACATATGATTCCTTAATGGATGCATCCTTCGTACAATAGGCATTATCCACTTTGAGAAAATATCTTCTAGCAAAAAAATATGATAGTTGTTGATTTTTTTGGTCTTTGAGTCTTTTTATTGCTTGATTTATGTTATAGTTATATTCAATGTTCCTCAAGGATATCTCAAAATGATTAGAGGAGAAAGAATGGGGCAAGTTTATTGCTTTCATATGTTGTTTTTGTGGAATGTTTTTAAGCATTTCTATGAAAAGTACAATCTTTGTGTGTATTGGACTAGATTCAAGCATTAACAAATCACCCTATGTATATAAGGTCATTAAACACCTTTATAAATTAGGGTTATCATGCTCTAAATCGCTGTTCCCTTGCACATTTTGACAAGGTTCTATCATGTCTAGTACGTTTAATAATAATCCTTGTTTGTTGTGTCTCCGTCCATGCAAAGGATATCATAGTCACTAGGTTTTGTCTCAACTTGGTGTACATATATCCATCTACCTCAAAAGTGAACCCAAACCAAATCCTTGTGTAATTTCTACCTATCATTATGCTAATGAACCAAATCCTTACGCAAATTCCTCTGTCATTTCACAAATGCATCAAATAATTCATATCATTGTGAAAACAAACCAAATCCTTACACAATTGCCTCTGTCATTAAAAATGCATCATATAATTGAACCATATGATCATAACACCAATTTCCCATGTCATTGCACAAGTCAACAATATTATTATGCAAATATTTCATATCATTACACAAGTGCACCAGATCCTTGCACAAATATTTCATATCATTACATATGCGCATCAGATTCTTGCGTAAATGTTCCAAACCAATGCACCCAACCAGGCAATTCCCACCAACTCATCAAACATATGTCTATCATTAACATTTCCCCACCTTCCTCGTCATCTAAATCTTTCTTATCCTATTCTTTACATTTTCTTCACCACTATCACATCTCTTCAACTCTCACTAGTAGAATTTGGAAAATAAATGACTACATGACTAAAACATTTAGTCACAACAACTAGAAATGACTAAATTCTAGTCATTTTTTGCAACACAACTATAAATTACTAATTTGATCATCAGGTAAAATCACAGCTATAAATGACTAAATAATTAGTCACAATGCAAAAATAGTAGTGTCTACTCTTCCATGAACTCTCTTTGACCTTGGGACTTCAAAAAGTCATTTATTCTATTAATAAAAGATTGCAAGGGCAAGGTTTCAATTGAAGGAAAAGATAGAATAAAGTGAGAATGGAGGAAGATATGCAATGTTCTCATTCATGAGAACCCTTCCCATTTTCCCACCCAGAGTCAAAAGGCATGAAGTGAGAATGGAGGAAGATATGCAGTGTATACTTTAATCAGAAGAGGGAGATATCAACGTGTATCTAAGACCCCTCTCATTTGCAAGGATCACATATGGAGATACACATTGTATATCTTGAAGCTGGAGGTCATCTGAGGTCATTTTGAAGGACACGGTGTATATCTTAAATCCATAGTTCACTGGGATCATTTGCAAAGGAGATACACAGTGTATGTCTTAAAGCAGAGGTCAACCGGGGTCATTTTTGGGGATCGCAAAGACATGCTCAGTGCATACCCATAGATATGAGGCCATCTGGGGCCATTTGAGAGATCACATAAGGAGAGACTGGTGTATATAAAAAATACAAAAGTTTATCTAGGGTCGCTTGTAGGAATCAAAGAGAGAGATATAAAGTGAATATTAAAAATTCAGAAGTTATCTAGAGATATTTGCACCGATCGCATAGGGAGATACCCAACACATTTCAAAGAATTAGAGTTTAAGGAGTATAAAGGGATATACACAGTGTATATCCAAAAACTTACATGAATTATAGAGGGAGATGCACATTGTGTATCCAAAAACAAGATCTTATTTGCAAGATTTATTGAGGGAGATATGGTGCATATAACGAAATTGGGGTTTATCAATAGATTTTTGGGGTGATTTAAGTTTACAACAATGTATTTCAAGGAGGTCTATCAAGAGGGTTTCAAGTCCTATGCAACAAGGATATTTATGTCTAATTTTGATCCCTTTTTTGATGCTATAACTGGTTTGAATGGCTCAGGGAAATTGAATATATTGGACTCAATTTGTTTTGTGCTTGGAATTACAATTTACAGCAAGTCAGGGCTTCAAATTTGTAGGAGCTAGTGTACAAGGAAGTGTAAGTCAGAGTGACAAAGGCCATTGTTTCTACTATTTTTGATAATTCTGATTGCAGTGGCGGTCCCATTGGATATGAAGAAAACATAGAGATCACTATAACTCGACAAGTATTTAGCCATTCATTTTCTTTCAACTCCTTTAATTTCAAAATAATCCTCAAATAGTTTGTGCTATAATATTCAACTTTTCTTTTAATGGGTTTGGTCAAAAATTTGTTTCCTTAGCTAGGGGTATATGTTGCCTCAAATTCACCCTAGAATTGCACCCAGACTTATTTTTTAAATATGTTGCATACATAGTTGGATGTTGATTTTAATCCAATTTTGAACACTTAACAAGTCTTCTACGGATTTGAGTATTCCACACCCAAAGTTGGATGCAATATTTTGCTCAGTATGAACACTTAATATGCCTTTTGTGGGTTTCACTAAGTTATATTTTTGTGGGTTTCATTAAGTTATATTTAGACTTGGGCATAGCATTTAACCCAATTTGAATGCTCAACATGCTTACTGTAGTTTTAGAAATGTATTACCCTAACGTCAATGTGGTATTATACCCAATTCAATGCTTAAACATGTCTCCTTTAGATCTTAGATTATGTAATTTGGTTTAAAGTAATTGGCTTGTATGTTGTGCTTTGTGTTCCTACTATTTTCATAGGATTCTCTCCTAACATAAATAGCCAGGACATTAAGCACAACTTGATTTTACATGTGCAGATGCAGCTTGCACAAGACTCATGGGTTGAGTTTGGGTGATTGTGTGTGGTTTTTCTATGAGTTTTTTCTACCAAAACTTGGCAAGTCTCAAGTTTAGAATCAAAAGTATTGAGTACAAACTTTCCTAAGGCCATAACATAGAACAACAATAGCTAGATTAGTTATACCCTTCTTGCTCATTGGAGTGCCAAATGGGTTCCATTAGAAGAGAGATTTGAAGCAAGAAATGTTAAAACTACCGCTCAATTCTCATAGAAAAGAGAAACATTTTTATAGGTGGTATGTGTTGATATCTTCCAAAGATTTGTAAACATTGGTAACATTCAATGCATTGACATATTCTTTAAGATCTAAAAATAGTGGTTAGAATCATTGCATTCAATATTCTTGAAATTTTAAGCTTTGTTTCCTTTAAATTTCTATATATTTGATAATAGTCACCTTGAGCCATATTTGCTTGAATAATGTGCAATTTTAGAGAAATGAAAATAATTAAATGTAGGTCACATTTTCATAAATATTCCCACTTGCCATTAGATTGCTACCTCTTGAAATACTAGAAATTTATATTCCAACTAGTGTAGTAAATGCTCTTCATCTTGCGTTTTGGGTTTCTTTTGGTGGCTTTGATGAATTTCTTAGTTTTTGTTAGTTCATTCATAGAAAAATTGAGTGGAAATAATGGCAGTGTCATATTTTTTTGGATTTGTGAAGTCTTGGTACTGCAAAGTTCATTGCTGCACCATTTATATTTGCTTTTAGGATGTTAAGCCTATTAAAGGAAGATCCCTCAAAGATCAAATTACACAAAAATCATGTTAAAGTCATTTCCTTCACCATAATAATTAATAATATTTTTAAATGCTTGAATGTACCCCATTAAATCCAAGTCACATTACATATTTATTACATCACTACATGACCCCATGTCTATTGGGGTTGTAGGTTGCCTAATTGGAGCAAGGGCAAGCTGAACTTGGATCAAACTCTTACAAGTGCCCCAACCAATGCTATGCCATGCTCATTGCAAGAAGTGCATACGTGTATCTGATTTATTTGCTTTGTTTCAACTTTCTCTCTGAAATTAAAGTTTTACTATGGGGAATTTTCATGTATAATGGATTGGCATTTTTCTATGATTCATGCAATGTCCCATAAAGGTTTTTGAACTTTTTTATTCCTTTCTTAATGAGATGGTTATTTGAGATTAGCATATATTTAAAGAAGAGAAACCTTGGACCATACTTTAAGAGTTTAAAAGCTAAAACACAAAGATATCTATTTTGTTCATCATTTGTTAACCTGGGTGACAACTTTTCAACCTCCATGGGGCTAGCTAAGAAGATCTTGAAGAGAAGTTGAGACTCTTGTTCTTCAAAACAAGATTGTATTTTTCTACAAGTTGTTGCATATTCATTTTCAAAAGCATATCCATTCTTTAACTGTGTGATGGAATCCTTCCTGATACTAATGTTCACTTACTTTCTATTAGCATATTTCATACAGGCAGGGATATGACATTAAAATTTGAAGTCATCTTCTAAAAGAGAATTTGAAACTACAAAACTAAAATATTCTAGTAAGTTCAGTTTGTTATGTATTTTTTTGGGCAGAACACATTTAAAATGGACACTTAAAATGATAGCATACTAGCAATTATTACAAGAATTGACAATCCTATGAATGTTTTGTAAGTGGTGTTAAACATGCTCTACAAGTTGGAATTATTGAACATGATAGCATGAAACCTTGGATTTTGGTAAAGGATTTTATGAATTTAGAGTCCCACAATTATTTAGATGTTCGATTGAAGGATTGATTCAATTTCTAAGAAGATATGGGGGCAAGTAAACCAGAAAGTTTTCATTCTTTTAGTTTTTCTATATTGTTCCTACTTAATTCAAGTGACCTTTGGTATTGACTAGCATGTGATATTGTTCATATAGAAGTTGACAATTGCAATAATTTTGGATGCTTGAATGTGGGATTGATTTCCTTTTAGAAACTTTGATGTTTGGGCACTGTAGTATTTTAATTTATGAAAATTATTTAGAAGTAGTTGAATGGTAATAAAGCATCCGTGAATTTTGGATAATTAAAATGAAGTGGAGGTCAAACTGAAACACAATAAAAGAAATTTATCCCACTCAAGAATTCTTCTAGATATCAAGATACATCCCTATTTTTTTCAATGTTTGGGGACATGGAGGAGATTTTTATTCCCATCCCTAAGCTCCCAAAACATACCCATTTATAGGGACATGCTAAAAATCCTGGGGGTGGGCCCTTGAGGTACACTGATTTATATTATTGTACTTTTTTTATTACAAGTTACATTTATTCTCTTTTTGCTTGTAATAGAGTGGTTTATTCTTTTTTTGCATGTTTAAATTGATAAAATTCAAGGGAGTTGTCATTGTTAGTTTATAAAATATTTCTAGAAAATTTAGGGGACATTTCCAAATTGAAAATATGCTTCCTGTGAGAACCTGGGGTTGTGGATTCTTCATTTAGCATGTTCACCTAAGATTACAAACAATGATTTTAAACATTTTTTAAATCCTAACGTGGTAATTACTTTGATTCATCCAAATCTTAATTGAAAATTGATTTCACTTTCAAAATTTATTGGATTATTCTCAACCATAGATAATGATGGTATATGTTTCTTGAAATATTTTCTAGAAATAATTTTATAAATTTGGTTTCTCATGTATATATTGTTTGTGTGGGTTGTGTTATTTGCAAGTTTGGTGGGTCCATATTTTGCAATGAAATCAAGATAACCTTCACTTGTTATTTTCTTGAAGAAAGCTAAGATGATGGAGAATGTAGCATAGATTTCAAAAAGTATTACAAGTTTAACTAATGTAGAAGAATTATATTTTAACATTTTGAATGAACTAGTTTGCATGAAAATTTATAGACAACTATCCTTGCTTAGTGGTTGTTTGTCAGAGATGTAGAAAAATGAAATTTAATCCCTTTTTCACAATTTTATCATGAGTAGGAGCATTTTACATACTTAACTGTCTCACTATATTAATACAAATCTCACTATCTTAGTACATTTTGATTATTTTTGTCTTGCTTTGCTTGCATGGCAAGGAAGCAACAACAACATATAGGGCAAGAGTTTTAGAATTACAAAAATGATTAATGATTAAGGTGTTTCCAAAATCAATTTGATTTGCTAAATGGTCAAGCTTTAGCTTTGATTCAAGGAAGACGAGCATGGGTGGTAGCAACATCTTCAACAAATGGGCAACTACTATTTGTAGATGAAAAACTTGCTAGCAGGAATATGGAGGTATGAAGTAGAGAGGTGCTTTATAATAGAAGGAAACTGTCATAGGTGAGTTTTTGATGACTAGGAAAATCCATTTTCTTAAAAGCTTGAATGCCTCTTATGTATATAGTCCTATTGTATATTGACACAATATTGGATCCCTAGGTGGTATGTGTATTATGAACATTTCTATAATAAATCTTGAATATCTTCAAGCATGATTCTCACTCCCTAAGGATATTTTATAAAGTTTATAAGCTTTACATTTCTTGCTAGATATCCCATAGCCAAATTACACCACCTTGGAATTTGGATCATTTTTCGTAGTATGTTGAGGGGTTGTAGATTAATAATACAATATTTTATAACAATATAATTACATGGGTGAATATTTGTCTTCAACCATCCCAAACATTCAAGTCATGCACTTGCTACTTGTAAAAGAACCTTCAATGTTGAGTCACATCCATAGTTTGGAAGTCTATCTATTCTTACATGCCTTTTTAATATTATACATTTTTTATATATGTGCTCTTACAATAAACATGCAAGTACATGTAGATTCATTTTTTAGCACCAGAAAATAAATTGTGGCTCTAAAAAGGTGACCATGATAATGGGACATGCCTATATTAAAGGAATTTTGTCCAAAGCATTGAGCTAGATCAGTTTCCCTCCTAGTTTCAATTTCTAATGAAGAATAAAATTTTCTTGTGGAAGTAATTCTTTTTTAGTTTAGTGAGGTAATCCATCCAAAATTCATTTTTACTGATTTCAAAGAGTTATGAATAGAAATTCTAGAATGCTAACATTAGAATTATTGTGATTGTTCTTTCCATATCATTCACTATTATAAATCCATCAATTGTGAATAGACTCACAATGCTTTATACAATAATTGATGCAAATGATAGGGTGAAACATGTATCTTCTACATGCATGAGAAAGATGGCCGCACTGCTGTTGAAAATGTTGTTTTCTTGTAATTGGGGGATGAATATCTATGTTTATTACAAATGCATAACAAATCTACTTTAGTGATAGTGCATGTCATGGTTTTTCAAGAGGATTATTCATGTACCAAGATCAACATGCTTGTGCCTTATCTTTTCCTCAAAAGGTTTTCAATTTCATTGACTATATTTTTCTATCTAGGCCAATGAATCTCATTTTTTAAAGTAGTTTTAGTAAAAATCATTCGTTTTAGTTATAAAAAATATTGAATGAATATAAGGAATGATCCGATTATGATGAAATAAACTAATATATCATGATTTCCTTTGGCCTTTACATCCATAATGTGTGGTTTCTTCTTGTCTCTTCAACTTTGTAGTATAGCATGGTTAAGTCCACTTGAGTTTTGTTAGAAGGTGCATTTTTTGAAGCCATTTTTTATTGAAGTGTTTGTGTGGTTTAGTTGCATCTCACTTCTACCTAGTATAGTCTTGGACGAATGGCATTCTTAATTAGGAAAGGTTCTTCTACATATTTATGAATGGATTTATTAAATCCAATTCTTTTGAATTTAATAAAAAATTCCTTGAAAAATATTTACCATATTTTAATGCAATGGAATTTTGTCTTATGCGTCCACCACACCACTGCACCATTTCTAGGGTTTATTTCTTGCCCTCTTGCGGTGATGCAAGAATATCCTAGAGTGCCCCTATGCATTATTTTAGATGATCTGATGTTTGGTATATATATTACTCATGAATTGCTTCTTTTAAATATATTTAATCTATAAACCTCTAGACAACCTTTCAAATCTCTATATATATTTCCCTATTCCATATCCCCCCTTTGGTTTCATTTTTAGTCTTTATTTATACTTTTCCAATGGTAGTCTTTTGTAAAGGATGTTTCTACTTCCTCTTTTATGTATGTGTCCTTTGGTAAAATTCATCGTTGTCTTTGACTATATTTCATTTCCTGACTTTAGAATAATCAGTGGTTTCCTAAACAAAATGATGTCTTATGCCTACTACTACCTTTAACCACTCATAATTTTCTTCTTAATAATTTTACCATATATTACAATTGTTGGTTAGTGAGGTGATGTAAGTTTCAACTTCAATGCATAATGAATGTAGAATATGATTTCAAACCCGATAACTATGAAGAATAGTGTGTTGATTTCTCACATCGTCGGACAATAAGGTTCATGTGGTTATTAGTGGAGGAATCGACATATCTGTATTTCATATTGTGATGCTTCTTTTATATTGTCATTTGTGAATTGTATGAATGGCTTTATTAGATTCAATGCTTGTGAATTTAATAAAAAAATTCCTTGAAAAATATCTACTATATTTTAATGCAATGGAATTTTGTCTTATGCTTCCACCACAACATCGCTCCATTTCTAGGGTTTATTGCTTGCCCTTTTGCGGTGATGCAAGAATAGTCTGGAGTGCCCCTATGCGTTGTGGGTATGGTGATATTTCATTGCCTTGTATCTTTGCATTCCCAACCTCACCATCTTTTATCTCCTTCCATTTATTTGATGCAAGCATTCATCTCTTTTATCTTTTGTTCTAGTTGAGAATCATTATCATTATCTTCAAACAATGAAAGCACACCAGAACGCTCCTTGTTATCATATGTTCTATGCTAATAAGGAGCTAGTAATTGAGCTTTGTATTCCATAATTCATGTGTGGATTGAAATGCAAAATAAAGGCAAGATATTTTGAATGGAGAGTTATCTCTTTGAATCAAAGCATTTTAATAATTTTCCCCTGTCTGCATGCTCCAAGAATAATTGGAGCTTAATCCTTCAAATATTTAATTTCCTAGATTATAAATAATGAGAAAATAGAGTGGCAATGACATAATGATTTTTTTTGAAATGTTGTCCCACAGTCATGACTAGAATCTCATGTAATAGGTAGGACTTAAATGGTCTCATTGTTGAAGTTATCTTGAGGAAAAAAGGTTGACTTGTGTCTTTATCAATTGAAAAGGAGTTGTTTGGAGATTTTATTTAGGAATAAACCCATTCCACCAGCCAATTGCTAAATCCAAAGGTGCTAATGACTGACCCAACAACTTTTCAATGTGGTTAAACTGGTTATTCTACCACTTTTTTGTCTCAAAGTTTCTCAACTGGTAAATGATAGCATTTTGCATGCATATTGGTTACCTAAAATACTTGCAAAGGAAATATAAGCCCAAATTAAATTTGTGCCTAGATGGCACTTCATTGTTGTTTGTATGAATTATGCATTCAACTTCAATGTTATGGTCTTCTTTAATTAATTTACTTCTATACCTATTTGTTGGCCAAGTTTTAGAAGGGTTGCATGTGCATTGTGGGCCATGATGGTGCTCAATTTATATATAAGATCTCAACTTAATATTTTAGGGAGACACATCTTCATTGAGCAAGCCATAGGGTTTGAGAATTTATAATCACTGGTACACTTCAATTCTCTTGTTATTGTTAGATTTCTTCTTATGCTTGTTGATAGATTGCATCTGAATATGGCACTTGGTATTCCTCTATATATTCTAGTGTTTATTGAATAAGAATATGCTCCATTTATTGGATATGAACATGCATGCATTTCAGAGGTGTTCCACTGAGATTATTCATCTTATAGTGGGCTAAGCTTCTTTTTTGGACAACTGCTTCTGACTATTTTCATTTGGTTTTTCCTGTTTTTCCTGAACCCATAGGGGAGGTGTTGGTTTTCCAACTTGCTACTAGTAACTTTGTAGGAAGTTGTGAATTTATTTGTTCAAAGTTTGTTGGTAGGATGGCTAATGAACAAGAGAATAAAATATTCCCTCCTGCACTTAGGCTCTACAAAACCTAGGTGGGTAGCCTTATTAACATATTGGATTCCATATGGATACAATAGGCTTATCATAGTGTACAACAAATATGATCTTATTCAAAAAAATTAGGCAATGATTTGCTAGAGTTTTCAAAAATATTAATTCTTCTTGAACCTTTAATCCATGGGTATGAATAGAATGAAACTACTAAATTAAATTACTCTTCTATAGATTTGTCATTCTTTATATGTGAGTAGGCTGGGAGGAATTTCTTACATTGGTCGTTAAACTCCATAATTGATAATTGACCCAAAAAAGTTATAGAGCCAGGATAAGGATATATATATATATATGATCTTTTTGTAGTGGCCTTTTTTTTTGGTCTATCGATATTGATTTTCTCTTACATTATAGACTTCTCAAGTTTTATTTTATCAACTATGAGTTTCTAACTCAATGGTGTTGTACATTCTTACTTATGGGTGTTGCTCATAAAGGAAATTCTAGACTGAAAGTATCATATATACATATATACAAGTTTTGTATGTTGTTTTTCTTGTCTATTGCTTTTGGTTTTCTCTAGTATATTTACCAAATAGACTTCTCAAGTTTTATTTTATCAACTGGCAAGTTTCCAACTCAACGTTGTTGTGCATTCATACTTGTTGGTGTTGTTCATATTTCTCTCCTCATTGCATAGAGAGGATGCAAAAAGTGAGTGAGAAGAAAATCTATATTTTTATTGGCAATGTAGTGATTAAGCTCCATACCATGAGGAAATTCTAGACTAAAAATATATAAAATACTTATTCATATCCTAGGCTTGGTTTCTACTTAGAAGATGCAACTTGAAATTCTCATGGTTGGCTAGGAATTAGAAAATTTTAAAATACTTTATAGAGATGATGAATGGTGATTTAAATAGTTTTTTATCCATTAAATAGCTATGTTTTTAATAATGTAGGTTGATGCTGCTATTGACCTCAGTCACACATAAAAAATTGGAAGAATGATAAAGGCTAATTCTCGGGTATATGCATTTTCTTGTTAATGCAAAAGATAAGATTATATATTCAATTGATGTATTGGATTTTTTCTAGATACTCACTTGTGACGCTACAATGCACAATTTATTGTTTTTTCTCTAAAGGAATACATGTTTAACAATATCAATGTTATATTTCGAACAAAGTTTGTAGATGGAGTATCTATCATAACAAGAATAATGCCAATAAAACAAAAGAAGAAAGCTTCAAAAATCAGTTATCTATTGTAATAGATTGCTAAGGATTTGGAAAGGTTTGTAGGCTAAAGGGCATGCCTTCTTTCATTTTGAGTTAGTTCTTTTCACTTTTTGGCAAAGCATTGTAAACTTGGAGAAGTTTCTTTCTTATCATTTATGTGCATTGTAACTCAGAATTTTAGTCTTGTGACTAAAAATAAACATTGTAATACTCTATTTCTAAGAATTTTTCAAGCAAGATAGATATTTCAGACTTGTGCAAGTTGTAAGAACAACTTTATTTTAATAAATTTTAGTGATTTTTCCTTCTCAATGGTTGTCTTATTGTGTACAATTGATGATTGATGTGTATTTTTGTGTTTTATGTTTAAATCCTCAAATATCAATCAATTAAAATGATTAAATATACTACTAATTGACATCAATTAATAATTAAATTGACTAAATATACTACCATTTAATAGAAATCAGTGAATAAATATACTACCAATTGACAAAAATCGGTGAATAAATATGACTAAATCAATGACTAGATTAATGAATAAATATACTACCAAATTGATCAATCAAAATAACCAATAAATGACTAAAAATGGTTTAGTCATAAATTTGGTCGCATTATAAATGACCGGCAATAAACTACTAATGGTCACGTGACCAAGCTTAGTGAATAAATATGACTAAATCGATGACTAAATTAACAACTAAATATAATACCAAATTGATCAATCAAAACGAGAAAATACATGACTAAAAATGATTTAGTCATAAATTTGGTCGTGTTATAAATGATCGGAAATAAACTACTAATGGTCATGTGACCAAGTTTAGTCATTTATATGTAATTTTTAGTAGTTTTTTAGTCATTTATTGTTGTTTTCTACTAGTGTCTTTTCAAGAGTTTGATCGAGCAATTTCATTCTTCTGTCAAGCTCCCAAGGGAGCATCTAGCCTCCATTTCATTCACTATAGCAAACTGGGGAATTTCATCACTTTCTTTGAAACAATGCCATAAAAACATATTATCTCAAAGAGGGGCCAAATGTAGACACCTAATTTTGACTAACGCATTTTCATCCACAATGACTCATTTTTCCATCTTTTGACCTAGCTAATACATCTTCAATATTTAATTAAATAGTTAATTATTTGATTAAATTAATCGTCATTTTCACTTCATCTTGATAATTAAATAATTTTTATAATTATTTAATTAATTTTAATTTTGAAATTCTTGTTAATTCCACATTAATTAAACAATTTTGAATTATTTAATTAAATTACTAATTATTCTTCTATTTCCAAGTTTAATTAAATAATTCATTATTATTTAATTAATTATCTATTTCTCATATCCAAATAAAATAATTTATTATTTAATTAATAAATCCACTTCCTTAATTAAATTATTGTTTTAATTATTTGATTTATTTATCAAACATTATCTAAAATAAATAAAATCCTTTAATTTATTTATTAAATTCAACCTTGCACATGTAAATAATAATTAATTTTATTTAATTATTAAATACTCATGCAAATTCCACCTCACCTGTTGACTGAGACTTCCTCTTAGTCCACTCATCAATCAGATCCACTTCACTCCCACTCACTTCGAGTCCACTGAGCAATCAATTCAGTCCACTAACTGTCAGTCTTTGTTAACATCTCGATCAATTCTCTTAACTAAATCATGCAATCACTTATTTGAAATCATGTAGTCACTTAACAATCAATCAATTCCTCTCATCAATCCTCCACCCTTGATCCTTTTCAGTCTCTTGTCTAATCTTGACCATCGATTAGTGTCACCAAATATCTATAAATTGAACAATCCTATCCTTCATTTTTTTATCTTAGAATGTGCAAAGAAACTCTACTCATATTTTACAGGTTCTTTTATGCTATTGTGCTTATTAAAAATCTGAGAGAAAAGGACTTACACCATTCTCCAAAGGTGAAATAGAGGAAAATAATTGAGCTATACTAGGGTAGATTGTGTGTTTTAATGTGTGCAAGGTTTTCATTTCATTTGATTCAATTTGTTCTATTTTCTTTATTGATTATGATTGATTGATTGTGAATGCGTGTTGATTTATTTCTTTATTCCTTCGATTTCACAATTTAATTTCTAGGTCATACACCATGTTTATAATTTTTTATTGGGATATCTATATTTTGTAATTCTTACAACATTAGAAAGCAGTTTAGCTATCTACATAATACTTAAACCTTATTTTCTAGAATTTTGCTAGGTACATAATGATCAAATCTAAAGTGAACTCTTTTTTTGTTTTAAGTTGTAAAATTTACAAAATGGTTTTCTATTTCTTATTGTGGGGGCGTTAAATTTCCTTCCTAAAGACATTAAATAATAAAAGATAAATCAAAACCAATATTTAGTGTAAAATTAAAAATAAACACATAAATTGTGAACACCTATTATATTGACCACCTTACACTATACAACTATCATACCTAGAAACCTAAAGTGACCATATTTCTCATGTTCAATAGACTATGATCCAAATTGGATGATATTGAACCTATGTTCCAATAGGAATATGATAGATTTGCATATAGGAGCAAGATGGATGAATCCATGGGTCTTATTTTATTACATGTTTTAGATGGCCTATTGTTTCACAAAGAATCATGTAGAACTACTAAGTATATCTAGGATAAGTATAATGAGAAATCTGGTACAATTAATGAGTTTCAATAATTACAAATCAAGTTATAATTGACTACACTAGCACCTGATTCATTTCCCTCCATTGAGGAGTTTCTAGTAAAATTCAAGTCATATCACTTTTATAGGGTTTTAGAAAAGATAAATATGACAAAGCATGTGTTTTTTATCATCTCTAAGCTTCAAGGTTCATTTTAGGTGCTCTCTTATTCCTTTTATTCTACTATGGATGTATTGGGAGATATATTTACCATACCTTCATTTGAGGTCTTTTATGATTGCTTGGCATAGGAACATACTTAGTTGTCATAGTTAGAGTCACTTTCCAATTCCAAAATCGTCACCTAGTCATCCAAGGGAAAAATGTAAAAAAAAAAACCTAAGATATAATACATTAGGAAATGAAAGTTCCTCCAATCCAAAACAAAATTCAGATGAAAAACACCAATCCACTCCTACCAATAATAAATCTTCTAATCTTGGTAAGTATTCCTCTAAGCAAAAAAAAGAAATTAGGAGATCCTTATAGCTTTTTTGGCAAAGAGGAACATGTGGTTGCTAGATGTTGGAAGAGACTAGAGGCATTAGAGGAATCCATGTAGTAGTACACTATTCCACCCTCTATTTCTTCTTCCACCAGCACAGGCAAAGGTCATGCACTTTCAACAAAGGATTTATCTTCAATACACTATTGGATTGTATATTTTGGAGCCTCACATCACATGATTCATTTATTTGATCTACTTGATTCTCTTTTGAATAGAAATAATTCTTATATTGTAGTGGGTAACTCTTCACATATTTTAGTTTTGGGGTTAGGTACTATATAGATTGCATATGATAATATTAAGTATGTTCTCCTTGTTCTTGATATTTTTTTAAATATTCTTCTCATCTACTATATTTTTCATATTGGATGGGTATGGTAGTTGAGTTTTTCCCACGTTATATTCTCATTTGTGATATCCATCATCCAAAGATAGTTATTATTTTAGGTAAAGTTGATCATGATCCTAGATTGTATAAGTTTCATGTTTTTTATTCATCAAGTGGTTCATCACATGTTTCCCATGCGCATTACTTGAGTAAAATTTGGTATGAACATTTTCGTCATGTCAAATAAATGTATCTACATTATTTGAGTATACAAGATATGGTACTTGGCCTTCCTAAGGTTTCATGCACATAGGGGATTTTTTGAGGTTGTGTTCTTGGAAAACATCATTAGGAACCCTTTCATAAGGGTAAGGCCCACCATGCTTATACCTTACTATATTTTGTACATAATGGCCTTATATCCTTTCCCGCTCCTTTTTTAGGAGCCAATCATGTGCTTACCTTCATTGATGATTACTCTCATCATACATGGGTATACTTTCTCAAGTATATGAGTGATGTATTCACCACTTTCAAGGTATTCATGATAATGGAGAATCAATTAGGTTCTTCTATTTGACAACTACACATAGCTAATGGGTGGGGAATGTGTGAACCAAAAAATTTAGGATTATTGCACCAAGAATGGCATTCATAATCAATATCAAACTTATTATACTCCTCAGTATAATGATTTTGTTGAATGAAATAATAGATCACTCAAGGAGATGGCCAATTGTATGCTTCAATCCATCCATTTGAGTTGATGAAATCAAGCCTGTTAACTATATTTAGAACTGCATTCCCCAAAAGGTAATTTTGAAGATCACTTCAAATGAGGCTTATTCCAATATCAAGCCTAATGTTTTCTTCTTCAAGGTATTTGGTAGTAAGGCTTGGGCATTCATATTTGATGATCAACATAAGGAAATGGAGAAGAATAGTCAACCATTCATTTTTTGGCTATTGTAAGGATGTGAAGGCTTATCACTTATTTAATCCTAACAAAAGAGATTTCTCATTTTGTAGAGATGTCTATTTTGATGAGTCTTTCACATAGTCAAAATTTTCATCCAATTCTTCTTCCTCACTACCTAATTTTCCTTCTTTACCTCATGATCATACATGTTCACTAGAGGATACTTTAGATGGTGGTTTTATACCACCACTTCCACCTCTGACTACTCATGTTTTGCCTTGGTGGGCCCACACTACTATTCAAGAGGCTATATCTTTAGTTGGTGATCCTAAGAATTCTTGTTACACTCACTCATAGTTTTTGGACACTAGTCTTCTAACTCATTCTATATCTACTAATCCACAATTTTTTTTAGAGGCTTATTGTATTCCAAATTGGGCTCATGCTATGGATGAGAAGTATTTTTCCTTGATGACGAATCACACATGTGATTTGATTTTATCTTCCTCTACAGAGAAATATAGTTTGGGTGGAAGTGGGTGAACCACACCAAGTATGAAACAAATTGTTCTATTGAGAAATACAAGGCATATATTTTTTTGAATTATTTTTCATAATTTGAGGGTATTGACTACTTCGATATGTTTTCCCCTATAGACAATAAGGAATTTTTTCACCTTGGTATTTCTCTTGATGCATCTCAAGGTTAGCATGTTTAATGATGGATGTGAAGAGTGATTTTTGGTACAATGATCTTCATGAGGAGATCTGCATAAATCAACCTATTAGATTTGTGTAGGAATCTTCTCTTGTTAAAAAGCTACAACGTTTTTATATGTTTTCAAACAAGACCCTAAAGCTTGGTATAATAAGATAGATGGTTTTCTACTTGCATCTAGCTTCACATATTGCCACTCTAATCACACCATGTATATTCAGATACATGGAGCTAATATTATGATACTGGTATTGTATGTAGATGATTTGATTCTCACTAGTAGCTCATCCTCCATGGTTTAGGATATAAAACACTCATTGATGGAGAACTTTGACTTGAAACATATTAGGTTTTTGCACTTCTTTCTTGGTTCATAGATTCTTCAATATAATAAGGGTATCTTTATACATCAATAAAAGTATGACATTGATCAACTTTATTATTTTGGCATATCTAATTATAAGCTAGCTCCTACAAAATTTTCGTCATGTGTCAAATTTGTTGCCTCTTGCATGACACCTAGTATTGATACCACTTTGTATAGATAGTTGGTGGGTAGTCTCTTGTATTTAACACAAATGCATCATGATATTACCTTTTTGTTAGGATTTTCTCCCTTTTTCTCATGATCCTTATGAGAGTCACTTAAAGGAATCCAAGTGCATTTTGAGGTATATTTGAGGCATTAAACATTTTGAAATTTAGTACACACAAGGGGATTCATAAATAGTGGGCTTTGTCAATTCAAATTAGGTAGGTGATGTTGACTCTTAGAAGTCCACTTTAGGGTTTTTTCAGGGTTTTTTCTTGGTTTTTTCTAGACACGTGATCTTGCAATAAACAAATTACTATTGTATTATCATCCATTAAGTTTGAATATCAAGGTGTGGTTCTTACCAACCAGTAGGTTTTGTGGCTTCTATAGATTATGACTAAGTTTGTTTACCACTTAATAGTCCCAAGACACTTGTTTGGTGTGATGACCAAAGTTTCATTCATATTACACACAACTTATTTGAGAATTAGAGGATGAAGCACATTGAGATACACATGCATTTCACTTGATATCTTATCTATGTTGGCTATCTCTCCTTAGAGTTCTTGGCTATTAAGGAGCAATATGTAGGCATCTTCACTAATAACTATATTTAGTTATGATTAATGCTTGGTGTGAGACCCAACCTTCTGTGATTTTTGTTGACTTTATGTTTCTTTGATCATATTATGAATTTTGCATAATATTTTCATTTTTTTCCTATATTTGGACATTAAATAGGAGTACCATGTGTAGATATCCCTTATGTTCAATCAACTAATATAGATAACATACATATAACTTAATAGAGCAATGGATCCCTTATTAAGCAATTCATTGTACTAGAGGTACTTCATTAAATTGTCAACTATGGAATCATAATCTTGAGATGGTGTTGGCATTGTATGTGCAACTAAGAATCCTAAAGCTTCCTAATCGATTGTGTATAGAAAGTTTTGTAAAATTACACCCCATGGTAATTTTTCCTACACTTTTGCATCCACTCCCTTAGTATTTTTGTAGGCTTGTTTTAGCCCTTGCATCAGCCTTTTTCACTCTAAAGATGCTCAGGATCCCTTTTTAGTAGCTACCTTTGTGTGTCAAATTTGTATCAAACCTTGTGTTTTCCTCGTTCCCACCATTTTTTAGCATGATTTGTTTGGACACTAGCATGTTGCATGGATGTTTGCGCATCAGCTAGCATCTCACAACATTTTAACATTCACCAATAATTTCCAAATGTTTTGCCACTTGTCAACTATCTTTGTCAGTGATAACAGCTTGGGACACCTTGTAATGACTCGAGAACCTTCTTTTCCCTCATTTTCTCTCTTTTAAATCCATCCCTTTCATTATATTGATCCTTCTTGGTCTTTTCCTCCTTTCTCTATCATTCTCTCTTCTATTTCTCTTTCTCTCTTGCTTGCACAACTCTCTATAGCTTGCTACAACAACACTCTTGCATTCTCATGATGTTATCTACTACTCTTTTAGCTCTCATAGTTGTTTCTCTCTCTCTCTTTGGCTTCCACAAGCCTTGTAGGTGATATCTATCTCTTGTCTTGTGTCTTTGAGCATCTTAGGATTTACCATATCCCTTGTCTATGCATTTGTTTATCTCATTTATTTATCTATTTCAGTGTCTATTATTTTCTCTATCTATTTATCTATCTATCTAGTTGTTTGTGGAGGTGGGAACACTGAAATGAGGGTTTGACTGAGGCAAGCCCCTAAATACCCCCAACAATTTTCCTCGATCTTACTTGTACAGGTATTGAATACATTTATTTGTTGAAGGCTTCATTGCTTGGTCTATTGTGAGCACTTTCTTTCTTTCCCTTTATTTTATCATTTATATTCTTTAATTTATATCTCACTTATTTTACTTTATTTTAGTTCTACTAGTTTTCTTATTTTCTCGCATTCTTAAGAGTTCTTACCAATTAGATTGTTAGTAGTCATTTAGTTGTTTTCTTTGACACTCTCAATTTTTGGTCTATACGAGATGTCAACGCGCCTCTAGGATGCCAACATGTCGCACTGTCATTCATGTGTCATGTTGTCATCCTTGGCTAAGAGCTCACCAGTCTATCTAGAAAACCCTTGAGACCTACTCTTTCTAATTCTACAACTCTTGCATTTTTATTCTGTCACTCGATCTTTATTCCTTGAGGTAGTCTTGAGGTAATTGAGGACCATTTTCTCTTTGGCGACTCTTGTTTGTCTTGAGACTCCAGGTTAGAAAATATCCTCCTCTACAATAAGTAATAAAAATAAACCTAATTGAAGAAACTTAATTGAAATAACTATATCTAGAAACAAATTCAAATAAATAATAATTATTGGAGGTGTTAGCGAATGAATTGGCCTTTTCAAAAATAACTCAAATATTTACTCTATTGCATGTGGTGCACTAGGACCAAACCACTAACAGCTTTGGAAATGTCACAATTGCATTTATGACTTTCCTTTGAATTTTAGAGGTACAACTTCGTCATATGATTCAATTGATAATAGGTATTATTTTTACCAGAAAGCTGCAAAAGGCGACAAACACTCACTCATAAAAATGAAGTTAATGCAGGTGAAATTAAAGAAGATCACAAATCACTTCATGCAAAGACTAGAATAATCAATGATCATTAAGGAAAGAGATCAAAATATATCATAGTTTCAATAAATGAACACTATGCAACAGAGGATGCCTCACATAGAAAACATGTTCAAAGTGTGTACACAACACACAGATTTGTACGATCAACACTGTTGATGGGTATTTTTGCACCTTCTCAACACAGGCAGTGCACAAGTGCACTACCTCTCTTGAAAGGTAATTTCCTACAAGCAATTTGTAGAGAATCACCCCAAGGTCTCTTGGGTGTCAGGTCATGACAATTCTTGGAATATCTCAGTTGATTGATGTGATTTTTTTGTTAATCATAGGGTGGACTTACGTGGGTTAAACTGGAGGGGAATTGGATCCTTGGATGGAATTTATAAAATTTTATGAAAAGTTACTCTATTGTTGTAAGTTCAGAACAAGAGTCTTAAACTCCACTTTGATCTTCTAATTTGGCTTTACAATGTGCAATGAACTTTATCTAAATCACCTATTAAAAAAAGGAAAAGGGGGCAGGGGAAGGGAGGATCTCCTAGACCTGAAACTATCAATGAACAGTTATAATGGAGGACCCTATAGTGGACAGCCTTCCTAAAACATAGTTGCACTTAACCATATTAGTTCATAGTCTCATGAAACAAGTGTTATCTTCTAAGTTCTACAGATTTTCAACCTTTCATTCACCATAAATAATGAAAAAGAGATATAATTTAAGTGCAACATTCATATAATGTTTATACTAGCTTTACACTATAGTTTATCATCAATAAAAAACAAAAAGAATGAACAAGGAAGGGTGTCAACATAGCAAAATTCTTCAAAACCAATGAACAACATTAACTAATATACTAAAGAAAACCAAAACACATAAAACAACAAAGTTAATCTACTCAAATTCACTACATATGAGAAGAAGAATCATGCAACATGAATTTGGAACTCAAGAATCCACCAAATCAATGAATTTCTATTAACATTCTAGCAGCATGTATTTACAACAACTCAACTCTATCTTGAAAATGAGAGGAGACCCCCTATTTATACTGCTCAAAATCAAAATAAATGGCCAATATTTAATCTCATTGTGTGTCCAAGATTCACTATAAATAAGGGTTTCACCTACCCCCAAATATTTTACAATATAAAATTGCATCTTGTCTTTAGCCTATTTTGTCTTCTTGTGGGAAGCATTGTAGCTCTTTTATCTTCTAGTTGATTTCCTTTCCTGCAGCTACACTATGAGGAATTCATCATCTATTACAAGCTTTCCATCTTCCTTTTTCAATGTGGCATACTCCACAAATTTTTCGATCATTGTTCGAAGCTTATCCCACTCCATTATGTCTGATTGGAGTATTTGAAATGATAGCTTCTTTGATCGGTCTGCGATTTGTTCCCAATTCTTCATGCACTTGGGCATGGCCTTAGCTACTTGCTCGGACTGGATGGAAGCATGGGCAAAGAAATCCATGAAATTAAGTGTTAGCATATCATTTGTTCCCTTCTCCATCTTCTCATGGAAATATGGCATGATTTTCCCTACACCAAGCTTTAAGGCCGGCATTTTGTAATCTATCATCAGCTTGAGATATCCCTTGGCATTAGCTCGGTGTTCTTTGGTCCATTCTAAATCGAGCTCCACCTCATGGAGTACCCACTCCAATAATTCTTTCCTATAGTCTAAGCTCATTTTCCACATCTCAACGAGCCACTGATCAGCCTTTACCAGACCTAGCTCCTTTTCCCATAATTTGTCCAATATCTTGAAGATGGCTTCAAGATTTAGATAAGTGATCCTATATAGTTCTATGAAGTGATGGCAAGTCTTTTTAGCATCCTCTAATTGTTTTTGAAGGTCTTGACACTTATTTATCATTCTGATGGTGTAGCCAATGCCCATATCTCCATTATAAATTACCCATCGAAACGAATCTTCAGTAGCCTTTGTCTAATTCTTTATTTTCTCTAACTTATCCATGTGATCTTTGGACAACAACAATGGGGTAGCCGATGATGTGGTGGGGAGCTCCTCAATTGATGACCACTGTTGAATATAAGTTGTCAGATCTGCCACATGTGCCTTTAGCTCTTCTTTAGAAGTATTGTCCTTATTCATTTGGTGTACGATGGTGGCTACGGACCCTTAAAGATGGTCGATCTTCTATCCTCTTGTGGTTGTCCCCAGGTTGATGGTAGAAATATTATAGCTAACTCCCTCTTCTCTCATCACTAGAGTAGCTATATGTACCTTCTTAGATCCTGATGCATCCAATGTCAAATGAGATCTGACTCTCAGCTTCTTCTCTTTCTTTGTACTTATTTGGGCTCGAGCCAAGATAGCCTCTAACCTTGCCTTTGGATCCATTGGGTTTGGGGTTTTCTTCTCCAATTGTTTCTCAAGCCATTCAAGTATCTGAGATTCCCCTTTTGGTGATTCGTGATCACCGTCTTCCTCATGGGTGCATTGAATTTGCATTACTTTTCCACCTGGAGTCTCTTGCTTTGTCTTTTCTTCTTCTTCCTCATCAGAATCCTGAATGAATACTATTTATTTTCCTAGGGAATCAATGGTTGTGCACTCCTTAGGGTTGTCCTTCCCCTCAGAGGTTCTCTCTTCTTCTTCTTGTTTATGCCCATGTTCTTCATGATGTTCCACTTCCGGTATTTTTCTTGTTTCAGCCTCTTCTTCAAGCTTGTCTTCTTCTTTCTTTTCTCTTTATTTATCTTCTTGTTCCTCTAAAGGAGGTATCTCTTTATCATGATCAGGGCTTTGATCTTCTCCCCTATTGGAGGTTCAATGTCCTCCATTTTCTCATCTATATCTTTCTCTTCATCAGAGGGTTGTTTTTCAACTTCTTCTCCAATGTCCTTGAGTTGTTGGGCCAACTCCTCCTCGACCTCTAGGCCAACTCCTCCTTGACCTCTGGATCAAAATTTTCCACAATATACTTTGTGCCTAGCTCTTCAACATCTTCCTTGGAGGATTTTCTTTCCTCCTCTTCATGCACCACTTCATCAATTGCTATATGTTGATATTCAGGATGCTTGTGGTAGTCATCCTCTTCTTTCTTCATTTCTTTGCTTGCTTCCCTTTCTTGCCTCTCCAAATTTTTAGAGATTTAAATCATTGCTTCCATCATAGGTGGCTCAGTTGGAGGAGGAGGGATAGGGAATATAGTGACAACTTGAGTGAAGGAAGCTTGTACCGCAGGATTCATGAGCACCCTAGACAACTCTGACGGTATATTTTGTCGAGCAAGAGTTTCTAGGAGCAAGAGAGTAGGCATTATTTTCATTACGGTGGAAGGTGGAAGGGATGATGATGGAGACATGGATGAGGAAGAGAGCAGAGAAGTTGTGGAAAATGAGGAATCTATGACCATGACTTGGGCTACAGGGGAAGTGGAGGTAAGGTGGATTGAATCATTTGGGAATTTGGCATAGTGGGAGCAGGACAGAAGGTCATGAATGGAAGTCCACAAGAGGAGGTTTCCTTGGTTTTGAGTTTAGACAGCGGCTATGAATGTGAGGCCCAATGAGCGGATAGGTAGGTTGTGAAGGCCGTTTGAAATGGCGAACCCCGAACGGAAACCCATGGATGGAGGTTCGTAAGGAGAACTCTGCAATGGTCGAGATAAGTGTTTTGGCAAAGTTAACCTTAAACATCAATTGTAGAGGTGGGACCCACGTAATAGGAGGTCGTGCTCAGATAGCCATTTGAAATAGCGAAGCTCAAAGGTATTCCATAAGCGAAGGCCTACGCATGCAAACCCAAGAGGGTCAAAGGATCCACCTTTTGGGACTCATGAATTCTGGTAAAGTCAATAACGGCCAAGTTGAGGAGGCTTCCCATGGGTGTGGGCCCGATGGAGTATCCATCATTTTGATAAAGTTCAAACATTTTAAGGGAAGGCAATGGTGGCGGTCAAGCTGCGGACCCACAGGGCATCAACGCCTTGGTTCAAGAACAGTGGTGGGGGTGTTGAGTTCCATCGAATCCAAATGAGTGAATTTCTAAGGTTTTCAAATTTCCAAGATGTGGGTTTTGTGCGCCAAGGGTCTCTCTATCACCTTAAGGTTTCCTCTCTTAAAAATAAATTGACAATTTTATAAAATTTCAAAAAAAAACCTTGCAACTAAGCAATGGAAGATACCCTACCTCAACAATTTGCATGAAAGATGATGATTTCAGCAATCAAGAAACTCAAACGACAATGGCAGGACGTGGGTGCGGAGGCGACGAAGGCAACAAGCTTTGACAAGTCCTTTGAATGTTTGTAGGTGAAAATTATAGTTTCAAATGGTCTATTTATAGAAAATTGGGCATTTAATGCCCCTCATTAATGTGAGTACGATGGTGGCTATGGTTGGTGAGCACACATTTCAAAAATCGTGGCAGGAACGGTGGAGTCCGTTGGGCGGACAACAATCGAGGGTTAGTCGCTCGGACGGTTGGTGATGAAAACAACCAACGATGGTGCAGGTACCGTGGAATGGAAGGGCGTCATGTGAAGGTCAGTCTGAATGGTTAGGGAGCTAGGGAATCCTACAAAGGGCATCCCACATGGGTGGACCCACATTGCTCCAAGGGTGGCAATTTTAAAGATTGAAGGCAAACAACTAGTGAAGTTCTGCAAAGGCCTAAGGCCTTGAAAATTTGAGGGTAGCATAATATGATCAACTCAAAGTAACTCTTCTAAGATTCCTTGACCACTTAGGACTCAAAAATAGGGGGACTCAAAACGAGGTGGAGACAAAAGTGACTCGGCGAAGTGAAAAGAGAGGGTCCCCATTTTGAACGGGGTGTGTGTTGTAGGCACAACAAATGATGACTTTGTTGGAGAACACTCCTAAGTGTTCTAAGGATAAATGTTCATTCAGAACCCAAAATCTTTAGTTTCACAAACCAGGGGCCAATTCCTGAAAGTAAACTAGGGGACTCAAAGGAAAATGAGGTCCTTGGCTGAATCAAATCATGAAAGCATCTTGAAAGTTTGTGTAGGTAGTGAATTCATTCCTTTTCATTGGATACTATAGCAAATATTAGTTGATCAAACCGAATAAGCTATGAATCGTCTAACTCCAAAAGTAGCCTAGAAATTGTTGTGTTGCTAGTCAGGCATCCATAGCCCCAGCGGAGTTGTCGTTGTGACCCCTCAAACATTGCTCTACTGCCAGTCGGGCATCCATAGCCCTAGTAGAGTTGTCTGCACACCCACACAGTTGCTTGATTTTAACATTTCTTTATTTTCTTTCCTTTTGATATCCTTTTAATGCTATCTCTTTTTCTCAACCATGTAAGCATTGAAGCTTACGGTGGGCTTGGAACCATAGTTGTCACTGAAGAAAACTTATGATTTTCTCTTATAAGGTTGTCATAATAACCACTGCACAGCTCTTTAGAATCATTTAATGTTTATTGTGTGCAAGATCCAAGATGAGATGTAATAAGATTCAACTAAGGGTCACGCTCTAGGTCAAGTTGATGTTCAACTAAGGAGACCGCCCCATAGCCGCAATCAAAGACAAATAGTCAGGAATGAATATTTATCCAAAGAACACTAAGAGCGAGTAGCAAAGTGAACCATTCATTGAACGAGCATGGCCACCATATCAAGAACAAAGAGACACTCTTAGCAAAACAAAAGCGACCGGGGAACAACAAAACTGAAAGCAACACAAGGTAGTAAAGTGAGGGAACCAAAAGAAACCTAAACTAACCTATATACAGGCATTTACAAGAGCAGCTCAAGAGAGCTCAGGCTTGGAAATAATTTTTTAGGTGTTTCCCGTTGACGGGCAACGAGACATCTTCTCCGGTTAAATTCTTGAGGCGAAAAGCATTATCTCCAAGAATTTCAGCAATTTGAAAGGGGCCAAGCCAGAGCTTGTCGAATTTGTCATGTCCCCCTTTCTTCTCATGGACCTTGTCCCAACATAGGACCAGATCAGTGATTCTAAAGGCCTTCACTTTGGCTCGTCGATCGAACAATATTTTTACCACGCCCTGATGTTTGGCAAAATTTTCAATGGCACACTCACGTACTTCTTCTAAGTGGAGCAGCTCAGCTAAGGTAGCCTCCCTTCGATCCCCTTCTTCATAAAAGTCATTAAAGAATTGGAGGGTGGGAATTTTTAGGTGAATCGGGAATACAAGCTCGAGGCCATAGATGATTTGAAATGGGGAATCTCCCAAGCCAACCTTGTGACCTGTATGATCTATCCAAAGGGGAAAATAGAGTTGGGTATGCCAGCCCTTGGGATTCCTATCGAACAGTTTTTTGATGATAGTAATCAAGTTTTTATTTGTGAATGTAGCTAAGCCATTGCCCTGGGGATAGTAGTTGGATAATAATTTAAGGGAAATACCATAATCAAAGGCCCAACTGGCGAATTTAAGTGAAGTGAAGGCGGGGCCATTATCACAGACTAGGGCATATGAGCAACCAAAACAATTCACAATGAAACTTTCAAGGAAATCAGCAACTACCTCTGTAGTACATTACCTACATGCAATAGATTTTTCCCATCTAGTACAATAATTAGAGGCGGCTAGGATGTACCTATGACCCACAAAAGATGGTGGGTTGATCGGTCCAATGAATTTGAGCCCCCATTGTGTGAACAGTCTTACCTCCAAGACTGGTTGTAGCGGGACAATAGTGTTCCTTTCTTTGGTTGTGGTGGTCTAGCAAACATGGCATGTAAAAACATGATTATGGGAATCCTTGAAGACTGTGGGCCAGTAATATCCTACTCATAGGATTTGATAAGCAGTAGAAGGGCCAAACCCATGACCAATACCAAACTTGTCATGGAATTATTTCAGCATGCGCACCGCTTCTTTTTCGAGGCACCGGAGGTAGACCCCTTCATGGTTTCTTTTGTAAATTACAGATCCCTACAACATATAGATGCTACTTTTTAGTCTGAGGGAACACTTTTTGAATCCATGTAAGTGAGGTGGACATCTATTGTTTAGAAAATAATAGACAATATCGTCATACCACTACCCTAGGGAGATGTCTTCAAGTTGATATTGTTGAACTATGAGCTCGGGTCTTGCTTCAGCTATTGTTCAGGCGAGTTTCTGTCCTTTTACCAGTTTCATTGGTTGGATCTCCATATCATATTCTTGTAGCAAGGTGACCCATTTTTCCCTTCTTTCTCCCAGCTCATTTCGCATTAGCAATGTTTTTACTGTTGGGTTAGGGACAATGGTGAACACCTTGTTTCGTAGGATGTAGTGTCTAAATTTATTGACTCCTCTAATGAGAACGCATGCTTGATTTTCTATACTATGATACCTTAGCTCAACATCATTTAAGGGAGCACTCATGAAGGAAATTGGGTGCTCGTTTCCTTCGTCATCTTTCTGGGTCAATATGTTGGCACACGAATGGTTTGAAACAAAGGAGTAGATGTAGAAGGGCTTCAAATAATCCAGGCTAACTAGCACAGCTGCGTCAGAAATGGATTTCTTGATTTCTTCAAAGCCCTGCTTTGCCTCTGAGGTCCACTCAATTTTGGCATCTTTCTTTTGCATTGCATTGAGTGGCTTGACAATTTCAGCAAAGCCTATAATAAAATTTTTGACAAAGTTTATCTTTCCAAAGAAAGATTTTAGCTCTTTCTTGTTGCCTAGAAACTAAATTTTCAAAAGGGACTAAATAATCTTGAGGTCTATGGAGATTTCTCATTCTGAAATAACATGCCTGATCAACTTTCCTTCTATAACTTTGAAGATGCATTTCTTTGGATTAAGAGATATTCCAAATTCTCTACACCTGTGAAAAACTTTGCACAAATTGGAAACATGATCAACTCGCTTCTTTGAGAACACTGTAAGATAATCCATGTAAATGATGATAGATTTTTTGATCAGATATTTGAAGGCTATATCTATCGCACGTTGGAAATTGGCGCCAACGTTGACGAGTCTGAACAACATCCTCATGTATGCAAAGGTTCCCCACTTAGTGTTGAATGTTTTCTTGTGTCTATCTTTGTACTGCACCATTACTTAGTTATACTTAAAGTACCCATCAAGAAAGGACATCATTTGTGATTCATTGACGATCTAAAATACCTCATCTAATGAAGGCATGGGATATTTTTCCTTTTCTGAAGCTCTGTTCAGATTGTGGAAGTCGACACAATTTGATTTCTCTGTTCTTCTTCCTTATCGGGACCAAATTAGCCACCGACGTAGAGTGCCTAACGGCAAAGATGATTATGGCTGACAGCAGCTTCTACACCTCTTTGTAAATGATAGGCTCTAGCAATGCATTGATGGGACGTTGTTGTTGTCAAAAAGGTCTAATGTCTGGCTTAAGGGGAATAGTGTGTGTAATGATGGAGGTTTCATACGTCTTTAAATATTCATAACTCCACACTACCACATCTTGGTACTTCTGCAAAGCATTAATGATTCCCCTTTTCTCCTCTGGCATGCATACCTTGCCAATGAATACATTATTAACTTTCATGGTTGTTCTGAGGTTGTGGGGGTCACACTGGTTGTTGATTGAATCCTTCTTTTCCTGTTGATCTTGGTCTCGGATCTGATCTAGGTCAAATATACATTTAAGCTGAACCATGCCTCTGGGGATAGTATTAGTTTTAAGGTTGATAACCCCTTCTATATCCAACTCAACTTCCTCAAGCTTAGCTTCATCAATTATCTAAGTTGAAAATACATTGGAGCCAATGCTAAATTCTAGGATATGTTTGTCATCGCTGAACACCTGAAAATGGGAGACATTGTCTGGCACGGATGGGGTGGAAGTCAATTCAACAGTGAACCTTTTGAGTCCTAATAAAGAGAGGGGTTGTAGCATGTTGGTTTCCTGAGCCAAGGCATCAATAGTATGGTTTTGTGATCGATGGATTAATTAGATGTTAAAGGCATCAAGGATTTCCAGAAGATCGCAAACCCTATACCTATAACTTGCTAGCCTCTGGTCATGGCATGAATATAATTTTCTGACCTGTTTTACTACCAACTCCAAATCACTAAATACTTGCAACATTTTGACGTTCTTTCTTAGAGTCATTAAGAGATCATGAAATAATGCTACATATTCTGCTACATTATTGGTACAATAGAACTAAATCCTATGAGCAACGAAGTAAGTCTTACCCGTAGGACTGATGAGTTCAAATCCAGCTTTGGCTCCCTGCTTGGACTTAGATCCATCAAAGTGTAATGCCCAAAACTTGGAAGGTTCTTTAACTTCTGGGCCAATCATGCATGCATTCTTCCTTGGTCACATACTTACATCCGCCATTCCTGGAATGAGAACATGCTCATCATGGTTGGTGGTGGGATGTTTGGTCAGCGGATCCTCTTCAGGTGTGGCTTGTGCTTTGATGTGCTCCACTACCATCTAACACAAACAAAACTCAAATTCTAAGTGGACAATATTATGAACTTTGCACCAATTAGGCAGCAAAAGCTCTTGGAAATCCATTCTGCTCCCAGACTAAGCTGGTCATGTATGCATTTTTCCATGAAGTCTTGGAATCCATCTAGCAGTTCTAAGTTACCATCATCGTAGGTCTCATCATCATTTGATTCTACCAGCATTTTTGTGCTCTAGGGCGCACAAGCCAAATTAGCAGGGGGCTACACAGTACCAAGAAGACCTCATTGGCTACCTCCTCTTTTGAAAACTCTAATTCTCCTTGATAATCCATGGGGCAATAATTACCCAATTTTGTTTCAATAAACAACACCGCATTGGTATTGTTATATTATGTGATCATTAATTTCATGTGTGGTTTCTGATCTATGCGGATCTGGTTTGGCAGCCCCTTCCATGGCAACCACATGTGAGAGAAATAAGTTGCGACATAACCATTCAATGCTCGGGTGAAGTCTCATCCCAAGATTATTTCATATGTATCAAGAATATCCTCAACCTAGATGTCAATAACCTGTTGCATCCTCGGGTCTACAGCGATCTGCATAGGGATACGATTGATTTCTCCAACGATGTTCACTTCTGTTTTTTCCAATTGAGTTACTTTTCTTCTCGAAGGTGTGGGAACAATCCCAAGAGCCTTGCATATAGCCAAGGGCATAACATTGGTTGATGCTTCTGAGTCAATCAAACAATTGTGAAAATTCTTCCTAAATATTCTAATTGTAGTGAGGAAGGGTGGAGTTTCTAGCTTTCCTTGGAATAAACCCATAGGCATGTCAGCCTGGGCTACTTGGTTCTTATCCTTCTTATTGGTCTTTTCCTTGGTTTGCAGTTGAGTTTGTTCCTTAGCGGGTTGTTTTCCAGTTTGTTGATTGGAAGGGACATCTCTCTTTTTACCTATGATTTCTTGAATTGCATGCTCGTGTGGAGGCTCTTCGAAATAGACTTTCTTGGTTGGTGTTTCTTGTGTCACTTTGGAGGAAGGGGTTCCATTAATCACCCTAAGGAAGGCATGCCTGACTACAGGAACCTTAAGTAGCTCAAAATTAGATAAGCTGATTTTGACCTTCTTGAACTCTTTAGCAATGTATTCCCCCATTTGCTCAATTTAAGTCTCAAAGGATCTGCCTATTGAGGAGCTAGCTGGTTGGTTTTTCATTTGGCTTGGTTGTTTTTTTTTGTTCAAGTATTGTGTACGCACATGGGGATAGCCTAGATTTTTTTTGGTGTTAGGATTAGGCGGGGTGATAAAGTTGTTGGGTGGAGTAGAGGTAGTGAAGGGTCCTCTGATTTGCCTACTTCTCAAGTTATATGGAAATGCTCTCTAATGGAACATTTGAACTTAATCTTCATGACTCCTCTTCATCTAGTGGACCATTATCTACTAAAGTAAAAAGCTTAGAAAAATCTTCTTCGTTACTTACCTCTTTTGCTTCTTCATTCTTTGGGGAGGAAACCTCATTCTCAAGTTTGTTGCTTTCACTTCACAAAAATGAGGTTAGGTTGACCACGAGCATGAAAGAATCGTATGGATTGAATGGAACTATGTCTCTACAACCTGCACTGTTAACGGCGTTCTGGACCTCCACTTCAAAGATCTTTGTTGTTGTTTAAAACTTGAGGCAATCAAATTTGGAACGCCTACTACTCTTGTGAATCATACACCATCCAAATAAGGTAGCACCGGCTAAGTACACCCCATTGGTTTGTTTGTCTATATTAGATGGCTGATCGAGAGGAGTGGGAACACCTCCATTGTTTGATTTCATATTCCATGTCCTATTCTATCTTTGTGAGGGTCTCCTTTCAAAATTCTAGTTAGAGTTCTATCCTCGCTCGTAATTTTGCCCAGATGAAGAACCTGTCTCGCGGTTACCCCTGTTATCTCGATTTAGATTGGCCTGGATGTTGTGTTGGGAGGCCTGCAATTAATTATTTTGGTTCCTAATGTGATTCATCTATGTGGACATTTTCTAGATCATCTTCTTCAATTCATCTAACTGATCTTTCTCGGCACTGCTTGGTTGCGATGTTTGGTTTTGGATAAAGATGTGTTGCACTACCGGTTGGTTTTGCTGAGCAGGTGAGAATTTGGGCCTTGTAAATATGTTGGTACTTATGATGGTTGTGCATAGGTCAGTTGTTGTTGAGACTACAAGTAATGAGGGACCGGAGGTGCCTGGTTCATAGGCTACCCTAAATGAGGCACTATGGGTAGTTGTGGCACTTGGTTCATGAGGGGTGTCTAATGTTGTAGAACTTGAGTAAGTCCTTGAATCTACATAGGATGAGCAACCTTTCCCAAGGAGGGCAGTGGACCAGAGATGTTTTGTCCCAAGTCGATGTTGTCTATGGATGCCTCAGCATAAGCATCCACTAATCTAGTAGGAGTTTCTTGCATCCTCTTCACCAATGAAGTTGTGAGGTTATCCAACACTGCATAATAAACTAGCAAGGTAGCAGCATCATTGAGCACATACAGAGCTTGTAACCTTTTCTATTCCCAGTGGAACCAATCATTGGAGTTGGGTGGCTCCTTAACTTCCCTACAGATAGACATAAATTTTTAGTATAACTCTGAAGGGCTAATTGGAACCTTATACTTCGGCAAGAAGGAATTCCTTAACAGGTCCCAAGATGTGATGGATCCTGTCAGCAAGTTGATATACCAATAGAAGGCCTCTTCTCCTAAGGAATAAGGGAAAATCCTACATGCTACGTCTTCATGATTGATTTGCATATCTTTCAATGTTTCTTGGAAGATCTTTATGTGTTCTTCAGCTATCCTCTATAGATCCGGAGGATTGAACTTCATGCAAAATCTCTTTGGGTTCTTAAGCATATCATGGTAATAATTGGAGGACAATGAGGAAGGATTTTTTCCTAGCCAATCCATGAGGGGAGGTGGGGGTGGAACTTGTTGTTGGACTAGAACTTGGGGCTACACAAGAGAAATGGCAGTTGGGACTGCACCTTGGACTTGGAAGGCAAGGACCAGGGCAACACCCGGGCTATGGGAAGCGAGTGGTTGGGATGGCTAGAGGGAAGAAGAGGAGGTAGAAGAGGAAGGGTGAGCATGTGGCAGATGGAAGGAGGATGGGGGTGAATGATATGGAGTGGATGAGGAGGATGGTTCTGAGTTTGATCTTTGAGTCCTTCCTGCCCTTGCAAGGGGTTGCGGTTCTTGAAATTCCCCTTTGTTGGGTGTAGATCTTAGAACTCTATGGAATCTCTTAGGGGAAAATGATCCAGCTCGATCCAGCCTAACTTCAAAGGGGCCCTCCTTCTAGTGCCAGTTTTTTTGATGGATTTTTCTGCACCTTCTCAACACAGGCAGTGCACAAGTGCACTACCTCTCTTGAAAAGTAATTTCCTACAAGCAAGTTGCAGAAAATCACCCAAAGGTTGGTGTCAGGTCATGACAATGCTTGGAATATCTCAGTTGATTGATGTAATTTTGTTGGTAAACACAGGGCGGACTTGCATGGGTTAAACTGGAGGGGAATCGGATCCTTGGATGGAGTTTATAAATTTTTCTGAAAAAGTTACTCTATTGTTGTAAGTTTAGGACAACAGTCTTAAAATCCACTTTGATCTTCTGATTTAGCTTTACAATGTGCAATGACTTTATCTAAAGCACCTATTAAAAAAAAGGAAAAAGAGGCAGGGGAAAGGAGGAGTTCCTAGACCTAAAACTATCCATGAACAATGATAATGGAGGACCCTACAGTGGACAACCTTCCTAAAACTTAGTTCCACTTAACCAAATTACTTCATAGTCTCATGAAACAAGTGTTATCTTCTAAGGTCTGCAGATTTTCAACCTTTCATTCACCATAAAGTATGAACAAGAGATAGAATTTAAGTGCAGAATTCACATAATGTTCATACTAGCCTTACACTGTAGTTTATCATCAATAAACAATAAAAAGAATGAACAAGGAAGGGCATCAACACACCACAATTATTCAAAAATAAATGAACAACATTAACTAATCTATTTAATCAAACCAAAACACGTAAAACAGCAAAGTTAATCTACTCAAATTCACTACATATGAGAAGAAGAATCATGCAACATGAAGTTGGAACTCAAGAATCCACCAAATCAATGAATTTGTATTAACATTCCAGCAGCATGTCTTTACAATAACTCAACTCTCTCTTGAAAATGAGAGGAGATACCCTATTTATAGTGCTCAAAATAAAAATGAATGGCCAAGATTAAATCTCATTATGTGGCCAAGATTCACTACAAATTAGGGTTTCACCTACCCCTAAATATTTTATACTATAAAATTATATCTTGTCTTTAGCCTATTTTTTATTCTTGTGGGCAGTATTGTAGCTCTTTTGTCTTCTAGTTGATTTCCTTTGTTGTAGCTACACTATGAGGAATTCATCATCTATTACAGGCTTTCCAGCTTCCTTTTTCAATGTGGCATACTCCACAAATTTATCGATCATCATTCGAAGCTTATCCCACTCCATTATGTCTGATTGGAGTATCTGAAATGATAGGTTCTTTGATCGGTTTGTGATTTGTTCCCAATTCTTCATGCACTTGGGTATGGCCTTAGCTACTTGCTTGGACTAGATGGAGGCATGGGAAACGAAGTCCATGAAATCTAGTGTTAGCATATCTGTTGTTCCTTTCTCCATCTTCTCATGGAAATATGGCCTGATTTTCCTTGCATCAAGCTCGAAGGCTGGCATTTCGTAATTTGTCATCAACTTGAGATATTCATCAGCATCGGCTCGATGTTCTTTGGTCCATTCTAAATTGAGCTCTACCTCCTAGATAACCCACTCCAATACTTCTTTCCTATAGTCTAAGCTCATTTTCTACGTCTCAACGAGCCACTGATCAGCCTTTACCAGACCTAGCTCCTTTACCCATAATTTATCTGGTATCTTGAGGATGGCTTCAACCTTGGGATAAGTAATCCTATCTAGTTCTATGAAGCAATAGCAGGTCTTTTCAGCATCCTCTAATTGTTTTTGTAGGTCTCGAAACTTTTTTATCATTCTGACGGTGTGGCCAATGCCCATATCTCCATTATAAATTACCCATTGAAACCAATCTTCAGTAGCCTTTGTCCAATTCTTTCTTTTCTCTAACTTATCCATGTGATCTTTGGACAACAGCAATGGGTTAGTCAATGACATGTGGTGGGGAGCTCCTCAGTTGACGACCATTGTTGAATATAAGTTGTCAGATCCGCCACCTGTGCCTTTAGCTCTTCTTTAGAAGTCTTGTCCTTATTCATTTGGGGTACGATGGTGGCAACGGACCCTTGAAGATGGTCGATCTTATGTTCTCTTATGGCTATCCCTAGGTTAATGTTTGAAATATTATAGCTAACTCCCTCTTCTCTCATCACCGGAGTCGCTATCTATACTGTCCTAGATCCGGATGTGCCCATTGTCAGATGAGATCTAACTCTTGGCTTCTTCTCTTTCTTTGTACTTATTTGGGCTCAAGCCAAGATAGCCTATAGCCTTGCCTTTGGATCCATCGAGGTTGGGGTTTTCTTCTCCAATTGTTTCTCAAGCCATTCAAGTATCTGAGATTCCCCTTTTGGTGATTTGTGATCACCTTCTTCCTCACGAGTGCGTTGAATTTACATTACTTTTCCACCCGGAGTCTCTTGTTGTGTCTTTTCTCCTTCTTCCTCATCAAAATCCTTAATGAATACTATTTCTTTTCCTGGAGACTCGGTGGCTATGTGCTCCTTAGGGTTGTCCTTCCCCTCAGAGGTTCTCTCTTCTTCTTCTTGTTTATGCCCATGTTCTTCATGATGTTCCGCTTCCAGGCTTTTTCTTGTTTCAGCCTCTTCTTCAGGCTTGTCTTCTTCTTTCTTTTCTCTTTCTTTATCTTCTTGTTCCTTTGAAGGAGGTATCTCTTTATCATGCTCGAGGCCCTAATCTTGCTCCCTTGTTGGAGGTTCAATGTCCTCCATTTTCTCATATGTATCTTTCTCTCCATCTAAGGGTTATTTTTAAAATTCTTCTCCAATTTCCTTGAGTTGTATGGCCAAATCCTCCTTGAGCTCTGGGTCAAAATTTTCCACAATATACTTTGTGCCTGGCTCTTCAACATCTTCCTCAAAGGATTGTGTTTCCTCCTCTTTGTGCACCACTTCATCAATTACTAGATGTTGATATTCAGGATGCTCATGGTAATCATCCGCTTCTTTCTTCATTTCTTTGCTTGTTTCCCTTTCTTGTCTCTCCAACTCCTTAGATATTTGCATCATTTCTTCCATCATAGGTGGCTCAATTGTAGGAGGAGGGATAGTGAAGCCAGTGACAACTTGAGTCAAGGAAGTTTGTACCATAGGATTTATGAGCACCCCAGACAACTCCGATGATATATTTTGCATGTGCAAGCAAGAGCCTCAGGGAGCAAGAGAGTAGGAATTCTTGTCATTGAGGTGGCAAATGGAAGAGATGATGATGGAGACATGGACAAGGAAGAGAGCGGAGAAGTGGTGGTAGATGAGGAATCTATGACCATGACTTGGGTTGTAGGGGAAGTGGAGGCAAGATGGACTGAAATATCCATCGTAGGCGAAGAAGAGGAAATCATCACCTAAGAAGTAGATGGAGAAGTGATAGTAGACGAAACATTAGCAATGGTGACTGTGAGAGTGGAGGCAACAGGTGGGGACCTTGGCTGCTTGGTATCTTTTTCCTCTCCTTCACGGAGCGGGTCCTCCTGAATGGTGGGCATTTCCATGAAACTATCTGATTTCCTTGGTTTCTTGGAAGGTTCACCTTCTTAGGCTTTCCTTGAATACACCCTGGACTTATGTTGGCATTCAGCCATTTCTTTCCTCTTCTTGGACTGTGTAGTGGGAGGAGATGTTGAAGTATCCCCTATTGGGGTAGCAGTGGTAGAGGCATTGTCAATCTCACTCTCAAGTGGATCTTCGAGCTCTCTGTATGTTAGGGTTACTCCCTGTAGCTTTAATTGAGCAACTTTCTCATTGATCCATTATTTTTTTCTTGCCTCAATAGGATTCATCAAAATTTCAAGGTCGTTGACCTCTTCCTCATTCCAGTCAATCAGTGGCAGTGGCAGTGGAAAATTGGCAACAACGTCATGCCTCCAATCTACCATAGTATTCTCATCTTTGACGAGTTGATCTAGCACCGAAAACAAGTTCATTGTTTTGAAAAATTATGTCGTCATGCGCATGTAATGTCACATACACACCTCCTTATCATCTCTAAAATTGGCCCAAAAGTCCTCTACATTATGTAGATGGGCATACTAGATCCTGACCACCTTCTTCAACTTTCCATAAGGATCCATTCGTGGTCTGGCAGTGTAGAGCTCCAAGTTGTATTCATTTAGCTCCTTATCAAAGTATTCCACACACTGGGATGTGTGAAGTTCATACATGCCCTGAAAAAATGTGAGGTGATAAGGGATCCCCACTCTATGCTTGCCACTTAGGAGGGCATGTGCATGTTGCAGCTTTTGGGAGAGTTCAAGTAGTATCAGTCCATCATTTGGGTGTTGGGGCAGCTTATATGGTTTCTCTAAGAAGCCCTCAGCTCGGATGTATGTAAATTTTTGAAATTGAATGAATAAGAATCCAAACCGATGGATTGAAGCATTTGCATTGTGGGTAACCCTTCTCTCAAAATCGCCTCCAAGCAGCCTGATGATATGCCCAATGAAGGCATCATTGACTCTGTAATAGTCTTTCTTGAAGTTTTGGAACAGAAGTTGGGGATACTTGTCGTAGACCTTCAATTCCCTACTTGGAGTTGGATTTTGTGCCACAAATAGTCATGTGTATCGGTCACCGTTGGAAAGCAAATAGACCAGGTATGATGTCATGTAAAATTGTGAAGTCTTCTTCACAGCTATAAATTGCTTATGTAAGCATTGGCCGATCATTCCAACCCAATAGAACATGGTCTCTCCTTGGATTATCTCCTCCATGAAGTAAAACATCCCTTCCTGAAATAAATCCGCAGTCGGGAGGCCCATAACTCTACTTAATAAGGTTACCAAGTCATGGTAATCCTCATAGAAGTCACTTTTGAAGAGTTCTTGGGGCACTTTGTTCACGCTACCCCTCTTCTGCTTAAGCCAGTATTGATTGATAAGCTTCTTACACCTAAGGGGGTCAGCATCCCATGTTTTATGATCATATTCCTTGGTTGTCTCCTCTATTTCATCGAAGGTAGGGATATGGAAATTTTTCCCTATTGACTTGGTAGATAAATCATTCAATATATTGCCATCTCTATCCACTATCTTCTTTGTGTCCTCCTAGTATGCCTCTCTGTAGGCTATTACAAGATCAGGAGCTATAAGGGCAGGTGGGAACCCAGCGGCCTTAGCCAACCCACTTCTTCTAATCTTTCTGGAATTTTCTTTTGTTGGGTTGATTTAGACCCTTTGCTTGAACTCATCGATATCAATATGTCCCAGATTAGCATCTGAGTTCTCTTTTCGATCTGTGGTGACTCTAGAATTGAGGGGTTCCCCTTGGAGCTTGTATCTCATTTGATCTTTATCTTCTTTAACCCTGGGTGCTTTGGAAATTTTCTTTCCTTTGTCTTTCTCCACAGCCACCTTTGAAGATCCTGTAGTTGGTTCCATATATCCTACAGACAAAGGAATAGTAAACACATTCAAACATAAAAACATGAGGAACGTTAGCCAGAATCTTGCAAAATGATGTTAAATTAGGTAATCTTTCAAAGATCCTAAAATTTCTTCTGTTTCATCATTAGACTCTCATTTGTATAAGTTAAGACAATGTGGGCCTAGGGGTACAGACTTCCCTGGGCTAGAAGTCATTTTGAAGGTAGTTGTGGATAGACGGCAAACGGGGTACGGTGGCTTGCATGGTCCCACCCGCCCCAAGATTTGATCATGATGTGCGCCACTGCAGAGACCAACCTATTTAGCATGTGAGTCAAAATCACTTTCAAGTCTTGGAAATGTTACATTCATCATTTTGGCATGCAAGATTAGAGGGCTACTTGGTTGTTTTGAGGCTTTGTCCTTGAAACGACACTAGTAGAATGACACCCTGCAAGCGGCATCCCACCATGTGGGATCCGCAGCCTCGAGAGACAAAATTACTTTGTCATTTAAGTTCAAAAGCATGGGTCAAAAGGTGTGGGAAGGCATTGGGGTTTGGTTGTTTGAAACAACGATGATGGGATGGAGGTCTGCCTAAGGAGGCTCGCATCATCAGGTAAAAGGCGTATGCATTAATCATTTTCCTACGGTCAATCAAAGGGAAAGGGTAGGGTTAGGTTTGACGTAGCAGGTGGATGGTATCCTTTGGGCATTTGGCATGGTGAGAATAGGATGAAAGTCCACGAATGGCAGTCTACAAGAGGAGGTTGCCTTGGTTTTGAGTTCGGATGGTGGCTACGAACGCGAGGCCCGATGGGAGGAAGGACAGGTTGTGAAGGTTGTTTCATACAGCGAACCCTGAATGGAAACCTGCAGATGGAGGTATGCAAGGAGAACTTTGCAATGGGTTGGGATAGGCATTTTGGTGAAGTTAACCTTAATTGTCGATTGCAAAGGTGGGACCCGCATAACGAGAGGTCATGATCAGATAGCCATTTTAAATGGCGAAGCTCAAAGACATTCCACAGGCAGAGACCTATGCATGCGGACCCAAGAGAGTCATAGGATCCACCTTTTGGGACTCATGAATTCTGGCAAAGTAAATAACAGCCAAGCTGAGGGGGCTTCCCACAAGTGCGGGCCCAATGGAGGTATCTATTGTTTTGATAAAGTTCAAATATTTTAAGGGAAGGCGATGGTGGAGGTCAGGTTACGGACCCGCGGGGCATGAACGCCCTAGTTCAAGAATGGCGACAGGGGTGTTGAGTTCTGTTGAATCCAAATAGGCACATTTTGAATGTTTTCAAATTTCCAAGATGTGGGTTTTGTGTGCCAAGGGTCTCTCTATCAACTTAAGGTTTCCTCTCTTAAAAAGAACTTGAAAATTTTGTGAAATTTCAAAAAAACTTGAAACTAAGCAGTGAAAGAGACCCTGCCTCAACAATCTACATGAAAGATGACGATTTTAGCAATTAAAAAACTTGAACGGCGATGGCATGATGCAGGCACGAAGGCAACAAAGGCAACAAGCTCTGACAAGTCCTCTGAATGTTTGCAGGTGAAAATGACAACTTGAAATGGGATATGTATAGAAAATGCAGCATTTAATTCCCCTCATTAATGCGGGTATGATGACGGTTGTGGTTGGTGAGCACGCATTTCAAAAACAATGATGGGAATGATGAAGTCCACTGGGTGGGTAGCAGTTGAGGGTTAGCCACTCGAACAGTTGGTGATAAAAACATCCAACAATGGTGCAGGTACCATGGCATGGAAGGACATCGTGTGAAGGCTATTCTGAATGGCTGGGGAGCTAGGAAATCCTACAAAGGGCGGCCCACATGGGTAGACCCAAATTTCTCCAAGGGCAACAACTTTAAATATTGAAGGCAAATAGCCAATGAAGTTCCACAAAGGCCTAAGGCCTTGAAAAATTGTGGGTAGCATAATATGATCAACTCAAAGTGACTCTTCTAAGATTCCTTGACCACTTAGGAATCAAAAATAGGGGGCATGTAAAATGAGGCAGCAACAAAAGTGACTCGGCAAAGCGAAAAGAGAGGGTCCCCGTTTCAAATGGGGCGTGTGTGTTGTAGGCACAACAAACAATAAATTCAAAACATACGATTCACAGACTGTGATTCATTGCAAACATGAATGAATTAAGGGAAAACATAAATAAAGCTTGTTCTTTTTCCTCTGTTACGACATAGTGCACTTCAAAAAATTTGAACCCTCAAAGAGTCATTCTAAACAAAGATATAGGGAGACAATATTTCCCTATCTTGGTAGTTACTAAATGGTTTCTAAATATAATGATACCTTCTTGCTTCCCAATTGTGTAACCTGGAAACCAATAGAAGAAGAAGCATTAATGGTTGGGAATAATAATAATTACACTTATAAATTATATGACCTTAAACAATCACCAAATGGCTCTTGCTTCAAATCCTTCCCTATGGTCGGCCATTCTTTTATAGTTAACATGGTTCACAAGAACTATATTAAATGGCCAATTCATGTTAACATAGGATCACAAGTGCAAGTATTCAAACAAAATATCAATTGGTAAAATTAAATAAATCTTGGTTACATTAACAGTTAATTTAGGCCACATCACCATCATGTCATTTACCAAATCTCAATGAAATCTAGCTCAAATACATCCCCAAATTTATATAAATTATATGAGAATAGTTGTCTTTCACCAACCAAATGCATTCTAAAATGGTGAGTGCGTAGAGTGATGATGTTTCGATGAATGACTTCATCTTGATTGAAGAATTCAAGTGCAATCCTCTCTTTAGACTGCTATCAAACTAGTTGAGGGAGTTCTTCATTGTCTAGAGTGAAGTGGAGGAAGAAGTATTATGTGAAATCTTGGGAGAAATATTTTTGTGTCAGGTTCATGTGCATAATGCCACACTTCTTGAGTGTTTCATTTACACTATAGTTCACACTTTTGGATGACGAGACTGGGGAATGAGGGCAGTGGAATGTCTGGTTAGGCCCGAGTTTTTGCATAGGGTGAATGTGGCTCTCACATATCACAACCATTATCCATGAATTGGTATTATTGGGGATGCTATCTGCATCACAACTGCAACCCAGCATGAGGCTACGGAAGAAGTTTTGACTCTCCTTCGTGTGGGGTTGGTGTGGAACGATATGGGGTTGTTCTCCCAATTTTTGCAATCCCATGAAAACCTGTTGTCACCAGCCTAGATTGAGAATCTCCAAGAGGTGGTGGAGGGATTCTAAGTGTTGATGTTTTCCCTGTGTACCTAAAAAATGATATTTTGATTCCCTTAATTTTGTAACCGAATACCAATTTTTTAATATCGATAATATATAATATAATGAAAACATTTTTTTATATTCTAGTATTTGTTTTCATTCTAAATATGTCCAAGTTTCAATTGCTTTGTTGTATCTTGCAATGGTATTCATTTATGTTTTTTCCCTTTGTATGGTGTAGGTTGTAATTACATGCCTTTAACCATTCATTTTTTTTATAAAAAGGGGTAAAAACTTTATTGAAATCAGGAAATTAACAGTACATTTTTAGAAAGCTCCCAAGAAAAGAAAGCAAAATAACACCTAGCCAAGATAAAACCACCACCCACACTACAACAAACACCTCAGTCAGCCAAATCATCAAAAATAATCCTCTCTAAATCATGACAATAGTTAGGGGATAACTGCCCCCAATCCTCAATTTTCCAATCCCCATCATGCTCGAAAGCCCACTTAGCTAGACAATCAGCAACCCTATTCCATTCATGTGGGATGTGGGTAAAAGAAACCACCTCCAGCATAGAGAACATCTAAAGAATTTGATGAATAACTAAATCCAACTGCCAACTAACATCAGACACCTTTTTCTCATTCAACAAATTAACAATAATTTGTGAGTCAGATTCACATATTATTTTACACCAACCCCAAGGCACAGGTGTGCTCAATAGCCCAGAGAATTGGCAATCCCTCCATTAAGTTTTTAGAGTGTTTCCCTTTATGAAAGGAGAAAAAGAAAATAACCGAGCTAGAATAATCTCTTCAAACACCCCCAATCCCAGTCAGCGCAAGTCTTTAACCGTTCATTGATTCTGCATTTTTTCATTCATTATAATAGTTCTAAAAGAGTTTATCGGAATGCATTATAATGAGATCAACCTGCACTTCCATTATCTTCACTCTCCTTAGAATGGTGCCCTTTGAGTCGACAAAATGAGGGGTTCATGAAACTCTAGTGGGAATTATCAATGGTCTTCAAACCAACCGAAACTCTTGCTCGTACTAGAAAATTGTTTAACTTTTCGTCACCAGCAGTCTTTTAGATGGGTTATCCAACCTCAAGTATAGACCACCAATATTAAAATTTCAAATATAAAGACTTCGTAAAGCACTTCAATTACTCAGAAAGTTATAACAATTTAATAACATTCTCGCCCACATAAGTTAATGAACAAGTTTGAAGGTAAGGCGACGTAAGAGGGAGTTAGAATAACTTGGGTAATGCCCATCGAGGTTAGAAGAACTCAAAGAAACACTGCAAAGCACCTAAACTTAACAAAAATTGAGTAAGGATGACAATTTTAAGGGTAATGACCAAAATTGGGGTAACAGTGTCTCTAACTGGGGACAAGGACTGAAAAGGACTTAGCAAGGAACCCAGAGATGTTTAGAACTAGTGTTGTTTCCATTGGGAACAGATTCATAAAAAGGGGAGGAACCAAACCAAAACAAAACCCAAACCAAGCACAACGAAAATGACACACCAAAAAGGGAAATATATACAAGGTAGGATGAGACCTACCAAAGGAAAGGTGAAAGGTCATTCACAAGAAACCATTGAATGATTGAGAAAAGAATGATCTAGACCTGAAAAAGCTTGTCACCCCATATAGCTTCTGAAGAAGGGAGAAGATTTGGACTACCCGAACACTGGCATAGTGGAAGAGAATTTCATCACTAATCATATTCCCAAACAACCACCGCTCATCATAGATTTCTTTTTGAGGTGGATGATCATGTATCAAATCATCCATGTTACCATTCTCTCCTTCTTGGGATTTGAACATCTGAATAATTTCTCATTCATACAATGGATTTGAAACTTCTTGTGTCATTGTAACATCATGAATTTATGCCTTATGGATTGTCACTTCATCACCATGGAATTATTGCAATTCCATTGTATTTTCATCTCCCACCGATTCAAATTATTTCACCTCATCAACATCCATATAGCAAGTAGCCTCTCCTACCACTGTGTCTTGAAAATAAAAATTTGAACTCTCAAACAGGGGATTGCCCTATACTTCAAATGACTCATCAAAAATAATTAGAACTTATATACCATTTGGCTTCATCTTCTTTATTTTCAACTAAAAAATTCTTGTCATCCTCTTTCGTTATACCCAAAGTTTCATAGTCAGAATTTTCAAAGGTGAAAACTTCATATTTTGGGATGAACAAAGAGTTTGATAATTGAATTTCTTCGATGAGATCACAAGGAAGCATAGAAGCCTCAGGGGAAAGAGGAGAAATAGATTGAAATGCAGAAGTGCATCATACCTGAGGTGAAAAATCCTCATCTTCACTTGAAGAATTGAGGTCATCCTTCATTCCAACTGTGGTATTCAAACTATATGCCTAAGCATTCCAAACCTGATTTATCTTCTCCTCATTTTTTTCTATCATGTTGAAGGTGTGTAGGGCTCAATACTGTCAAATTCATGTCTTCAACGGTAGGACTAGTTTGATTTGCAATGTACAAAGATTAAAAAAACTTGCAAATAGGTGATGGGCGGAAAATAATAGAATTTATAAAATAATTTGGTTTCCATATTCCCATAGTGATTAAATCATTTTCAATATTCATCGCTTCAAGTTGAGCTTGTTCAATACCACACACTTTGTCTCTTTTTAGAATAAGTTGAACATCAAGATTCAAAGCAAAAGTAAATATATGGAACTAAATTACATTGCTCAATTGCTCAGGTACTAGAATCCGTTGAAGTACTCGATTGAAACGATATACAAAATCCCTCGTATGTTCTTTTTCCTCCTTCACTAACTAGAAGAATTATCATAGTAAAGCAACAATATTGACAAAGCTTTTGAAACATCTAAGAAATTTTTCTTCAAGAATGCTCCAACTAGTTATACAACCTTTTCTAGTCCTCTAAACCATTACGCTGCCTTTTCGATTAGGCTTTCAAAAAAGAGCCTTACAAAGACATCTTCCTCCTAAACTCCTAGAATTCCACTTACAATAGTCATCGCCAGAATGCGTTCCTCTAGATCTTGTGAATCCTTATAGAATTTTGATAAATTTTTCCTTGATCCATTTGGTAGATCATTACATTGCGATAGGACTAGTGGTCCAATACAATTGCTCCAAGGGTTCTAAGCTAATGATCATTCAATGTCGCCAACTCCACTATGGAGTGAAAGGAGATAAAAACCCTAGGTCGATTCCTAGGTGGTGGTTTAGCTGGAGGAGGATCTGGTACTGATTAAGACGTTGATTGGGACATCAAGGTAGATTATCGTAATATTCGAACACCATCCTGGGGGGACGCTCAACCATGGGTCTGGGTGGTGGGCCCATTCTTCTTGCTCTTCCAAGACAAAATTAGCCCACATATAATCAACATCACTTATTTTGTACCTCCAAGAAAGTGTATTTAATTGTGAAATGATATCTTCTTGCTCTGCCTGTATCCAATCAAAACCAAGTTAAAGTACAAGAAAGACATTTTCATGTGGAAGTACCATTGTGTTGCATGACCTAGAAGCAACTCATTAAAAACTATATTTCTTCCCCAACAGAGTCACCAAAAATTTGTTAGTGAATGAATTGACCTTTTCAAAAATAACTCAAATATTAACTCTATTGCCCATGCTGCACTAGGACCAAACCGTTAACAGCTCCAGAAATGTCATAATTGAATTTGTGTCTTTCCTATGAATTTTAGAGGTACAACTCCCTCATATGATTCAATTATTAATAGGTATTATTTTTACTAGAAAGCAAGAAAGGTGACAAACACTAACTCATAAAAATGAAGTTAATATAGGCGAAATTAAAGAAGATCACAAATCAGTTAGCGCAAAGACTAGAATAATCAATGATCATTAAGGATAGAGATGGAAATATATCATAGTTGTAATAAATGAACACAATGTAGTAGAGGACACCTCACATGGTGTTAGTAAACAGATTGGTCATTGTGATAAATGACCCTCAATTGCCCAACAAAGTAGTGATGCAATGAAACTAACAACTCCGGAGATCACAATTGAATTAGTGATCTTCCTCCTTATTTTAGAGGTACAACTCTCTCTTATAATATTCAATGAATTAGAAGTGATTGAAAACAAAACTAAGGTGTGCTCTTAACTAGAAAGTTGTAAAGGGAAACAAACATTCGTGCATAAAAATGACACAAAAATGGAAGGCAATTTGGAGTAAAGGAAAACGAAAACAAATGACACAAAGACCATCTACTACATGCCTGCAAACGATAATCAACAGAAAAAATAGCAACTTCTCCCAAATATGAGAGCAGATTTAGATGCTCGAGACTCAAATATCCCTTCACTTATCCATCTACAACCAATTATAATAGAGTTTTATACTCAAAGAGATTGTGGTTTCACAAAGGAAAAAATACAACCAGAAAGAAGACAAATAAACTCAAAGATTAAAATATCCCTTTATTCATTTGAAAGATGGAGCTCAGAGACTCTATAAACTCTGTACAAAATGGCCTAGCATGAAAGAAGCACTATAAATAAACCATAAAATACTATCTTCCCTTAAGAACTCACAAAAAAATTTCCCCAGTTCTGATAGTGGAAAAAAGATCCCCCCTTACCAATGAGCACCCCCTTTACATCTCCACTCCCACTGCCCTTTGTTTCCTCTAACCATTCAGGAATTAATTAAAAAAATAAAGAAGCCTTTCACATTCTACAACCGTTCTTGAAAATGAAATATATGGCTTTCAAATTTCCCGTAGGAATAATGTTTAATTCCTCTAAAATGTATTAAACATTAAGGCACAACTCAATAGTTTAATTGCAAAGTGTGTACACATAAAAATGGTATGGAGAAAAATTAAATAAATACCAGTTATTTAATTAATGAATCTTAAATTCTTCTACTTGTATAAATAAATTAATAAATTTATTTGTATAGTTCATCCCTTTAATTCTTCTATTCAAAAATCATCTTCCCTCTTAAATTAATTAAATACACAAATTTAAATAATTTTTTATTTGATTATTTCCCTCCCTTAATTAAATTTGAATTCTTTAATTCAAATTTGTCACATTTCTCCATAATTTTCTAACTTCCTCCAAATCACTCTCCACATCATCACATGCCACATGATTTCATTTATTTCTAATTTCTAAATTAGGAATATTCATCCAACCTCCTAACCTCCTTGGGGATACATGGCTCCTCCTTCCAATTGATGCTCTTTGACACTTGGATGATTTTCCCTTCCAAATGGAGCAACCTCCATGATTTCCTCAAACTTCTTTGTGCTCCACCGTTGATCTCCTAGGATCATGATCCCAACCATTCATCTCTGCCACCTCACTCAAGGCTTGGAAAAATCTACAAATAGGAGACCATTCTACAGCTTTTCAACAAGAGAATTCATCATAAACTTATGTTGCAGGAATTATCTTAGCAATTGAGAGCTTTTTAGAGTTGCATAGCATTTAGCATTGTTATCATGGTAATTTTACTTTGTAGCATTTTAGTATTGCATTAGTTTTTATTGTGTTTATCATAGGATTGCATTTAGATTTTCATTACATCAATAGCAATCAATCTTAGCATCATTTACATAGTAGCAAATCTCATTTTTCATTCAGCCTTCATATCAAAAATACAAAAAATATGTTAATGTAGGCATGTAGCTTTGCATTTCACAAATATTCTCATTTCTTAAGTTGTCATTTGATAAATTCATGTGCAACATACAAATCTGAGAGCATGAATTTGAGGATCCTTAAGATTGGAGAGCAATGAAACAATTTTACAGAGTAGATATAGAAGTTTGTTTTGTTATTTCAATCTCTTTCATGTAAGACGTTTCATTGATGTGTGTTGGATTTATTTTACTAATTCCTCCATTTTTATACCACACATAAATTGGCGCCCACCGTGGGGCCTAGCTCCATATTTTAACATTTTTTTGGAAGTTTTGTTCGTAGGTTTAGGCGATAATCCTAAGGTAGTGCATTGGGTTCTTGTTCTAGTGTAATTGAATTTTTATTTCAACGCATCAGGTCATTGTTCTGGTGCATAGGTTGGATCTTTCAGTGTATAAGGTCTTCTAATGCACTCAATTGTTGTTTCAGTGCATAGGGTGTTTCTTTTAGTGCATCTGGTTTTATAATGCATTAAGTCAATATTTTAGCGCATATAAATTTTGTTTTAGCGCATTTAGTTTTAATTCACAGAAATTCAAAATGTTGAAAACTAATTTGTGTCTATCTATTTTGTAGGATTTTTGAACGTTGACTGAGACTCTGCTAAAACTGATAAATGATGTCAAAGACTTCAAATTTGAAACTACTAACATTTTATTGTAGGATTTATTGTTGTTTCTTTTGATTAAGTTAGGAACATAGCTTAATTAGGGGGAAATGAACACCATGTATGTTGTGATTGTTGAATGGTAGGAATATGCTCTCCCCTTAACTAGGTGACCAAAAAGTCAAACCCATTCTTTTTCCTTTTTCAATTTAATCATTAGAGTGCCCACCTTGGTGGGAAAAGAGATAATCACCCCAAGGGAATGACCCAACCAGTAACACGCTAAAGCCAAGTGACTTCCAGCTGATATATAAGTGTGGGTACTTGAGGAAAGTTCAAGTATCATGAGGATTGTTTCGACAAGAAGGACAGCAATGGTCTCTTGTCATATGGATGATCCCCCACAAATGAAATGCCTATACTAGAACCATTTTTTCATAGTGTGCCAAAATCCCTTTTCTATTTTTTGGTGCAAGAGGTATAACCTCTAAATCCATCCTACATTCTTGTGGATTTTGGTAGAAATGTTAAGTCTATCATGGGAGATTCATGAGGAATGAGGCTTGGCTGACCCGAGAAGTGAGTGTAATGTTAGGGGGAAGCCAATGTGGTCAAACCTCTATTCATTCACCAAAAGTAAGCACAGCTAGACTAAAAATCAAAGTGGGAATCCAGTAAATATTGTCCTTCATAGCCTTAGGGATTGTACTTGCTTGATGTGTTTCACATGTGTGTTTTGAAATAAATTTTTGAATAAACACCACACTAGAAATCTACAAACAATGATTCAGAAGAAACATCCCCTCAATCAATTAAATCCTTGATCAAAAAAATAAAAATCTAGCAAACTGCTAGAAAACACAAGCACCTCCCAGTTTAGCACATACTTTCACTGTTCTGGTGCATGCAACCCATCTTCTAGTGTATAAATTCATTTTTTTAGCATATATGTCCACTACAGCTCCTTTAGCGCATCCAATAACTATTCTAGTGTATACGTACCATCCTCTTGCCTATACATGCCATTCTCTAGCACATCCAGCTCTTTTCATAGCATATATGTACCATTCCATAGCGCATCTGAATTTTAACGCATCTGTGCATTGTTTTAGTGCATCTGATAAATCTGCAAACAAAAAGCTAAATTTGACCTCCTATCTGACAATTAAAACCAAATTTGGAGATTCCTTCTCAAGCAACATTTATTCCTTGTCCCCAACATTTCTTTTGACTTGGTAAAATTGGTATTTACAATTGAAAATCCCTCAACTAAGCCTTGATCGGACATCTAAAGGTGCCCCATTCTCAAAAACTTAAATCTCACTATCAACTAAGTTTCTCCATCAGGATTCATCATCCTTCATCCCAAAATAAACATTGCATAATCAAGTTTACCTTAGCCCTTTTGGCACTCCCAATAATGATCAAAGATTAGTACGTTTCCATCATTTGTATGCTCATTCAAACAAGATCACAAAAATAGAAACTTCAGAAAAAAGAAATCGAAAGGCAAAACACCATGGATGAAAGAGAAAAGAATCCTATTTTCAGAATTCGTCAAGATGAGGTAGAAAAAATAATGGATGAAGCCATAGAACAAGCACAACAGGATCCCTATTTCCATAACTTCATGGAGAGGATCTTTGAAAAGGAGGGTGAAAAATACCTTTTGATGTTAGCAAACAAAGGGGTCAAGCTACCTGAGGATTTTGATATCCAAAAATTTAAAAGAACTCCTAAGAAGACAGAAACAAAAACACAAATTGAAATAAGAAATGAAGCAAGAACCAATGACCCCATGGATGCTTTAACACAACAGATGCAAGCCCTTCAACAACAAATGCAAAACATGCAAAATGGGGCCACAAAAAGATACTCGATATAAGACATATGTCCATATCCTTTTGATCAAAGTGTAAACATGATCCCATTTCCCAAGCATTGTGAATTCCCTAAATATGATAAATACAATGGTAAAATGGGCCCTATAGATCACATAAGGGAATTTTGAACCATAAGCCTAGAATTCGCACATGAGGAAAATTACTTGATGAGATTATTCCCATGAAGCTTGGGAGGATAATGTATGCAATGGTTCTTGCAATTACCCCCAGGGATCAAGTCCTTTGAAGAATTGGTCAACAAATTTATCACCCAATACTCTTATAACATTCAACATGAGATTACAATGAAGGACCTTTGTAATGTAAAACAGAAAAAGGGAGAATCATTTCTCGTATTCTTACAAAGGTTGAGAAGATTATTTGCAAGGTATCCTTGTGCTATACCAGAAAAGGAAAAGATGGAGGTGTTCATTAACAATTTAAATGATTATATGAGCTATAGGCTTGAATTACAATGTCCACCAACCTTTGAGAAACTATTTGAGAATGGGATTAAAATCGAAGAAGCTTTGGTCAAGAGAAGAGTCTTGAAAATTTACAATGAAAACAACTTAGCTAACTCCGCCAATAACTATAACAATAATGATAAACCAAAGTTCTGGAAAAAATACAAGAATACTAATAACGATGCTTCAAATGAAACGCATAATACCAAAACCAGTCTTTAATTCATCGAGAATCATATCAAAGACCAACCAAACCCCCAATCAAAAAAACACCAATCAGAACAGTAACCAAAACAATGCCCCATCTCGACTACCACCATATCAAATGCCATCAAATCGTAGGAAATTCACACCTTTGCATCAATCACTCGAATCCGCATTGAAAGAACTTCTTGTAGAAAATCTTATCACCTTACCTGACACCTGAGGTTTAGAGCCAAAAGTGAAATCGTAATGGTGGAATGATGCCCACTAATGTGAATTTCATCGATGCAAAGGTCACCTAACAAATAATTGCATGCAATTAAAGCACAAGGTGCAAGATTTGATAGACCACAATATCATACAAATAGAAGGACCCTAGACAAATGTCGATCATGATGCGTTCAAGAACCCCTTACCAAATTATGACAAAGGGGAATCCTCTACAATGAACAACAAAGGGAAAAATGTAAACTGTGTCCATGATACTACCATTTTTCATTTTTCAACCATTGAGGATTAGGAAAATGACATTAAGATCAATGACACACAAGACATCGTTGCAGCTGACAATCAAACTAATGGTGTTCCAATTCACTATGGACAAGACACCATCATAGCTGAAAATAAAATCAATGACACCAATATCACATCCAATTAATTTTGTGACATCAAACAAGACATGGTTGCAATAGATAACCAAATTAATGTCATAAAAATCAAGGGAAAACAAGACAGCATGCCTGTAAATGCAACCACGAGGGCACAATCCAAATATGTTCTAAAAGGAGGCACCTCCAAAACACCACCCATCTCATCACATCAATATAACATTTTCGATCAACTCCAAAAGATCCTAGTGCAAATATCTATATTGGAGCTCCTCAAGATTTCCCCTACTCACAAGGAAATTTTGGAAAAGGCCCTAGTGCACACAACCGTACCAAAGGATTTGCAAGTTTGTACCTTCCAAGCCATGGTGGGTCATTTGGTTGCACCTCATTACCTATCCTTCTCTGAAAATTATGACATATCCATCACTCATCTCACAACGTAGCACTTCACATTGAAGTCTTAATACATAAAAGTTGAGTCAAGTGTGTCTTAATAGATGGAGGAGCCAGTCTCAATATATGTGCTTTAAAACTTTTTTGTGCACTGGGATTCTTTGAGAATGCAATAGATTCAAGAAAAAGGATCACCATCAAGGCTTATGATGATGAGGAAAGATCTTCACAGCGATTAATTGTGTTACCAATTCAGGTGGGGCCGATCCAAAAAGATGTAATTTGCCAAGTTCTGGACAAAGACTTAACATACAATATACTCTTGGTTCATCCTTGGATCCATGAGATGCAAGCAGTTCCCTCAACCTACCATCAATGTCTAAAATTCCCTTGCAATGGGAAAGATATTACCATTCCAACTAATTCTAATAGTCCTTAGTATTGCAACACCCTCAAATCGGTCCAAGATGTCTTTGTGTCCCATAATAGAGAATCTCTTGCTTCCCCATCTTCCACCCCAACTAATTCAAGTCAATCAAATTCCTTGTCGAAAATATCTACCACATCCTCAAATGAAGAAAACCAACCAATTTTTTTGTCTAAACAACCTAAGAAAGATGAGAAGGCTACCCCTTATACATCTGATAATCATGAAGCCCAACTCAACACCTTGTCCAAAAATTTTGAGAAAAACGTCCAAGTCAAAGATAAAGTCATGGGTGAATATTCTATTGAGCAATCCCTATGTCTATCGCAATTATTTTCCCCAAAGTCCTATGGTCAACCATCAACCTCAACACAAAATTCTTCACAGCCTATCACACTCTTTGATGGTAGATTCATAATATAAAGTACCCAAGCAGAGGAATCTGATGATAAAGAAATTTTGAACTGGCTTTACAAAGATGAAGTCGAATCTCAAGCAACAACAGTAAATGTAAAAACAACACAATATGGAAAAGGATTTTCAATCTTGGAGAAAATGGGATACGAAGGACAAGGACCTATCAGAAAGAGAAAAGAAGGGATAGTGGAACCAATTCAAACCATCTTAACCAATCCAAAGGACAGGAAAGGATCGGGGTATAAAGAGGAAACAAAAGAAGAAGCCACCCATAAATTTGTTGAATGAATCCTACAACTGCAAGCTAGTGATAATTGTGAAACTAACTCAAATGAATATGAGTGGGATTCATTGTCTAAAGAGTCTTGTCATGACAAGGGAATTGATGTGATACAAAAGTATGCCCCAACACATGAGGAGGGACAAAGTTCAGGGTTAAGACCGCTTGAATTTGGATCACAACCTATCGATGGCTCAAGTGAAGATGATCAGACTCCTAGCAAGATAGATCATTTGGAGGAGAGTTACATCATTGACCTTGACCTTGCTATAGGATTTCTTGAAGACGACATCACCATCAGGACCCTCACTACCTCTGACTTAAACCAATATGACGATTCCCTACCCCTAGTGCATCCCGAACTTATCGATTGGGACCAAGTTGAGCCCCTTGACATCCCCATCTTTTCAAATGATGATGCCATCATCAACTTCCTTTGTGTTGACAAACCTAAAACTTGTTCCACCATTGAATCTCAGAATGAAGCTTCTAGTTAGGGGAGTGTCAAATCTCTCAGCTACAAAATGAATAATATAGGAAATCGATCTAATGGTGAAAACCATTTTATGGCAGTATTAGATCAGGAAAAAGTAAAAATAAAGAGCACATCCAACAATGAAAACCTCTTTGAGGCACCAAAGGATGAGATATTTGACACTCTCCTCGAACACTTTCAAGATAGATCCAAAGTTTTGATCGAGCCAACACAGTCCATCAATATCGACGATGTAGAAAAAGTGAAAACTCTCCATCTAGCAAAATCCTTGACAGAACAAGAGAAGCCTAACTTCATCAACTTCTTTGAAGAGTGGTAAATCAACTTTTCTTGGTCATATGTGGACATGCCAGGGATAGACCCGAATCTCATCATGCACCATCTATCTCTCCCTTCAGGAGTCAAACTAGTAAAGCAAAAGTTGAGAAAAATATATCCCCATATTGCCTTATTGGTGAAGGCAGAACTGAAGAAATTATTGGATGTAGGATTCATTAGACCCATTGATTATGTTGAATGGATATCCAAAATTGTACCTATTTCAAATCCTGATAACAGTATATGGATTTGTATAGACTTCAGAGACCTCAACAAACCTTGTCTGAAGGATGATTTTCCTTTGCCAAACATTGATATCATCATGGATTTAACAACAGGTCATGGAATGTTATCACTGATGAATGGATTTTTTGGCTACAATAAAATCAAGATAGCACCTGAGGACCAAGACAAAATAGCTTTTACATGCCCATGGGGCACCTTCTGCTAGAACGTCATGCCCTTTGGATTGAAGAACGCAAGATCCACTTACCAGTATGCCATGACAACCATCTTTCATGACATGATGCATACCTTTATGGAAGATTATGTGGATGACTTGTTGGCCAAATATTTCACTAGAGAAGGACACTTGGAGATACTAGACAAAATTTTCACCTGACTGGAGAAGTTCAATGTACGACTAAATCTAAAGAAATGTGTGTTCGGGGTGACATCGAAAAATTTGTTGGGATATATAGTTTTAAAAAAGGGCATTGAAGTGGACCCTGCAAAAGTGAAATCCATCATGGAAATGTTGCCTCTAAAGAATATCAGTCAATTAAGGTCCCTTCAAGGAAAATTTTAGTCAATCAAAAGATTCATATCACAACTGGCCGATAAGACCCATCCTTTTACCCACTTGTTGCACAAAAATGTTTCATTTCGATGGGACGAGAAATGTGAGGAAAATTTCAATCAATTGAAACAATATCTAATGAGTCTGCCTATCTTAGTACCACCAGCAGAAGGAAAACCGCTCTTACTATACATAGAAACAATCGAGGCATCATTGGGAGCTTTTCTAGTGCAAGAGGATTCAACAAGAAAAGAAAGAGAAATCTACTATATCAGTAGAACATGAAATGGATATAAAATAAATTACACATCCATTAAAAATGCTTGTCTAGCAGTAGTGTTCACCACTCAATAATTTTGACATTATATGTTGACTCATACAATCAAGTTAATAGCCAAGATAGATCTGTTGAAATATCTCCTTAGCAAAGCAAATCTAATGGGAAGACTGGAAAAGTGGGTCATGATACTAAGTGAGTTTGACATCCATTATGTCAATAGAAAATCAATCAAATTTCAAGTCATCGTCGATCAATTAGCTGAAGCACCATTACATGATGATCATCCTCTACACATTGAGTTTCCAGATGCTGATGTCTTTTCTATAACAGAAAAATAGTGGGTATTATATTTTGATGGATCATATACTCAACATGGATCAGGAGTGGGAATTTTATTTGTCACCCCTCAAGGGTATACCATTCTAAAATTATACAGACTGATCTTCCCCTATAGTAACAACACTGCGGAGTGTGAAGCATTAATCATTCACATCAAGATAGTTGTAGAGTAGAAAATCATAGAGTTGCAAGTCTACAGAGACTCTCAATTGGTCATAAATCAAGTCAACGATGATTATCAAACAAAGGATGAAAAATTTATCCCCTATAAAAGAATGATTGATGACTTTAAGAAATATTTTGTGGTTATCAAATTTGATCAAATCCCAAGAATAGACAACAAAGTTGTTGATGCTATGGCCACTATTGCTTCTCTGTTACAAATTCTAGATAAATAGAGTCGTTATGAGTTCATGGTGGAACAAGTGTTTACCCTTGCCTATGACGATCCTAAGTCCCAAGTCATATGCCACCTAACTAACATTGATACTTCGATCTACAGGAAGATCTACAACTACCTAAAAGATAATACCCTTCCTCCCGATCTCTCCCGAAACCAAAAATGAAACTTCATCCACCAAGCTACTCACCATACCCTTATTGCAAATGTACTCTACTGATGAGGTCTTGATGGAACTGTCTTACGATGTCTAGAACCCAACGAGTCTGAAACAGCTTTACGGGGAGTGCATGAAGGTATTTGCATAACCCATTCAAGTGGTCTAACCCTCACTAAGAAACTCCTCTGTTTGGGGTACTATTGGCCAAATATGGAGAGGGATTTCTTCCAATTTGTCAATAAATGTCAGAAGTGCCAAATCCACAGTAATCTTATTCACGCACCAGCATAAGAATTGCATCCCTTCGCACCAACATGGCACTTTGTCAGTGGGGATTGGATCTTGTAGGAAAAATTCACCCACCGTCATCCAATGGACACAAGTTCATCATTACTACCACTTAGTACTTTACAAAGTGGTTTGAAGCCATACCTTTAACTACCATCACAGGAAAACAAATCTCATCATTCATCCTAAACTACATCATTTGTAGGTATGGTATTCCTCAATCCATTGTCACTAACAATGGCAGACCTTTCAAGAATCAAGGCGTCCAAGAACTTTTTGAAAGGTTTCATATCCAACATCAATTTTCTACACCATACTACCCTCAAGGGAATGTCTAGGAAGAGGCCTCAAACAAAACTATTTTAAATATCCTCAAGAAAATCGTCAATGAATCTGGATGTGATTACCCATCTGAACCTTGCTTTATGGGCCTATCATACAAGCATCTGCACACCCATAGGAGCCACAACCTATGCCCTCATATATGTATTAGAAGTCATCTTGCCTATTGAGGTTGAACTACCATCACTTTGAGTGTCCTTGAAGAGTATCATTGCAGATGAAGATTATAGGGTGTCTAGACTACAAGAGTTGGAGTTGTTGGATGAATTCCATTAGCTAGTTGTGGATCACTTGAATGCATATCAGCAGAGAATTTCAAGGAGCTATAATCAAAAGGTTAAACCAAGGACATTTCAAGTAGGTGACCTAGTACTGAAGGAAAATCCCCGTAATCAGTAGGATCGAGAAAATAAAGGAAAATTTGAGCCAAATTGGTTAGGCCCTTTTGTTATTGTATCAGTCTTTGGATCAGGGGAATATTAGTTTTCCACACCTAAAGGGGATCTATTTGAGGAATCGATGAACAACCTTCAAGTCCTAAAAAAAATTATTAAAATCAGAAGAAGTCCTGAAAAAATAAAAAAAAAGAAAAAAGATCAAAAAGAGAAAAAGATAAAAAACAAAAAAAAAGTGAAAAATCAAAAAAATCGTTACCTTGGTGAAAACCTGGCAAACAAGCATTTGGTAACAGCAAAAAAAATCATAAAATCTTTAAAAAGTGCAATAAAAGCAAGTAGTGAAAACCTGGTAAACAGGCACTATTTGTGATGGATCGGCTTCTCCATCTATTTGGAAATGTGTGTTGACCGTCCACTTTTGCCATCATTATGCATACATGTCTATCATAAAATGAGCTTCATATCCATATCCGGCTGATGCGGTCATGTCCCACTTTGGCTTGGTTTTCATTGTGCATATTCGTAATAATTTGGTTTGTTTCTCCTTGAGGGAAAATTCTTGAACTTACTAGGGGAAAATAAATGTTGAGCTCAAACCAACAAACAAAAAATAGCAAGACAACCTAGCAATAAGGACAATCACCCTAAACATCAAATTGCGCATCAACCATAATCAATCAGACAATTGACCATCCAAAACAACATTAAGACCAACAAACTAAATCTCATTAGATGATCTTTTGAATCATGGTTGATCACTTTGGCATGTATGTTCAATTGTTGTATCTTGATTATTGGGATCATTTGTTTGGAGTACCTCAATGATGTTCTAAACTAGAGGGGCTAGGAAGGAGAATGATATTTTTATTTGTCTGCTGCCTATGAGTCAATCATTAATACTATGCAAATTGTCGTGGGAAATTCTCTAGAAAGTATCATTGATGATATTCCAAATTTGCATGGGAAAATGACTCACTCTTGTCTATTTATGCAAGTGATGCTCAGGTCATCTCAGTCCAATTATACCTAGATGCTTATGTTATCTTGCACTATCAAATTCAACGAAAGTTGTATGGAAGTGGTACTCAGGTCATCATAGTCTAATTCTATCATCGATGTTTGTACTAAATTTCAACATTTTAAAAAGCTCAATGATGATACCAAACACAATAAATTAGATGGCAATATTGCATAGTTAGGTTTGCATGGCTAAGCTAGGATTGCATTCATATTAGTTATGCATTTGCATTGTATATTTTTCCAAGGCTGGTAACTCTCAACATGATGTTATCTCTCACTAAAAGATTGAGTACACTTCACATTGCAAACAGAAAAATCATTCATTTGCATTATCATTTCCATATCATATCATTTAAAAACATTATCATACATCCATCATAATATTTGCATTAGAAAATCCAAAAAAAATAATAAAGCATTACCATACATCCATCCATACATTTATCATTATCATATTATGTATTAATCATATAATTGCATTCACAAAATTTAGAGTCACAAAACCATCCATGCATTCATTCATCATGATATTTGTATCATGAAAAATCCAAAAAAAAGATATTATCATAGCATGATCCCTATAGTCATCATGCATTCGTATTTGAAAAATCCACAAAAATAAATCATTTTCATAATCCATACATCCATACATATCATACGCCTATCCATACATTAAATCATATGAGTACATTACAAAAAAATCCAAAAATAGAGCATCACTCATAATAACATTATCATTCATAATTCATATCATACATCGATATCATAATAAATTCATTCTTTCATTCATACATAAACCATCCATATACACATTCATCCTAACAATTTCCATAATAACATCGTAATCCATGCATCATCGTAATTCATTCATGTTCATGCATTGAGGTCATATATTCGCATTAGAAAAATACCAAAATATAAAAAAGTGCATTGCATTCCATTGACATAATAACATTCATCGCATGTAAAAGCACAATCCCTGCCACATTAGGGCATAACATAAATTAATCCATACAAACCTAAACACCTTCCACGGAAGAGAAAACATAAAAAAGCAGAGCTTTGCATGCGAATGTGCAAAATGATATATTCAGGAATTCAATATTACAATGAGATTATTTGCTTTATAAAAGCAAAGTATGCAACCCTAGAGTTGACCTAAAAGGAAACCCTAGTGTGCACAATTAATAATTAATCAATTATTAATGTGCCTAAGTTTAGCTTAAGCAACTAGAGGAATAAGTGACTTAATTAATTAACCAGTATGATATAATTAATTAAGCATATAACTTATTACTCTAACACCCCCCCTTAAGATGAACTTAGGAAGAAACTTAAACACTAGAAGAAGATGCATGCAAGCAAAGATGGGTCCCGACAACTAGGCCTGATCAGGTACCCATGTACAAATGCAATAATGAGGTAGAGAAGGAAAATCCAGTGGGACAACCCCCCCTACAATGAGATAACTGTTGCAAAGAAGCACTGGAAGAACACTGTAGAGTAACAGTAGAACCACAATCTAGCAAGCAAGGAAAGATACTTCTGTCTACAAGAAACCATATCAGAATCATAATGATGCAACAGTAGACCCGATGCCATGGAACACTCGAACACTCCAAACTGGAACAACCCTGGAATCCATAAAGCAATAGTAGATGATATGATGACAGAATTTGGAAACCGTGAATCTCGATGCCGATGTCAAAACTGATACTGAAACTCTTCCATGGGAAAAAGTACCATACAGACTCGGGAACAATAACCACAAATTTAGTGGCCCTCAAACTGAGATAGATCCGATGTGAATCACTAACCATAGGCTCTCAATCTAAAGTGTGAACCAAAAAGAATCTGATATGTGTCAAGCTAAGATAAAATGTGGCCAAAAGAAACTAATAAACTAGATTACAACCCGTGCGAGTTGCCATCAAAACATGATGAAGATTATTATGCAAGAAACCCCCCTGATGGAACTTTATATCAGTTCATTTATTACAATCCCCAATGACTGCAAAAGGATATAATGCCTAACATGCACAAATAGAAAATAAAAATAGACCTTAGATCTATGTAGAGGACTGAACCAGCTTTCCAATGCCACAAGAATGGCGAAAAAAGGATCACCGAGTCAAAAGATATGCCCTCCGGAGTGAAAAATAGAACATCTAAGATCAAGGACCTGCAAAATAAAGCTGGAGCAAAATTTAAAAAAAAACTATGAACACCACTAGATTAGCACCGGAATCAGCTTTCCAACGGTATCTCGTTTGCGAAAAATGGACACCGTACGCAAAAGTTATGCCCAATTTTGTCAAAGGTGCTCCAGAATGGCCTATAAGGCTTGCAGGCAGCCCAAGGGGCTAAAAAAAATCGGCCTCTGGTCCTGCATGCGACCAGGGGCTGGCGGACAGGGGGCTGGGGCGGAGCCCCTAGTCACCCATGTGCCCAGCGACTACAGATATGAAGCCCTCGGGGGCTGGCGGGTAGCCCCCGATCCTCCATATGACTGAGGCTGAGCTGGGAGTCCGGCCAGGAGCTGGGCGCATAGTGCCCGATCCCCTATACGACCGCGCGCAGTGCAGATGGAGCCCGTGGGTGCTGGCGAGGGGAGCAACGGATGGAGGGGGAGCCATCGGCGGTGGTGGCTACTGGGTGGCCGCCCAGTGGTGCGGCGGCGGCAGGGACCTGAAACATTGGAGGCACTGGCACAGAACCCAAGAACGGCCATTTTTTTAATTTTTGTGCAAAACCTTGCCTCGAAATGCATGCTAGCACAAAAATTTTTCCCTCCGAACCAACTTCACCAAAATCAATGAAACGAAAGGCAATCTTAGGGTTTTTGGCCGCTGCGAACGCAATGGTGACCTCCGTTTCTGCTCAAAATGCTTCAAAAAAATGGCTACCTCTAGAGCTTCCAAAAAATCACCAAAACTGAAACCTTCACAAATCTGGCAAATCATGACCAAAATCTGCAAAATGAAAGCCAAACTTGACTTTTTCCAGCACTCTGAATCCAATGGTGAAGCTCGATCTGATCCAAAATGCCGCATAGATGAGCGCAAGGCATGAAATCCTCAAGGAACCCCAAACAAACTCTGCAATGAATTTCTCCAGAATTTGAGAAGGGGTTGCATGTCAAGGCTCTGATACCATGTTAGAAACCCTAGATTAGACATGCAAACCTAAACACCTTCCATAGAAGAGAAAACATAAAAAAGCAGAGCTTTGCATGCGAATGTGCAAAATGATATATTCAGGAATTCAATATTATAATGAGATGATTTTCTTTATAAAAGCAAAGTATGCAACCCTAAAGTTTACCTAAAAGGAAACCCTAGTGTGCACAATTAATAATTAATCAATTATTAATGTGCCTAAGTTTAGCTTAAGCAACTAGAGGAATAAGTGACTTAATTAATTAACCAGTATGATATAATTAATTAAGCATATAACTTATTACTCTAACACCCCCCCCCTTAAGATGAACTTAGGAAGAAGCTAAAACACTAGAAGAAGATGCATGCAAGCAAAGATGGGTTCCAAAAACTAGGCCTTGTTGTCGGGACCCATTCATGCTTTCTTGCATTCATCTTAGTTTTAGGTGCATGCTTATCTAGTCTCCCTAAGTTGCACTTATGGGGGGATGTTAGTGTAATTAATATTTAATTACACTTGCATAACTTTGCTTAGGTTTTGCTTAGGTAATAATTAGTTTACTTATTTAATAAGTAAGTTTTATTTAGTTGAACTATTTTTAGGTCAACATTAGGGTTGCATACTTTGCTTTTATAAAGCAAATCATCTCATTGTAATCTTTGATTTCCTAAATAATATCATTTTGCACATTCGCATGCAAAGCTCTACTTTTTTATGTTTTCTCTTTTGTGGAAGGTGTTTAGGTTTTCATGTTTGATCTATATGTTAGTGTAATTAATATTTAATTACACTTGCATAACTTTACTTAAATTTTTCTTAGGTAATAATTAGTTTACTTATTTAATAAGTAAGCTTTATTTAGTTGAACTATTTTTAGGTCAACATTAGGGTTGCATACTTTGCTTTTATAAAGCAAATCATCTCATTGTAATCTTTGATTTCCTGAATAATATCATTTTGCACATTCGCATGCAAAGCTCTGTTTTTTTATGTTTTCTCTTCTATGGGAGGTGTTTAGGTTTGCATGTTTGATCTAGGGTTTCTAACATTATCATATATCCATACATTTGTATTTACCATATCCAAAAGCACTCCATTCATTTATCATGTATTAGAAATCATAAACCATTCATCCACTCATTAAATCATATATTTGCATTCTATATAATAAACCATTTCACATCCATTCATCCATCCATATAATCATGTGAAAAATAAAAAAATACAGTGCATGCCATATCATTTGCATGATTGCATCCATCTCATACATCATAATAAAAGCATCATCCATCAACACATAGAATCATAAATCATCATCTCATTAATGCATCCACACATAAAGAATGGCATAGGCATATAAACCAGCACACAACATAGAAAATAAATGCATCCATCATAAAAAGCATAAACATCATATAGATCAATCATCGTAATTGCATATCATATAAATCTCATAATAACAATGTCAAGTGTACAAGGATGTCCAACTGATATGAAGAGGTACATCATCAAAAATGAGGTAGTATGTCATAATATCATCACTGGTGTGTACAATGCCTCAACAATATATCTAATCTGGTATCAAAATCACTATGTGGTGCTACCCCCAGACGTTGTTGGTCTCACTGCACCTACACCACCTGCCCCTCTGGCACCTGCACCTCCTACACCTGATGGCCCTGCCCCTAGAGCTCCACCTGGTGGCCCCCCTAGAAATGGTTGTGTAACACCCCTACTGGTGGTCCTAGACTGTGTCCAACCAGACCATGATTGTGCATAGCTGACCCTCTGCTCAATGGTCACTGCCTCATGATATCTCCCTCTATAAAACTCTGCCTCCTGGACAGTATGACGAAGCACTCGGAGATAATCAGTTGTGGTGGTACCCTCATCCACGCTCTATAACCTATTCACTATGGCCACTACATGCTCCCCCTGACATCAAGATGCATCTCTCTCGATGGTCAAAGTAGCCACTTGAGCCTATGTCTACACTAGTGCCTACGCTTGTGTTTGTACCTACCCTTGGGCTTGAGCCAGTTGTGCCTACAAAGTCTGCACCTATGCCTATAGTGTCTGCACCTGTGTCTACAAGGCATCAATTTGTGCCTTCTACTACTATGAGGGCAACTGAATATTGATGTGTTATTTCCTGGCTTGTATCTGGGATCTCCTCCTCCTCGATACTATAAAGCCCAGTACCGACCCACCCCTACCACTCCCACCTTCATCATCACCTCCTCCATCATCACCCCCACCTTTGTCATCACCCTCATCCTCGACCTCCTCACCCTCACCCTCATCATCACCCTCATCTCCACCCTATCTCCCATGTCTGAATACATGCTATGGCCCTCTAGCATCCCTCTCCAAAATTGGTGCAGGCTCATCGAGACAAGATATCCATGGAAAAGGATGAGTGTGGAAATACTACGTGTAATAATCAATCATCTGCGCATCGGCGACCTCTGCATGATAATTCCATAACAATGTTTTTAACCCCTGATACTTTATACATGCAACATCATAGGACAAAACCGAACCCCACTCTGAAATATCCTGCCTTTAGTGGGCGTAATGAGCCACTCCCTGTGGCATACCCTGTACTCGGCCAAACTGACGTAACACCCTCATCGGCAAGAATCTCTCTATCACATATGGAGTTTGCTCAATCAAATATTTGGAAAGGCATACGAACAAAATCTTTGCATCATCCTCTACCCATGCCTCGCAGTCAAGGTACGACCGCCATATCACTATATCCATGTCATCTAAAACGTGCCTCCAATACTCCAACTTTCCCAACTTATGCTTGACAAGTGGCCTTGTTTTACCAAAAACATATGGTCGGCTGACTGGACGAGCTCTCCCTACCACTGGTTGTGTAATCGCTATATGCTCCCAGGCCCAAAGCTGTAAAAGTGTCACACCTACTAACAGACTAGCATCGTCGAGGTATACCACTTGATGTAAATCATGATACAAATATGTGAGCATACAAGATCCCCAAGCATATCAGGTAGCTTGCATGATCATCTACTCCAACACTTGGCCCCATCTAATAGATAGCCCCTTTGACCTATGGTCGAGGCATAAGAATCCTCCAATAAATCTAGAAAGCACACATGGTAGAGGCTGGTACATGGCAACCATCTCTCACCATGGGATCTCATAACCACTGATCCCTGCATCCTGGAACACCCTCCTTAGAGCATTTGTCCCCCCGTGCTCCTCATGGTCATAGACAACAATCTCTCCTACAACGGGAATCCTTAGAATACGATAGACATCCTCGAGTGTCACCGTCATCTCTCCAATGGCCAAGTGAAAGGTATTATTGTCACTATTCCATCTCTCTGCAAGTGCATTCAAAAGCCCCCTATTAATCTGATACTGGGGTATGTCAATGAGAGAATTCAACCCGCACTAGGCAATGATATCTAGATCTTCTTGGACCAACTGTGGTATCACGTCCCACATCTTCAGGAATTGCTCCTGAATATGCAGAACTCTAAGGCCATCCTCCTATAATCACAATGCATCACAAATCAATCAGCCTATCAATTTATCAATCAATCAACCTATCATCAATTCTCATTTGTCATGAGATCAATCATCAAAATCCTATCATCGATTGTCACCTATCATGAGATCGATTATCACTTATCCTATCATTGATCCTCACCTATCATGAGGTCAATCGTCATCTACTCTATCAACAACATCAAATCATTGGCTGACGTGATCATTAACCATCGAAAAACATAGAGGAAACATGCAATATCATTCATTTTTGCTCTATGCGCTAAAATAGTGCTTCAATGCGCTAAAAAACTCAATGTGCTAGAATATCTCATGGATGTGCCAAAATAGGGTCTCTATACACTAATGCGGGGATGTGCTAAAAAACCCTATCTATTCGCTAACCTACCTACCATATGCACTAGAAACCAAATGCACTACTTCATTTACCTGATGTGCTACATTAACACCTCTATGCGATAGAACTCCTATGCACTAAAACAATAATCTATTGTGCTAAAGCGGTGATCCAATACACTAATCTATCCTATGACTTAAAATCTAACCTTATGTGCTAAAACAAACATCCTATGCACTATAAAAGGTTCTATATGCACCAAAAAAACTGATCTATGTGCTAAAACGTGTGAAAATTCAAAATTTAAAACATAGAAAAAAGCGAGAAAGTTCAAATTGAAAATCGACAAAAGGTGGTTTTCGGGGTACGTACTAGAGGTCCATACATGGTTGGACGCTAGTGGCGGCGGACTCACTCAAATATGTGCAGGTGGTGCGGAATCCTATCCATCTCAACTCTCTCCAATCTCTCAGGTTTTCACAATGTCAATGTCACAAATGACTTACCTTTTTACCTTTTCACCTATTTAAGTGGGTAAAAGTGGGTAATTAAGTGGCATTTATTTTATTTTTCAAAATGGGCCTTTAATCAACTAATTCACACTATGGCAAGTTCACTTACAATTTTTGGGAGATAAATTGGCACACCATTATAAAATTCAAAAATCATCATAATATTATCAGAAAATCATTTAATCATCAAAACTTTCAAAAATTCAAAAATCATTAAAAATTAAATAATTCCCTGATTTATCTCCCGAGGTGGCATACATCAATCATCACTGAAAAATCAGCATCTAAGGCATGTCTAAATTTTTATCATCATGGTCTAACAATTTTTTTCTTTGAAGCAATACGTTTGTGCACATCACTTCAAAGAGGGGAAAAATGTGTACACATAAAAATGGTTTGGAGCACAATTAATTAAATACCAGTTATTTAATTAATGAATCTTAAATTCTTCTACTTGTATAAATAAATTGATAAATTTATTTGTATAGTTCACCCCTTTAATTCTTCTATTCAAAAATCATCTTCCCTCTTGAATTAATTAAATACACAAATTTAAATAATTTGTTATTTGATCATTTCCCTCCCTTAATTAAATTTAAATTCTTTAATTTAAATTTGTCACATTTCTCCATAATTTTCTAACTTCCTCCAAATCACTCTCCACATAATCACATGTCACATGATTTCATTTATTTCTAATTTCTAAATTAGGAATATTCATCCAACCTCCTTGGGGACACATGGATCCTCCTTCCAATTGATGCTCTTTGACACTTGGATGATTTGCCCTTCTAAATGGAGCAACCTCCATGATTTCCTCCAACTTCTTTGTGCTCCACCATTGATCTCCCAGGATCATGATCCTGACCATTCATCTCTACCACCTCACTCAAGGCTTGGAAAAATCTATAAATAGGAGACCATTCTACAGCTTTTCAACAAGAGAATTCATCATAAACTTGTTGGAAAAACAAGGATAGACAATTGAGAGGGGGGGTGAATCAGTTGTTACAAAAATTAAACTTATTCAACCTTAATCAACCTTTAATCTCAGATCTGATAATTAATAGTGAAAGCATAAATCAAAAACACATTAGAAACACATGAACACCAATATTTTATACGTGGAAACCCTGTTAGGAGAAAAACCACGGTGGATGTTAGTCCACAAGATTATACCCTATTAAAAGTATAATGAAAAATGAATAAGGAATACACATGCATTCAAGCACACTACCTAGAGCTCACTGCTCAAAGGGAAGGCTCACTTCCTTACATAATACAATCAGATTAAATCCATCTGATGAGGTTGAACTGAGAAATTAGCTTCTACAAAAGCTTGATGACAGTTCTGATTAGGCACATAAACACTTCTTCACACTTCGCTCAATATTCTTCATACTTTGCTTTGAAATCAAATGATCTAATCTTTATTTGCACATTTCGCATACATTCACCGAGCATACACCACACACACACACTTTGAAATGAAGAAACAATCGCTCTTATATATCCGCTCCATGAATTTACATCAACAACTCCATCGATCACAAGTAAAAGAATAAATTACAACTGTCAGCCCAATTCATGAACAAATCTCAATGTGCACCAACCTAAGTTAGTCACATCATAATGAAGACCTAAATCAACATCCTCGAACATGCCAAACAATAAAAGATTAATCCATAAGGATCCACAACACGCTACCACCATCATGTCGGCCAAGAACATGAAAAATTCAAACACACAAAGGAAAATCTTCGATCACGAGCACACCAATCAACGCAGATGTACCACAATGATAGAGAACAATCTAGAAAAATCACTGAACATCACAGTAGCATACGCAATAACTCAATTTACCATAATTGCATTCTCTTCTTCCAAAAACACCTGCTACAATAACAAAATAACTGTAGGAACTCAAAAACTCATAACTTGCTCCAATCTTGATGTGTACCAATAAAACTTCTGGAAAACATACTAGATAGGCTCAGCAACAAACCCTTTAATGTATGACCTCTTATTATCAACGTACACAAGTTTCCACCATTTAGATCTTCTCAGCTTCACAGATTGCCTACAACATATTTATTCTAATTTTTTCAATATCCTCGACATATACAACCTTCAAAATCACCAATGCTAATAATGTTGACATCAATGACAACCACTAATCAGCAACACAACCACAACATCCAATAAAACTTTTGTTGCGGGAATTATCTTAGCAATTGAGAGCATTTTAGAGTTGCATAGAATTTAGCATTGTCATCATGGCAATTTTACTTTGTAGCATTTTAGTGTTGCATTAATTTTTATTATGTTTATCATAGGATTGCATTTAGATTTGCATTACATCAATAGAAATAAATCTTATCATCATTTACATAGATAAAATCTCATATTTCATTCAGCCTTCATATCAAAAATATAAAAAATATGTTAATGTAGGCATGTAGCTTTGCATTTCACAAATCTTCTCGTTTCTTAAGTTTCCATTTGATAAATTCATGTGCAACATACAAATCTGAGAGCATGAATTTGAGGATCCTTAAGATTAGAGAGCAATGAAACAATTTCAAAGAGTTGATATAGCAGTTTGTTTTTTTATTTCAATCTCTTTGATGTAAGACGTTGCATTGATGTGTGTTGGATTTATTTTACTAATTCCTCCATTTATATACCACATACAAAGCATTAGCTGAAAGATGATAGGTGGAATATGGATGACACGTGTCTATATTTTGTAGGTTGTAATTTCCATCGAGTTCCTTAGTAGCTCATATTATCTTGTTCCTATTTCTTGATATTATTCTTTCCTTTTATTTCAAAACTCTTTATATTCCCAATTAACAAATAAATTTTCTTGTTTATCAATGACGATGAGGCATCCGGTTGTCTTCATTGCATAGCTTACAAATTATTCCTACTCTGTCATTTCATATGCATGTTGATCTTGTCTTTTAACAAAACCAATGTGCACAATGCATATAGTTCAGGCTCTCATTATATATGCAAATCAGCCTCTTTGTATACTATCATCATAGTATGATATGTATGTCATATATCATTCTCGAACATTAAGCTTGTTTATTTCTTTTGCTCAAAAACTCTTATACCCTCTTTTAACATATCTAAACCATGGAGTTTGATGAGATAATATTTCCTTGAGGTATTCTATTTGACAGTTCACATATCTCGATTTATACCATCTTAACCATCACATTAATTGAATTGGGCTTTATGTCTACTAGTCGCTTCTTACTTGAAGGTTTCTAAAGTCTTTCCAGCATGCCCATGGGTAATGAATAAAAGCTCGAGGAAAACTAATGCAACTTGACTCAAATCGGAATCCTCATAATTTTATTATAATTGGTTGTGTTTTTAATGCTTGAATATTGAATCACTTTTTCTTAGAATAACATTTGTATTCACTTAGGAAGATATCTCTCTTTGTACCGACTACACCTTCACTACCAATTTTAGCGAGCTCCATTATAATAAAGGTCTAGCAGGATTTTGTGCAGCTATGGAAACAATCATGGAAGCCGCTAGCAGGAATGTTAGTGATTATGTTAACCACTTAAAATGTTGACTGGCCTTTGTCTTCATGGGCGGGCTTTACACTAGTTTTCATAACTATCCAAAATTTCACCAGAGGTTAGAGAAACCTCAATAACTCCCACCAAGAGTCTTGAAAATAATTAACCTGCTAAATTTTATTGTTCTTACCAGGATTAGCAACTTTTTGGAGAGCTTCATTTATCATTTACTGTATAGAATTTGCTTCAAGGAAATCACATTGTATGTGCCACAAAATCTTAGCAGGTTGGGAAGCAATGTCTCTCCCCTTACTCTTTCTTTATCAAAACTATGACACTAATAGAGAAGCATAATGTTTCACAATGATTTATTTCCTTTAAGCCGTTCATGTGGGTGCAACTACCATTTAATTTGCATACTATCAGATAAGATGACTTAATTCTACAGGGAAAATTCAAATCAATGAAAAATCCACTTCGATGATATCTTTGACAAAACTAAAGATGCTACATAGGAACTTCTAAAATCATCAAGATAACCTAAGCCATATTTCATGCATTAGTGTTTCCCGAACTTTAGATCCTTGATGTCAAAATTTCATGCACTTCAATCATGCTTATAAATCTTCTTTGAAAATCATTCTTCTTCATCAAGGATTATGTGAAATTAGTCAAATGCAATTTAGAATATGAAGATATTTGCATGTGAGGAATAAATGAGCATGAATGTTGAGAGGGAATCCAAAAATGATCCGGCTATTTTAATATTTCATTTTCCTCTTAACCAAGAAGACACATTTTCTTAAACATTGTAGGTTTCATTGGTGTTGAATAAGGAAGAGTTCTTCAAAATTTTCAATGATTGAAATTGGGGTAACACATGGAAAACCTACTCAATGTACACACACAACACACAGATTGGTATGATCAACACTGCATTCAAAACCCACAATTCACGGACTGAGTCATTGCAAACATGAATGAATTTAGGGAAAACAAAAATAAAGCTTGTTCATTTTCCTCTATTACAACATAGTGCACTTGAGAAAATTTGGACCCTTTAAGACTCGTTCTAAACAAAGATATAGGGAGGCAATATTTCCCTATCTTTACGGTTACTAAACAGTAGCTAATTATAACGATACCTTCTTGCCGCCCAACTGCCTAACTTGAAAACCAATAGACAAAGAAGAATTAATGGCCAAGAATAATAATAATTACATTTACAAATGATATGACCTTAAACAGTCATCAAATGCCCCTTACTTCAAATCTTGCCCCGTGGCCAACCATTTTTTATAGTCAATGTAGTTCGCAAGCACCTATTAAATGGCCAATTCATGTCAACCATAGGATCACATGTGCAAGCTATCCAAATGAAATATCAATTGGGAAAATTAAATAGATCTTGGTCACATCAACTAATAAATTTAGGCCACATCACTATCCTGTCATTTACCAAATCTCAATGAAATCCAGCTCAGATACATCCCCTAATTTCTATAAATTTGATGATCATAGCCACATTTCACCAACCAAAGGCATTCTAAAAATGGCGAGTGTGTAGATTTATGGCGTGAGGCAATCCTCTCTTTAGACTGCTATCAGACTAGTTGAGGGAGTTCTTCATTTGTCCAAAGCGGAGTGGAGGAAGAAGTATTGTGTCACATCCTAGGAGAAATATTTTTGAGTCAGGTTCATGTGCATAATTCCACACTTCTTGAGTGTTTCATTTACATTGTAGTTTTCACTTTTGGATAGCGAGACTAGGGAATGAGGGTAGTAGAATGCTTGGTTATGCCCAAGTTTTTGCATAGGGTGAATGTGGCTCTCGCAAGGCTCAACCATTATCCACTAACCATTCTTATTGGGGACACTATCTGCATTAGAACTGTGACCCAGCATGAGGCGATGGAAGAAGTTGTGACTCTCCTTCGCGCGGGGTTAGTGCAGAACGATATGGGGTTGTTCACCCAATTTTTGCAATCCCATGAAAACCTGTTGTCACTAGCACAAATTGAGCGTCTCAAGGATGTGGTGGAGGGAGTCTATGTGTTGATGTTCTCCCTATGTTCCTAAAAAATGATATTTTGATGCCCTCAATTTTGTAACCGAATACCAATTTTGCAATACCGATAATATATAAATAATGAAATAATTGATATTCTGGTATTTTTGTTCATTCTAAATATTTTCAAGTTTCAATTTATTTGCATGTATCTTGAAATGGTATTCATTTATGTTCATTTCCATCTGTATGGCACCTTGTAATTACACACCTTTAACCATTCATTAATTTTGCATTGTCATCATTCATTATAATAGGTCTAAAAGAGTTTATTGAATACATTATAATGAGATAAACTTGCACTTCCATTATCTTCACTTTCTTTAGAATAGCACCCTTTGAGTCAACAAAATTAGGGGTTCATGAAACCCTAGCGGGAATCACCAATGGTTTTCAAACCAACCAAAACTCCCACTCATACTTTAAACTTCTTTAACTTTCCGTCACTGGCAGTCTTTTAGGCAGGTTATCCAACCTCCAGTATAGACCGCCAATATTAAAATTTCAAGAATAACGACTTCATAAAGCACTTCAATTACTTGGGAAGTTATAACAATTCAATAACATGTCAACCACGTAATTTAATGACCACATAAGTTAATGAACAATTTTTAAGGGAAGGTGGCATAAGCGGGAGTTAGAATAACTGGGTGATGCCCGCCAAGGTTAGAAGAACTCAAAGAAACACCACCAAGCACCTAAACTTAGAAAATAAATTAGTAGGGATGAGGATTTTAAGGGTAATGACCAAAATCAAGGTAACAATGGGTAACTATAATAATTTCTACAAGTAACTCTTCCTACACAAACAATAACTTAATTACTCACTATGTTGCAGCTTGCTTCAATAACGATTAATTGTTTATTCCACAACTCAACAAACTGTAATTTATAAAATATAATTCAAATATTTATTCTACTGCTTTGCTATTAAGGAGAAATATGTAGACATCTTCACTACTCATTATATTTAGTTATGATTAATGCTTGGTGTGAGACCCCACCTTCTATGATCTTTGTTGACTTTATGTTTCTTTGATTATAGTATGACTCTTGCACAATATTTTCATGTTTTTTCTAAGTTTGGAAATTATATAGGATTACCATGTGCAGAGTTCCCCTATGTTCAATAAATTGATACAAATAACATACATACAACTTAACAGAGTAATGGATCCCTTATTAAGAAATTCATTGTATTAGAGGTGCTTCATTTTAATTGTCAACTAGGGAATTGTAATCTTCATATGATATTGACATTCTATGTGAAATTGGGAATCCTCAAGCTTCTTAATTTATTATGTATAGAAAATTTATAATAAACCTAATTGAAGCAACTTATTTGAAATAACTATATCTAGAAATATTTCAAATAAATAACAATTCTTGTGGGTAACTGTAATAATTGCTACAGGTAACTATTCCTATGCAAACAGTAACTTAATGACTTACTATGTTGCAACTTAATTCAATAATGATTAATTATCTATTACATAACTCAATAAATTGTAAATTCTAAAATAAAATTCATAAATTTATTTTACTACAACTAAATAACTTAAACTATAATAGATATTGCGGTACTATTGGCGTTACAATTCGCACCTTTGGAGTGCGTATTGGCAATAGACAACTATGCACAGTATTGACTTCTCTTCAAATTAGGATGGGAAGCTCCCTCTTTTTTTGATATACATGAAAAAGTAAAGTATTCTAAAATCCTATCTTTTTGACTTAGCTGGTAGATGCACGAGGTTAAGAAACCCAATACATTGCAGCTAAGGTTTTTCTCTAGTTTCTGCAGTTCTTAACTACAACTAGGCTAACGCTAAAACTATCCTATCTCCTCTAACTAAATAGAGCAAGAGGAATTAGGAGCAGGGAATTGGTATACAAAAAAAATTAAATCAGGATTCCCAAGGAGGTAAAATACTCTATCTGAGGTGTAGGCTGAAATAAAGGTTATTGAAAAACAACATCAAACGGTAAACTAGTTCTCAGGATTCCCAAGGAGGTAAAATACTCCATCTGAGGTGTAGGCTTAAAGTAGGTTACTGGAAACAAACATTTAAATGATAATTCTTTATTTCTAAATTCCCAAGGAGGAGAAACCCCTATCCAAGGTGTAGATATGAAATAAATATTATTATCATCAACATCAAATGATAAGCTTTATTTCTAAATTCCCAAGGATGAGAAACCCCTATTTGAGGTGTAGATATGAAACAAGCTTATTAAAACAAATAAATTTGGGACAACAAATTGCATGAAGGACCTATCACATAATGAATGATCAACCAACTTTATATTAAACAAAATGAACAAGTACAAAATAGTAATATTGCACGGAAAGGTGGGCACAACAAAAGTTAAAATACAAATGAGCAAGGGTGCTCTTATTTATAGAACTTCAAGGAGTAGGGAACCCTAAAATCTCCTTGAGCTTACACTCATTCTTGCAAGCATGCAAGATTTTATTCTTAAGTCTAAATGTATGAAACCTAAGAATTAACTAGAAAACATCATCAGTTAACTGATTATGAACTATACTAAATGGATGTTGCAATACGCAAGTCCTTATTGAAGTGAAAACCAACTAATAATTAACATGAGTTAACTAGATCCTAACTAAAATTTTGACCTCCTCCAAAGATATCCCTGAAGATGAGATAAACATGCATGAACTCAGCAATCAAAACTCAAGAGTGATGTTGAGTTAACTGATGCTTATGACTCTATCCTCAGGAACAACTGTGGGATCCATATATTTGTCTACTCCAAGTCATAATGGGCTATCATCTCCTCCAAGAATTCATCAATTGTCTCATCTTCAGGTACTTTGACACTATCCAAAATGATACACTGTCTACTCCATGCCTTCTCTCCATCCTTGATTACTTTTTGATACTCTTTGACCTCATCAACTACTTTATCGAAACTCATTGACATCACCGAGAAATGATTCAACTTGGATGCCACAAGATCACCATCAAGACCATCATGAACCAAACTTTGGAATTTAGTTTGCACAATGTCAAGATCGGTGTAGGTACCATCTTCACAAACATAATGGCATGGGATCTAAGTGACAAATCCACTTATGAGTTTGAGAGTACCAGCAACATCTTCTTTGATTGCAGCCAAATTTGTAGAGATTCTTTCATAAGTTTCTACTTTCAAGAGGTGCTATTCTCTCCTAGAAAAAATATTTCTTTTATCTTCATTCGCTACAACGACATCGTATGTGATTGCCAACTAAGAAATGAGGATCAAATATTTTGGTTTTCCCTCTACCATATTCAATTCAAGTTGTTGTACTCCTTGACGAAGATCATGAGCATCATACCTCAATTAATACAACTCTGTGAGGAGGTATTTTTCTTTAATAATGAAATCTTTGACCCAGTTCTCTGAAAGCTTTCGATGATTGACTAACTGACCAAGCTTTTGTTGATCTGTAGGTGTCTCTCAAAGCTATAGAAGAATAGCCGCCTTGCTTGAGGTCCCATGAAGAAGATCTGAGATGTACTATCATAGTTGCTTATTCTCATCCTTGAGGGTTGCCTTGTCTTCTTCATCCTTCATCACCCACTCTTCAAGATTACTTGCAGCAACCTTAAAGAGGCTCACGTCCATGTTTCAAGTGCTCCTACCAATATTAGCTTTGACAAAAGTGAAATCACCAACTTCAACTTCATCCAGACTCTTGCCTTCTGGTGGTGTGAAAAATTCAACGACAATCTCTGCCTCAAGAGTCTTTTCTATGTGTACTTGTGTCTTGATCTTCTTGTTTGACTTATCCTGATAGGGATTGCCAAACTTTGAGAGATCAAGCTGATAGGAAGGCATTCACCTTCTTCTTCCCAAAGTCTTCTCGAGCCAACATGAGTGATCAATGTTAACTTCTCTAGGTGAAATTGTTGCAGTTGTGTTGAATTTTGGTAAACTGGTTCATACTGAGGTTTCACGAACCGGTGATTCTGGCTCTAAGTCAATCTAAATGGAAGGTGACTAGGAAGAAAATGGTGTGCAAGGAGATGAAGACCTGGCTTCATTTTGCACCATTGGCTCTACTATAACTTTAGGAACCTTCTCAATCTGTCCTTTTTTACTTTTGTTTCCTCTCTTCATTCTTCTACTAAATCTAGCACCTTCAGGTGGATTACTCCATTGCTTCACTCTGGGTCTTGACCATGATGTGGGTGGTATTGAAGAAAACTCTATTGGAGGCTCTGCTACTAAAACTACCTTTCACCTCCTTTTTTTGTCCAAGAAGTACATGCTAGTCTTGATAAATCCTCTTGATAGGTCCTCAAGTAAAGTACTCTCTCTGGCATACCAATCTGGTTGTCAAAGTGGTTGGCGAGCAAATTGATCCTTGAAAAATGTGCTAAGTAACACCTCTTTGTCATCATCTGAAAAACCTTCAATGTCTTCTACTAAGAAATCAACAAGCTAGGGAAGAGTAAGTCTAAAATAGTGACTCATATGTACTTTGAATTCATCTTCACAATTGACCGAAAAGTCTTCAAGTGTTGACCTGTGTGAGTGACTTCGCTCCAACCGAGCTGCATATTGACCCAAAGGATCATAGGAGCACTTCTCATTGAGGTATTTGAAATGGATTTTTGATAGCTCATTGCTCATCAACTTCCAATTGACTATTGATTTGCATTTGAAAATGCCCAATCCACATGGAAAAATGAATGCTTGCTTGTGCCAATTATGAAGAAAAGTATGAACCTCGTGAACCTATCTCAAAACTCCATGAACAAGATCTTATCTGATGGGTATCTTGGTAACATCAAAGGCTCTCCCATGTAACCATACACTCAAATATAGGTGAATGTGGGAAATTGGATAAACCAATCTACCCAACTCTCCATTGTTGATTTAGCATCTATTGAAATTTTGATGTGAATTTCATTATCAAGGTCTCTGACTGTCTTCATCAAGATGTGATCATTCACCTATTTGAAATCATGTTTAGCTTTTGAGAGCTCCAATTGTGGGAAGTATTCATGCACATGTTGAATGCCTAAAGTTCCATTGGTTTTCAAAGTTCTAAAATTGCCTTGGAATGCAATTAAATAGAAAAGATAAGAAACTCATGGATTTTAAGAAATCATGTGATTTGTTGGTGAAGAACCTTGTTGATCAACATAGCCCAATCAAAGTGTTCTTTGTTATTGATAATCTGGGAGATGACATAGAACATCCATGGCCAAAAAATATGAGCCTCCTCTTGACTTGTAACCCAGTTGAGTAAGGTAATTAGAATAATTATCTCATCCTTGAACTCTCCACGCCCAAGATTCTCTGGTAAGTTGGTTTTTTGTTCTTTTATCCACCTTTGAGCAACCTTTCTCTGAGATCTTTCCTTCTCTCCTTGCCATATCTTGTCATATTCCTCTATGACTATGAGGAAATTATTTGTACGCAGTGGGATGGCAAACAACTTCTAAACATCTCTCAACTTGAGGCTACAAATAAATCTCTCATTTGCTAATTGGATTTGTTGTGTAGATGAGTCATAATGCTTAATGCATGCAATGATGAACTCAAGATCAGACACTATTGTTGATGGTGAAAATGACACAAACAACATTAAACAAAACATCTCTACTCTATTTCTCCTAAAAAGGAAAGAAAACATATAGTAGCCTAACTCCCAAGGTCCTGGTAGTTGGTTCTCAACTATCTAGTGTCACTCAAGCGGTCCATGCAACTGTAATATTCAAGGGGCATTTTTTGGTAATAAGGAATGCAAGCAATGACTAATTCATAAAACTGTTCTTAATGAAAAAGGGGGTTTTAAATAAAAGAAAAAGATAGATTAGGGCATACATCAGTGAAACATGAATAAAACTTATCTAATATCCAAACATATATTTTCAACAACGAATGTTCTTCCAATAGATCAAGAAAACCATAGCATGATACAATTTACATAACCGTCCATACTATTGCATGCATCTAAGGTGCTTAATTTAACCATCACAATCACACATCATAAATACTTTAAAGATTCCAAAAGAACACACTCTCATTCGTTGTTAAAATCATAAATCAACAAACATTCAATAATTCAATCCACAGATAATCTAATGAAATAATCCTTAAATTTGGTTTCTTCTAATGATTTTCGTCACATAAGAAACACTTATGCTTCAGCACAATCACTAGCATATAGATAGAGTATAATTCATTAACCTTATCCATTAAACTCAATTCCAACACCATATTGCGTAAAAAAACCTATATTCATATTCAACCGTAAATAAAATAACAAAGTATCTCTATAAATACTATAAAAATCTATCTCCTACTATCAGGTGGCTAATCTTATTCTCATCAGTCGACCTTTACAATATGGTACCCTACTAGTATATATAGATGTACAAAAATATGAAGTCCTTCTCTATCTAAAGTCAAGATCCACCTTTTTAGGAACTTCTTTTTCTTGGAAACTCAGATCAATTTGATCTCTAGTTCCCACATTGATCATCTAGTAAACTAGAGAGAAGAAGAGAGAAGAAGAGAGAAGAGAAAAATAAATCCATGAGCTCATAAAACTGTTAGTCATGCATGCGGAGTTTGATATGAAGTGTACTCATCGTAACTAGAGAAGACTTACTGAAGCATATCCAAATCTGGCCCATCAATCCAATTGTCTTCGAACTTTATCCTCTTTAATTCAGCAGTAGAAAATTCTCTCATGTCTTTTCACTTTGTCAACTCCCTTCTAGCAGCCCTTACCTCTTCTTTAATATCCATCAACCAATCCAACAGAAAATCCTCTCCATCATCTCCCTTTTGCACAACCTCCTTAAGTCTATCATCCCATTTCTCTTTTAACTGACTTAAAGGTAGGCCTTCCTTCACCGGTATATCAACATTCACTATAATAGCACCAATAGCTTCTAGCTCATCAAGTTGTTCATTTAGATCCTTGCTAGAATCTTGAACTTCATTCTTATGTTTGTACAAAAAGTCATATCTAAACCGGACTATGCTGAAGGTCTTTTCCAAGAAATCTGTATTGTCCTCTTCAAGGATTGATTGCTCTAGAAGAGTGGATTTCGAGAATTTACTAATCTCTTTCAGCTTTTGGATATACCCTCTATACTCCTCCTCTTGTTCTCCCAATGCTTTGGCATATCATCCCAATTAAGAGGTTGTAAGGGTGTCACTGATCTCTTTTGAAGATCAAGTTTTAACCAAGTGGGAGCACTTGGAGTAGTGGTCATTACAGTTGAAGAAGAAGCGGCAGTAGTAGAGGGCTATAGCACATTAACCTTAGGTTGAGAATCAACCTCTTGTACATTTTGTTGTTCTTGCTCTATATTTCCTTGTGCAAGCTTTTTAGCTTCTTTTTTATCATTCTGCTCTTGCACCCTCTTGCCTTCTTGTTCCTTCTTCAATTTTTCCTCTTCTAATCTTTTCTCCTCAAGTACTCAGTTTCTCTCTTCCAATGCTTTACGTCTATCCACATCTTCCTTTTCCTTTTGCAATTGCTTGGCCAGCTCCTCAGCATCTTTCTCTTTTTGTATACGTTATCCTTCCTCCTTCTTAGAGGCTTCTTCAACAAGCTTCAATTTGGCCACAAGGGCTTCTCTATCCCTTCATTGCTTTGCCTTTTCCTCCTCTAGATCATGAATTTTCTGCACCAACTCTAGTTTATCATTCTCTTCCATGGTCTTGAGCTCCTGCTCCTTTTTCCTTTGTTGTTTTTGTACTTCATCGGCTCTTCGCTTGGCTTACATTTGTTGTTGTTGAAGTAAGACATCTACTTGTGCCCTAGCATCTATTGCCTTTTGTTTTTCCATTGCTTCTACATATGCTTGAGCATCTGAAGGTTTCTTTGCTTCTTCAAATAGTGCCCATTGATCTTCCTATGTTAGCGCATGCTCATTTTCCTCTTCTAGAGGCATCTTTTCTTGTGCATCCTTCTCTGATAAGGTCTCATCAGAGCCCGTTTCAACATCACGGACTTCAATGATTCAGCTATACCATGAAGAGTCTCCTTAGGCATCTCTCCACCCTATTACTCTGTAAGAGGGACTTGAGCAGATGACTCACCTATTGCAAGTGTTGAAACCACAGGTCCTGTTGGGGCATCCTCCTCTTGTACTCCAGGTAAATCTTGAGTAGGGGCTTCAAGCTCGATTTCTTCAATATCAGGAGGGAAAAACTCTAATGGTTATTTAGGTGGCCCTTTCTGATTAGGTCTTTTGTATCCCTTTCCTTTCTTGGGAGCTGGACCTCCAAGACCTTTAGCTTTGAGAACAAACCATTGGATACTCCTATTCATTACCGGTCTTGCTATATGTTTGATATCAATGGTTTCCTCAACATCCCAATCTATTGGATCCAAAAAAATTGTACCTATGGTTTGTGCCTCATAGGATGGATCTAACACTAACCCATCATCCAATAGTGCATTAGGAACATCAGTTGTCACTCCAAATTCCACCATGAGTGAAACAGGTGACCTCTCATAATTCCTCCTCTTGAGGTCATATTCATCCTGAAGATCACTCCAGAAGTCCTCTAGCAGGTTGAAATTTTTGTCAAAGACCGAAGCCAGTAAAGCATTCATCTTCTTCTTTGGATCAAAGTGCTTCGGGAAGTATACAAGCCAACTTCAAGTGTATCAATTCACTGCAATTCACTTTAGCTCCCACAAGATGTGGGCAACTATACTCACCCAATTGCATGGGGATCTTGTGACAACCCAATTTGTGTTTTATTGCCAGTCGGGCTTTGACCCCTAGAGCTTGCTAGACAAACTCCATCAAAATCATCTTGTTGCTGCAGCATCTTGGAAGTAAGTGGGGATGACCCTCAAATCCTTCCAATCTGAAATAAGTAAACTTGGGGTACTGGATATACCAACATCCCCATTCTATGATAAAGGCCATGGCCTCCTAGCTCAATCTGTACCATGCATCTCCATTAAGTTGGTTAATGACTACATATAAGAATGCATCATTAACTCTTCTAGATTGTGTTTTAGAAACCTGTAGGGATAGCTGGTCATAATGATCCCATACTCTCTTTTTTCCATCAACTTCTCCCAATATTCCTACTCTGTTCAATCCTAGAAAGATGCCTCCTCTGGCTGCTACATAGACAACATAAGAAGTCATGAAAAATCTCTTGGTTTCCCTTATTCTGGTTAGCTGATCATGAATGGTATCTGAGACAATCATAGGTCAATCAAATTTTTGCTTGTTGTTAAAGATTGTTTGAATGAAAGGAAACGTCCATTCCTTAAAATGAAATGCATCCCTCTTCCCAAAGACTCTAGACAACATCATTATCAGGTCTGATACCTCCTTGTAAAATTATGTCCTTTTTGGTTGATCATGGAGCTTTGTTAGAGACTTCTTCTTTGGTCTCAACCACTTCTTGTTCAAGTGAGCCTTATTAGCCTCATTGTGCTTTCCTTATATCTCCAAAGCATTTGCCTCATTCAATTGTGCCAGGTTCTTTGTATCAGGGACACTAAACATTAGCTAAAACATTTGAGGAGTTAGGTCTATAATCACATTGTCCTATGAATCCATACATTTTCTGGTGGCTGGGTTGTAAGATCCTGTTGCTGTCATGATTAATTCTGGGTATTGGATGGATAGAGGAAATACAGTGATGTGAGCCAAGCCAGACTCAACTATTCTTCCAATTCTCCCTGTTACATCCTCAGTGAATTTTTCTGATTATAACTCCTCAAAATTGAATGGGCCTAGATTGGTTTCAATTACATCAGCCCAATCAGATTCCACTTTGCTGACAGTGACGACAGGACCTCTATGGTTATACCTCAAGGTATAAGGCAGCTGCTTCGGTTTGATCTTCTTAGTCTTAGTTGATGCCTTTGAAGTTTCTGCAGGCTGACTCCTCTAAGAAGCTTCTCCTGATGTTCCTAACATTCTTTAACTTCCTGCAACAAAATCTTAAATTAGATCCGAGAAAAAACATAACAAAACATGCTTTAAGATCTTACCCTTCATATATATACTAGAGGCGGAACCAAGTACAAAAAATTATAAATAGTCTCTTTTAAAAACACTATCGGGATCAGAGTCAAAACAATTATTGAGACTATAGTAATACCAAGGCGGGACCGGAGTCGAAGTTGGAACGCTAATCGAAATCGGAACAAAAATTGATTCGGTTCCATGAAGATTTCCTAATTTTATATTCAGTTATGGTTCCGCTTCCGCTTAGGTTACTGTTATTTTGAGAGCCTACTTCTAATTTATAAGAGGAGTCAGAGATGAGATGGAAATGGAATCGACACTTTCTATAAAACATGGTTCAAAGTCTAAATTGATTCTGATCTCGCTTCCGCCTAAAATAACCATGACATCATAAGAGATTTTAACAAGCTGATAAATAACATTGTGATTTTAAGCACTAGGTCATATCAAAATGAAAGGGGCTAGAAAATAATCTATACAAGACCATCCCCATATGACCGAGAGGTAACCAAAATAATTAGGGCATCATATTTAACCCCATTGAAACTAAACAGATTTGATGCGCAATAGGATTCCTAAATAAAAACCATAATTTACCAAACCCTACCAATGTAAAACAGTAACTAATCTATGCATTTAAAAACTAGGGCACCACAATGCGGTCACAATTTAAAATGTGAAAACAATCATGAGAAAAACAAACAAACAAACAAGAAACAAAATACCATAAAAGCAAAATGAAAACAAGAAAACCAAACAAAAAGAGAAAGAAAACGAATCACATGAACTCACAATAGAACCGAGAATCACGAATTCGCACGAAACCAACGACCGAACAAAAATAGAAAACGTGAAACAAAACAAAAGAGAAGAATAAAAAACCCTACCTCAAATGCAAATAAATAGTTTAGTCCCCTGAAGCAATCCACGCATAATTGTCTCCCTTTTGATCGACTCACATGCACAAATGCTCCACTGCAACTCCGGTTCACTCTTTGATCTTTTAAACAATGATGATAACTACTAGTTAATCCCTAATTAGGGTAAAAAATCACAGTTTCAACCATGTAGAGCTCCTGTAATTCATGCCATAAATGTGGAAAAGTGGAGTCAAAACTGTAGAGGGAACTGGCACATTACTGTTGTGCGACTTCAATAAAGTCAATGAACACGACGAGAGCTGAATCGGAGTAGAAAATGATTTAGAAACTTGGGTAATTTTCCAACTCGGTTCCAGTTCTAGTTCCACTTATGCCAACAAAGAAGAAAGTGAAACAAACAACAAAATAAAAACATAAAAACCGAAACGAGAAAAACTTAACACAAAACCTAAGTCTAAACAAAAAGACCAAAAAGCGGAGGCAGAGGCGGAACGAGAATTGATTTTGAAACTTTGAATAAATCCAGACTTAACTTCCACTCTGGCTTCAACTCCGATAAAGACAAAACAAAAAAGCAACAAGAAAAGACCATTGGGACGAGGATCGGAATCGATCTTTCAAACAAGTTTCAAAACCCGATTCGGTTCTGGCTCCGGTTCCAATAGAATAAACCAAAGAAAAACAAAGTGTTTGAAAAGAAAGACTCCAAACTTTGTTTGAAAAATAACCAAGGACAAAAACATAAAGGGGGACCCATTTTGACCAAGGAAAAAGATGGGGTGGTTATGCAAGGCATAACAAATGGCGACTCGGTTGGGAAAATGGTTTACCCATTTTCAAGACACCCAAGAAAAATTCAGTCACTCTAAAACTACTTGGCTTATGAAGCATGCTAACTTGAGTAAAATCAGATATATATAGAATAAGGTTGAGCTGGAATCTCAGATGTATATGCTCATGAGTTATTTCTGAATTTGAGTGTGTGTGTATATTGTGCATCATTCTTTTATAGATACTTTCTCTGCTTCTGAACAACTACACCTAAGATTCAAGCTACATAGGTTGAGCCCTTTAACTATCGTGCAATAAAATCTTAGGTATTGCTCCGCTGCTAGACAGGCGTCCATAGCCCTAATGGAGATACCTCTAGATCTCTCAAAGTATTGCTCTATTGCTAGCCAGGCATCCATAGCCCCGATAGAGATACTTGATTACCCATTTGATATTGAGCTTGCCTTTTCTTTCTTTCTTTTCATTTTTTTTACTTAAGCTTCACTTGTGGAAATATTTTATGAACTCTCCTCAATACTCATATACAATTGATCTGAAATGTGGGTTCAGAATTACAATGGATTTCATGATAGTTTTGGAATCGGATTTTTCACTTGAATCAAAGATAGAGTCACTCTAAAATAGATAGGCATTTACTTAGGCAGATTTTTTCTAATTTGGTGACAGATTTTTTATCATAATTCATGAGATATTCATGATGTATCTTCTATCCTTAATAACTTTTCAAACCCAAATTAGAATGGTCATAAAAACATGATTTTCAAAATGAAATCCTTTTCAAATGATGATGATGAAAATACCTAAACCAATTTCTCTCCTAGTACCAGTAGCATACTTTGAATAACAACCCCTTGTCTTGAGATGGACAGAAATGAAGATCCCCAACGAAAAAAGATAAAACTAAACAAAGCAAAGAACAAATAAAACACAAAACAAAAACAAAAAAAACTTAATTACATATGATACAGTATAATACATTCTCTTTAAAATATTAGACCTTTCATGAACTAAAATAGTGCTTGAGAAACTAACCATTAACTGGTAATGGAACAGGCTCTCCTGTTAAGGTACTTAAATGAAAAGTATTCTCACCTAGTATCTCAGCCACTTGATACGGACCTAACCAGAGTCTATCAAATTTCTGGTGATCTCCTTTTTTTTCTCTGGCTTTATCCCATACTAACACAAGATCCGATATCCTAAAGGATTTTATCTTGGTTCTTATGTCAAACCAGCACTTGATGATAGCCTAATGTTTAGAAAATTGTTGCAAAGCAGCATCTCTTTGCTCTTCCATGTTAAGCAAATTATGTAATCTAACCTCGATCCTATCATCCTTGGTATAAAACTCCTGCATGAACTTATGAACAAGTATTTGTAAATGGATCGAGAAGACTGGGTCTTGGCCATAGACTAACTTAAAAGGAAAATTTCCTAGAGCTGCTTCGATTCGGATTTGATCTACCCATAAGGCAAATCTCAACTGGGTGTGCCAATCCCTAGGATTGTTTTCTAGCAATTTTCTTATCACTTCCAATAGATTTTTATTAGTGGACTCAGCCACTCCATTTCCTTAAGGGTAGTAATTGGACGAATACTTCAAAATAATTTTGTGTTCATATGCCCATTGAATTAATTCAGCAAAAGAAAAAGCAAGGCCATTATCACATACCAGAGCAAATGGAACTCCAAACCTAGTTGTGATGTTCTCATTCAAAAGTTTGATGACCACCTCTGTGGTGTTGTTTTTGTAGGGTTGGGCCTCAGTCCAGCGTGTACAGTAGTCAATTGCAGTCAAGATGAATTTATGTCCTATAGAAGAATTGGGATTAAAAACACTTACAAAATCCATGGCCCATTGAGAAAACAACCTTACCTCATACACTAGTTGCAAAGGCATTGCAGGACTTCTTTCCCTGGGTGCAGAAGTTTGGCATACATGACACGTTCTGACATTTTGGTGTGCATCCTGAAATACATAAGGCCAATAATAGCTTGATCTAAGAATCTAATTAGCCAAAGCATCTGCAGATCCATTTTCTATTCCATGCCTTCCATGAAACTCATAAATAGCATGCTTGGCCTCTTGTTGATCTAAATAACGCAAGTAAATACCTTGAAAATTCTTTCTATAGATGGATCCCCCTTTAAGCATGTAGTGAGCACTCTTCATCCTCAATGCTCTCCTCTGAGTAGCATTCATTCCTTTTGGACATCTGTTATTGAGGAGGAAGAAAATCAAGTCTGTGTACGAGGGATCCTTAGTAAATGATTGGACGGTGTACTGTTGACAAGTGATGTTTTTGTCCACATCTTCCATTGCTTTTGATAAACCTTGCCCTCAGATGAGCTTCATCGGATGAATCTCTAAGTCAAACTCTTGTAGAATTTCCATCCACTTTCCTCTTCACTCTCCTAATTCACTTTGCATCAAGAGAGACTTTACAGCTGGATCTGGAACTATGGTCATTACTTGACTTCAAAAAATGTAATGCTTGAACTTCTTTACCGCTCGTACCAATGCAAAGGCGTGTTTCTCCAATGGTGGGTATCTCACTTCTGCATTCTTAAATGGAGATCTCATGAAGGAAATAGGTCTTTCTTCTCCCTCTCCTCTTCGTCGTGTTAACACAGTTACACATGAATGGTCAGATGCAAAAGAATAGATATAAAAAGGTTTTAAATAATTTGGGCTTGTCAAAATAGGCACCTCAGATATTGATTGTTTGATCTGCGAGAAAGCAGATTTACCCTCATTACTCCACTCAATCTTTTCCTCTTTCTTCATAATTTCATTTAGAGGTTTGATGATCTCTACAAACCCTGTTATAAACTTTCTAACAAAATTGATCCTCCCGAAGAAGGATCTCATTTCTTTCTTGTTGCCTGGCCTTGTCAATTTCAAGATAGCCTCAACTCAATCAAGGTCTATGGAAATCCCTTCTTCTGATATGATGTGACCTAAGAGTTTCCCTTCCGATACTCCAAACACACACTTCTTCGGATTGAGAGAGACACCATAGCTTATACATTTCTTGAGAACTTTTTCCAAATCAGCAACATGGTCTTAGAGAGGATGGTTAAATCATCCACATAAATAATTATACACTTCCCTATCAAATCTTTGAAGGCTACATCCATTTCCTGTTGAAAGTTTTCCCTAGCGTTGATATGTCCAAATGACATCCTCTAATAGGCAAATGTGCCCCATTTGGTGGTGAAAGCGGTCTTCATTCTATCCTCATGACTGACAAGGACCTGATTGTACCCAGAATAACCATCTAAAAATGACATCATCTGAGACCCATTAACCTTTTGTAGCACTTCATCCAGAGAGGGCAATGGATAATTATCTTTCTTAGAGGCTTTATTTAAATTCCTGAAATCAACACATAATCTGATTTCACCATTCTTTTTGCGTACAGGAACTAAATTTTCCACCCAGGTAGAATGTCTAACAGGAAAGATTATTCTTGTAGATAGGAGCTTTTGCACCTCCTTCTGGATCAGGGGCTCAATTAAAGCATTGATCGGGCATTATTTCTAATGGAAGGTCTTGGCTTTTGGCTTGAGAGGTATGGTATGTGTGATCACCAAAGTGTCAAAGGTTTTTAGATCATCATAACTCCAAGCAATGGCTGCAATGTTCTGCTCCAAAACTTTAACTATCTTGTCCTTAATTTCTTGAGGACAAGTCTTTCCTATGAGGACATTCCTTTTAGGGCCTGAATTAGTTAGATTGACCGATTCATATTTCCCTCCTTCACTCTCTGTGGGCACCCTTTAACGAGCCTGTGGGTTAGAATCAAATATTCTCTCCAAGGCTACAATCCCTTTTAGAATGCTATTACTTTTCAAATCCAATATCCCTTCTGCACTACAAATCTCTGGATCCCAATCTCCTTGATCTCTTTTAGATTCATCTATTATCTTCCCTTCAAAAACATCAGAACTTGCCAAAAAGGCCAATATATGTTGATCATCATCAAATACCTAAAAATTTCGGACATTATCAAGGACAACTAGGACTAAAATTAGTTCAACTAAAAATCTCTTTAGATTAGAGTCTTGCATGGGTTCCAATGTGCTAGCAGCAATGGTGAGTGTATCTGCAATTTGATTAGCTTCTCTAGGGATCAGAGTAATCCCAAAAGCATCAAAGTCTTTGATTAAATTCCAAACTATGTTTCTGTACGCAACCAATCTTTTGTTATGACATGTATATTGGCTACGTACCTGTTTTACAATCACTTTAGAATCCCCCATAACCGTGAGAGCAGTAACCTTCTTTTTAAGAGAAAACATAAGTCCTCGAGCAAGTGCTTCATACTCAGCCACATTGTTTGTGCAGCCAAATTGTAATTTGTAAGACACAAAGTAAGTTTTCCCTTTCGGGTTGGTTAGTTCAATCCCTGCTCCACTTATTGCTTTGGATTTGGAGCCATCAAATTTAAGACTCCATAATTTGTCTTTGGTTGGGAGTTCTTTCTTTTTAGGGATAACAGGGGATGACTTACTTGGGATGTGTGGCGGCTCAGACTTTGGCTGGTCATCAGAAATTGACTTGGGATAAGGCTGATTTGAAGATTTTCCTATGTTTTCAGCATCCTGAACAACTTCTTTGGTTAAATTGCAATCCAATTCATCTTTTATCAATGCCTTGGGCATTGGCAGAGTATCTAGGGCAGGTGTATTGAACAGGAACTGAGACACCTCAACTTCTTGAATTTTAGAGCATAGAACTTGAGTTTGCACTACTAGTGAGGAACCTTCCTCTTGAGAAAGACTAGTCCGAGTGAGAATGGTAGCATCCTTAACTTGAAAATAAAACTCATTGATAAGGGTCTGGGGTTTCTCTTGACATATTTGTTGAGGCTAGTCTACATGACTTAAGATATCTAGGCATGATTGGCATGTTAACTCTGAATAATTGTGATAATGAACCCTACACCAATTAGGAAGTAACAAACTACTCAAACCAATTTCTCCTCCCAATACCAGCCTATCTTGTTCCAATTTCCTTATTATAACTTGTTGGTTGATGCAGATCATTGGGTTACCATGTTCTAGAGGCAATGTATCCCCAGGATTGAGTACAGAGAAAGTAAGGACTTCCTCTTGTTTGTAAACTCCTATCTCAGTCTCAAAATATGCTACTTCATTTGAAGCATCATATGCTTGAGTCTTGGTTCACTCTCAATCCTTATCTGTGTTGGAACCCCCTTCCAAGGTAACCACATGTGAGAGAAATCCAAGGACAAATATCCCCCAATACTTTTCATTAACTCCCGACTTAGGAGCATATCATATGTCTCTAGGATGTCAGCCACTTGGATATCTATGTAGGTCTGGTTCCTTGGATCTGATCCAACCTATGCATGCATGTTCTTTTGTTCTCCTACAACATTGACCTTAGTTTTGTCTAACTGGATCACATTCTTATTGGTTGGGATAGGACTTAATCCTAACTTTTTACATATTGAAAAGGGCATGACATTACCCGATGCTCCAGAGTCTAATAAATAGTTATGCAAACTCTTTCCAAAAATCCTTAAACTTAAAAGAAAAGGTTGGGTACTGGTCTTACCTTTATAGATAGCTGCATTTGTATCCTTCACTGGATTCACTTTACCTTTCCCTTTTAAGCGGTCTTCCTCCTCCAGGGCCTTCAATACTACTTCACATTGAGTCGGGCACTACTTCATGATGCTAAAGAATGACAATGATGTCTTCTATCTCTATAGTTTTGCAATAAAATCAAATTCTGAATCATTCCTCACTTGATATTTGGGAAAAGGAGGCGGATTACCTCTATTCTGAGGGTTAGAAGGTCCCTTTGGTGGTGGTGGGTTATTATCTGCATTTTGGTTAGGTGGGACCATGTTGTTTGAGGGTGCAGATGTAGTAAATGGGCCCTTATTCTAATTTATGAGAAAGTAACCACCTTTGGACTAGAAGGCTTGGGCATCATACACATCCCCCTCTGGTTCATTATCTCCTTGCATGGGAAATTGGTATTTCTCTTAAATAGTCTCATAATTCATAGTAGTACTGACTGGCCCATTATCCTAATTGGAATTTCCTGCTGGAGGATAGGAATCAGCTTGTGCAATTTTTACAATTTTCTCCATTTCTGGGCACTTAACCTTAGAATGTGTTGCAGTTTCATGTAGCTTGCACCAATTAGTCATGAAATTAAGGTCATCCAAATTAGCAGTATGTGATCTCTCCTCTCTTGACTGATAATTATGGGGAACTCCCCCATTGTTAGGTCCATTATTCCACTACCTATTGTTGTTGTTGGACCTCTGGTTATATCCTCTGTTCTAATTTTGGTAATTTTGATTAGAGGAGTTCTAATTCTAGAAGTTTCGGTTGGTGTTCTGGTTCACATTTTGATTGGAGTAATTCCCTTGGTTGTTGTAACCTCCATGGTTCTGATAATTCTGGTTTTGGTTGTGGGGATGGTTTTGCCTAAGTTGTGCCATGTCATTAGACATTTGAGATAGAGTCTTCTTGAGAGTCTCTAACTCACTAGTTAGCTGAACAGTTTTTCATTTTGCACATTCTGTACTATGGATGGGGAATGAACATGTGTTGATCCTCTTGCTTGTTGTTGTTGACTTTGAGGTTATTGGGAAGAATCTTGCATGCCATTTCCAAAAAAATGCATGGTAGGTGGGGCTTGTAATTCAGACACAAGTCTGTATTGGGAGTAAGACATCCCTAGGAAAGTGTAGTACAATGGTGGGTTAGGCATCTGATAATTCATGGGAGGAAGAGTTGCTCCTAATCCTCCTAATTGCAGACTTATCTGTTGTTGCAATTTGATGGATAGATGATACACCTTAGACAGGGAGTCAATTTCATTTGGCAAATAAGTCCTCTATAAGAAAAGACCAATCAAAGGATCAACAACTCTTAAATATACCTGAATGGCAATATTCTCAGCCACTAAGTAAGGATCTTGCAGCCTACGAAACATCCTTTGGAATCTAGTGTTGAATAGAGGTAGTGGCTCATGATGTTTCTTTCTTATGGTGGAAAACTAGTGATACAAGATGGCAGGGTCCATGTAGACCCTGAATTGATTAATGAATGTGTTTTCTAAATCTGTCCAACCCATAATAAACCCCCGGGGCAGATTTAGGTATCAGTTATATGCCATGTCCCCTGAACAATAAGGAAACAATATACATACCACATCCTAGTGAGCAACTTGAGCATGGGTACAAGCATCTTTGAACAATTGTATATGCTCCTCAACACTTTTTGATTCTCCATGCATGTACTTGGGACAAAACTTTTTAGGATTCTTCGGTAGATCATGGATTCCCCTTAGAATAGTCCCTAACAAAGAGGGGTTATTCACAAAGTAATCCATGCATAGGCTTGGTTGAGCAGGGGGTGGTGATATAGACCAAATTGGTGGTGACACTGGCCTAATCGGTGGTGGCGATACTGGGCGAGCCAGTGGTGGTGATGTAGGTTGAACTGGTGGTGTTTTAGGTGGATTTGGTTAAAATCTCGGTGGAGTAAGCGGTGGTAGCAATGTAGGTATCAAAATTCTATGAGCATGAGATCTAAGTCTAACCGAGGTTTGGTTTCTTCTAATGGTTCAGGATTAGTAAAGGATTTGAGAATCCTCCCATATTTCTCCAGTGAGAAAGACACAATGTGAGCCAGCTTGTTCCTTCAGGCCCTCCTTCTAGCGCCATATTTGTTGATGGTTAAAATGACACAAACAACATTAAACAGAATATCTCTACTTTATTTCTCCTGAAAAATAAAGTAAACATATCCCAAGGTCCTGGTAGTTGGTTCTCAACTGTCTAGTGTCACTCAAGCGGTCCATGCAACTGTAATAAGGAATGCAAGCAATGACTGATTCATCGAACTATTCTTAATGAAAAAGAGGGTTTTAAATAAAAGAAAAAGATAGATTAGGGCGTACATCAATGAAACATGAATAAAACTTATCTAATATCTGGACATATATTTTCAACAATGAATGTTCTTCCAACAAATCAAGAAAACCATAGCATGATACAATTTAAAGAATAGTCCATACTATTCCATGCATCTAAGGTACTTAATTTAACCATCAAAATCACACATCATAAATACTTTAAAGATTCCAAAATAACACACTCTCATTCATTGCTAAAATCATAGATCAACGAACTTTCAATAATTTAATCCACAGATAATCTAATGAAATAATCCTTAAATCTAGTTTCTTCTAATGGTTTTCATCACATAAGAAACACTTATGCTTCAACACAATCACTAGCATACAGATAGACTATAATTCATTAACCTTATCCAATAAACTCAATTCCAACACCATATTGTGTAAAAAAACCTTTATTTATATTCAACTGTAAATAAAATAACAAAGTATCTCTATAAAAACTATAAAAATCTATCTCCTGCTATTAGGTGGCTAATCTTATTCTCATTAGCCAACCTTTACAATATGGTACCCTACCAGTATATATAGATGTACAAAAATATGAAGTCCTTCTGTCTCTAAAGTTGAGATCCATCTTTTTAGGAACTTCATTTTCTTGGAAACTCAGATCAATTTGATCTCTAGTTCCCACATTGATCATCTAGTAAACTGGAGAGAAGAAGAGAGAAGAGAAAAATAAAGCCATGCGCTCATAAAACTATAAGTCATGCATGCGCAATTCGCTATGAAGTGTACTCATCATAACTAGAGAAGAATTGCTGAAGCATATCCGAATCTGGCCCATCAATCTAATTGTCTTCGAACTTAATCCTCTTTAATTCAACAGCAGAAAATTCTCTCATGTCTTTTAACTTTGCAACTCCCTTCTAGCAGCCCTTACCTCTTCTTTAATATCCATCAACCGATCCAACAACAGATCCTCTCCATCATCTCCCTTTTGCACAGCCTCCTTAAGTCTATCATCCCATTTCTCTTTTAACTGACTTAAAGGCAGGCCTTCCTTCACCGATATATCAACATTCACTATAATAGCAACAACAGCTTCTAGCTCATCAAGTTGTTCATTTAGGTCCTTGCTAGAATCTTGAACTTCATTCTTATGTTTGTACAAAAAAGTCAGATCTGAACTAGACTATGCTGGAGATCTTTTCCAATAAATTTGTGTTGTCCTCTTCAAGGATTGACTGCTCTAGAAGAGTGGATTTTGAGAATTTACTAATCTCTTTCAGCTTCTAGATATACCCTCTATACTCCTCCTCTTGTTCTCCCAATTCTTTGGCATACTGAGTCATCTCTTTTATTAACTCCACTGTCATCTTGTGAATCTCAAAAATGCTGCCTAGCACCTCACCTATCTCCTGATTAAGCCTGTTGGTTCATCTCTCCATCATCCCATCCTTACTCCCTATTTGCACCAAATCATCCACCTCTCTCTGGCTAAGTAGAATTGGTGTCTCTATGGTGGTACTTCGTTGTGACCTTGGAGCAGAAGAATTCTTCAAGAAAGTGTGTAATTGATCCAATTGAGCCTTAACCTCATCCTTTCTCTGTTTATCCTTCATCATTCTTGATTTGGTGGATGATGCTACCACATCTATTAAGTTCATTTTTTGATTCCTTGTGGGTCTCCCCAAATTAACCGTGCCCAACTAGTAATCGGTTAGTTGCATATCCCCTATATCCTTATCCATCATCAATATTGCACATTCAGCAACAATTTATCCTCCTTCAGTGAGTCTAGTGGAATGCAAAATTTTAGCCTTCTTCTTGGGTCTTTCTTTTTCAATCTCTTTCATCATATCATCCCAATTAGGAGGTTGTGAGGGTGTCACTGATCTCTTTTGAAGATCAAGTTTTAACCAAGTGGGAGCACTTGGAGTAGTGGTCATTATAGTTGAAGAAGAAGCAATAGTAGAGGGTTGTAGCACATTAACCTTAGGTTGATAATCAACCTCTTGTACATTTTGTTGTTCTTGCTCTATATTTTCTTGTGCAAGCTTTTCAGCTTCTTCTTTATCATTCTGCTCTTGCACCCTCTTGTCTTCTTGTTCCATCTTCAATTTTTCCTCTTCTAATCTTTTATCCTCAAGTACCCCATTTCTCTCTTTCAGTGCTTTAATTCTATCCACGTCTTCCTTTTCCTTTTGTAGCTACTTGGCTAGCTCCTCAGCATCTTTCTCTTTCTGTATATATTCTGCTTCCTCCTTCTTCTTATAGGATTCTTCAACAAGCTTCAATTTGGCCACAAGGGCTTCTCTCTACTTTCATTGCTTTGCCTTTTCCTCCTCTAGATCATGAATTGTCTACACCAACTCTAGTTTATCATTCTCTTCCTTGGTCTTGAGCTCCTCCTCCTTTTTCCTTTGTCGTTTCTATACTTCATCAGCTTTTCACTTGGCTTCTATTTTTTGTTATTGAAGTAAGGCATCTGCTTGTGCCTTAGCATCTATTGCCTTTTGTTTTTCCATTGCTTCTGCATATGCTTGAGCATCTGAAGCTTTCTTTGCTTCCTCAAACAGTGCCCATTGATCTTCCTATGTTAGCGCATGATAAATTTCCTCTTCTAGAGGCATCTTTTCTTGTGCATCCTTCTATAATAAGGTCTCATCAGAGTCTATTTCAACATCATGGATCTCCATTTCTACTCCTTTTCCCTTGAATGTTTCAGCTATACCATGAAGAGTCCCCTTAGGCATCTCTCCACCTTGTTGCTCTGTAAGAGGGACTTGATCAGATGACTCACCTATTGCAGGTGTTGAAACCACAAGTCCTGTTGGGGCATCCTCTTCTTGTACTCCAGGTAAATCTTCAGTCAGGGCTTCAAGCTCGATTTCTTCAATATCAGGAGGGAAAAACTCTAATGGTTCTTTAGGTGGCCCTTTCCTTTTAGTTCTTTTGTATCCCTTTCCTTTCTTGGGAGCTAGACCTCCAAGACCTTTAGCTCTGAGAACAACCCATTGGATACTCCTATCCAATACCGGTCTTGCTATATGTTTGATATCAATGGTTTCCTCAGCATCCCAATCTATTGGATCCAAACTTTTTGTACCTATGCTTTGTGCCTCATAGGATGGATCTAACACTACCCCATCATCTGATAGTGCATCAGGAACATAAGTTTTCACTCCAAATTCCACCATGAGTGAAACAGGTAACCTCTCATAATTCCTCCTCCTAATGTCATATTCATCCTGAAGATCACTCTAGAAGTCCTCTAGCAAGTTGAAATTTTTGTCAAAAACCGAAGCCAGCAAAGCATTCATCTTCTTCTTTGGATCAAATTGCTTTCGGGCAGTATACAAGCCCAACTTAAAGTGTATCAATTCACTGCAAATCACTTTAGCTCCCACAAGATGTGGGCAACTATACTCACCCAATTTCATGGGGAACTTGTGACAACCCAGTTTGTGTTTTATTGCCATCTGGGCATTGACCCCCAGAGCTTGGTAGACAAACTCCATCAAAATCATCCTGTTGCTGCAACATCTTTGAAGTAAGTGGGGATGACCCTCAAATCCTGCCAATCTGAAATAAGTAACTTGGGGTATTGGATATACCAACATCCCCATTCTGTGATAAAGGCCATGGCCTCCTGGCTCAATCTGTACCCTACATCTCCATTAAGTTGGTTAATGACTACATATAAGAATGCATCATTAACTCTTCTAAATTATGTTTTAGAAACCTGTAGGGATAGCTGGTCATAATGATCTCATACTCTCTTTTTTCCATCAGCTTCTCCCAATATTCTTGCTCTGTTCAATCCTAGAAAGATGCCTCCTCTAGTTGCTGCATAGACAACATAAGAAGTGATGAAAAAACTCTTGGTTTCCCTTATTCTGGTTAGTTGATCATGAATGGTATCTGAGACAATCATAGGCCAATCAAACTATTGCTTTCCATTAAAGATTATCTGAATGAAAGGAAACATCCATTCCTTAAAATGAAATGCATCCCTCTTCCTAAAGACTCTAGACAACATCATTATCAGGTATGATACCTCCTTGAAAAATTTTGTCCTCTTTGGTTGATCATGGAGCTTTGTTAGAGACTTCTTCTTTGTTCTCAACCACTTCTTGTTCAAGTGAGCCTTATTAGCCTCCTTGTGCTTGCCATATATCTCCAAAGCATTTGCCTGATTCAACTATGCTAGGTTCTTTGGATTAGGGACACTAAACATTAGTTGAAACATTTGAGGAGTTAGGTCTATAATCACATTGTCTTGTGAATCCATACATTGTCTGGTGGCCGGGTTGTAAGCTCCTGCTGCTGTCATGATCAATTCCAGGCATTGGATGGATAGAGGAAAGACAGTGATGTGAGCCAAGCCAGACTCAACTATTCTTCCAGTTCTTTCTGTTACATCCAGTGAATGTTTTTGAGTATAACTCCTCAAAATTGAATGGGCCATATTGGTGTCAGTTACATCAGCCCAATCAGATTCCACTTTGTTGACAGTGATGGTAGGACCTCTATGGTTATACCTCAAGGTATAAGGCAGCTGCTTCGGTTTGATCTTCTTAGTCTTAGTTGATGCCTTTGAAGTTTCTGCAGGCTGACTCCTCTGAGAAGCTTCTCCTAATGTTCCTGACATTCTTTAACTTCCTACAACAAAATCTTAAATTAGATCCTTGAACAAACATAAAAAAACATGCTTTAAGATCTTACCCTTCATATATATATCGGAGGTGGAACCAGGCAGAAAATATTCTAAATAGTCTCTTTTGAAAACACTGTCAGGATCAGAGTCAAAACAGTTATTGAGACTATAGTAATAACAAGGTGGGACCGGAGTCGGAGTTGGAATGGTAACCGAAATTGAAATCAGAACAAAAACCAATTTGGTTCCATGAATATTTCCTAATTTTATATTCAGTTTTGGTTCCGCTTCCACCTAGGTTACCGTTATTTTGAGAGCCTGCTTCTAATTTGTAAGCGGAGTCGAAGACGGGATGGAAATGGAATTGACACTTTCTACAAAACATGGTTCAAAGTCTAAATCAATTCTAATCCCGCTTCCGCCTAAAATAACCATGACATCATAAGAGATTTTAACAAGCTGATAAATAACATTGTGATTTTAAGCACTAGGTCATATCAAAATGAAAGGGGCTAGAAAATAACCTATACAAGACCATCCCATATGATCGAGAGGCAACCAAAATAATTAGGGCATCATATTTAAAACAAGAACGCGTCAAAACCCTAAATCACAAACCCTCGATTTCAAATAATTAGGGCACGAATTTAACCCCATTCAAACTAAACAGATTTGATGTGCAACATGATTCCTAAGTAAAAACTATAATTTACCAAACCCTGCCAATGTAAAACAGTAACTAATCTATGCATTTAAAAACTAGGGCACCACGATGCGGTCACGATTTAAAATGTGAAAACGACCATGAGAAAAAGAAACAAACAAGAAACAAAATACCAGAAAAGCAAAACGAAAACAAGAAAACCAAACAAAAAGAGAAAGAAAACAAATCACATGAACTCACAATAGAATCGAGAATCATGAATTCGCATGAAACCAACGACCGAACAAAAACGGAAAACGTGAAACAAAACGAAAGAGAAGAACATAAAACCCTACCTCAAACGCAAATAAATAGGTTAGTCCACTAAAGCAATCCACACATAATTGTCTCCCTTCCGATCGACTCACATGCACAAATGCTCCATTGCAACTCCGGTTCACTCTTTGATCTTTTAAATATTAATGATAACTACCAGTTAATCCCTAATTAAGGTAAAAACTCGCAGTTTCATATGTGCAGAGGTCCTGTAATTAATTCCATTAATGTGGTAGAGCAGAGTTGGAACTGCAGAGGAACTGGCACATTACTGTTGTGCGACTTATGTAAAGTCAACAAACACGATGGGAGTGGAATCGGAGTAGAAAATGATTTAGAAACTTGGGTAATTTTCCAACTCAGTTCCAGTTTTGGTTCCACTTCTGCCAACAAAGAAGAAAGTGAAACAAACAACAAAATAAAAACATAAAAACTGAAATGAGAAAAACTTAACACAAAACCTAAGTCTAAACAAAAAACCAAAAAGCGGAGGCAGAGGTGGAACGAGAATTGATTTTGAAACTTTGAATAAATCCAGACTTAACTTCCACTTCGGCTCCAGCTCCGATAAAGACAAAACAAAAAGGCAACAAGAAAAGACCATCAGGACAAGGATCGGAATCGATCTTTGAAACAAGTTTCAAAACCCAATTCGGTTCTGGCTCCGGTTCCGACAGAATAAACCAAAGAAAAACAAAGTATTTGAAAAGAAAGACTCCAAACTTTGTTTGAAAAACAACCAAGGACAAAAACATAAAGGGGGACCCATTTTGACCAAGGCAAAAGATGGGGTGGTTATGTAAGGCAAAACAACTATGATAGGAATAAAGACTGCAACTAACAATCCAGAGTGATCAAGATTTTTGATTGACCTACTGTCAATGCCCTCCAACATGCTCAATTTAATTATTAAATAAATGTGACCCAATTCTGTGTCAGAGGTTTCCAAAAATTCATGAACTAAGATCGATTTGGTCTTGTATTGTATTGGGATGAGCTGCATTTTGAAAAACTAGACTTTTGACTATAAAGTTGGATATGTTTGGGAAAACTTCAGAAAAGGCTAAAAATGGCTCATGACGAGGCTAAAAATAGCTAGTTAAGGGGAAAATTTTAGAATATTTTTTGAAACATGGGTTTTGTAGAGAATGAAATTCTAAGCCAACCCAGTTTGTCAAAAAACTTTAAAAAATGAGTTTTACTAAGGCATGCAAAGACTTTTCAGATTAGAAGTTGAGGGGCTATAGGGACTTCAAGGGAATTTTTCTCAAGAAAAACTGACACAATGGTTTTGTAGGTGCCAATGAGCTGAACACACCTAGATTCTTCATTTTTCAAAAAATTGACTTCCTGGTTGACATGCAAAAGAATCTTCAGAAAAAAAGCACAGTACATCAAAATGAGAAGTAACGGGGCAATTTTCTCAAAAAATTCTAGAACATGGGTTTTGCTACTAACATTGTGTTGAGTGAACCCAAATGACCAGATTCTGAAAAATATGTCATTTACTTTGACATGTGAGAGAAAACCTAAGACAAGGATAGAAGAATTTAGAGAGAAAATAAAAGTTATTTTGCCTCTGAAAATGACGCATATGCCTTATATAAAATTTGTGAAGTCTAGAATGCATGCACTCGAATGATGAAATTTGGAAAATATGTCCTCTAAACATTATGGGTCTGGCACTATGAAGAACACTGGAAAATATCACCCATAGCGCCCTCAAATCTTGCTTGCACAATAAAATATGTGTTTTTCCTCAACCTGTGATGAAAATAATGGACGCCCAAATTCCTTAATAAATGAATTTTATGAAGGCATCACTTTGCATGCAAATAACCCTAAAATGGGACATCATAATATTATTGGACCCCATTTTTAGTTAGCTGAATGAAATAAAACCCTAAAATGGGCGCCACTTAACATGCACAAATAAATTTGCCACATGAAAGTAAAATTGAGTCATTTTGAGGTCAACTTGGAATTTGACCTAGAGTTTAAATATTATTTTAAGTTGAGTTCACAAACTCCTCCATTATAGGGCGGCCAAGTTTACTTTAGTTCAAAAAGTCAAATTTTGACTTTAGGCACCAACTCCAGACATAAACTTTTTTGAAAATTTCATTTGCAAAATGTCATCGGAGGCTATGTTTGATCATTGATCCTGATTAACTTATGTGTCCAATAGATTGGCTGACAATTTCATTGAAGAGATGGATCAAAACTGAAAAGGAGCTCTTTGAGGTTGCAAACCCTAATTCTAACTTTTGAGCCTTCAAAATTTTGGGCGCCCCTGGCCTCCAGGGGTGCTTTTTCTCACCAGACAAATTTTCATGCATTTTCATCATTTTGAACTTGATTTTGGCCTCCCTTAATCTTGAAACCCTCGACACCTAACAAAACTTCAGAACTAGCTAACAGGCTAACTACAGAGTTGGCTCAATTCTGAACATGATCTCTTGGAGGGCATAATCCCTAAAAACCTCATCTAACAGGTCAAAAACTTGGGTGCCCTTGGCCTCTAGGGGCACTTTTTCTCCTAGAGTTAGCCATTTTCACAATGTGTTGATTGTCCACTCAATCTTCGGCTGTCGGCTACTGACAAGTATTTTTACTTGGCTGAGATATGCAATGGAAAGATTGAAGCATCACAGACAAGGTGAGCATTTTAGCTAACCCAAACAACTACATTTGAGGGTCCAAAACCTTGGGTGCCCCTAGCCTCTAGGGGCACTTTTTCTTTGAACTGACATTTCTGACCATGATAAAAACCTTACATTTGACTCTTGATTCCGGCAGCTCAGCAACTCAGATTAACCTATAGATGGATTCATTGTGAAGCATAATCAAGTCTAAGACAAACATCTTAGGTGGAATTTGATCAAAAAGTTTCATCTGGTGCTTCAAAAAGTTGGGCACCCCTGGCCTCCAAGGGTGCTTTTCTCTCCAGTGTTAGTCAAATTTTCATCTCCCTCGTTCTTCATTTAATCTTCAATTTCAGGTACTAGACAAATCTTTTGGACTGGTTGGTAGGCTCATCGTGAAGCTGACAGTATTCCAGAGAAGTATTCTTGGAAGTGAGAAATCTCAAAAAGATAATCTGGGCCTTTAAAATCTAGGGCACCTCTAGCTAGCAGGTGCTCTTTTATTTCCAGATAGAAAATTTTTGAGCATTTTCTCCTTGACGAAAATCCCCTCTGGGGCGAAGCATCATTTTGAACATATCTCACCATAGAATCTTCATTGGAGCATTTTAATCTTAGATTTCAACACCTGGCATTTGGCCATCTGCCATTGACGACCTCAGAGGTCCTAACTTTTCTCTCAAAAAACTGAAAACTACCCACCACCCTTAAACTGATTTTTGCTTGATTCTAACTTCACCATTGTGATCATGAAGTGAAATAAACCAATGAAAATAATTTTCAGTCAATTCGAACAAGATCCTATTTTTTAGGGTTTTTCCTAAAAAATAGGGGTCTAGAAACCCTAATTTTCAAATTTTGCTAATATATTCTAAATAGAAAACCCACAAAAGGCCCATACTTCTTTTGCCCAAAAATGACTTCTAATGACAATTTTACAAGGTTTAGACTATTTTAAGCAAAATGTCTTAATGAAGTAAAACAATTGTTTTGGGTACAACATTAAGCTTCGTCTGGTGACCATGTCGGATACCTATGACATAGGAGAACCAAGAATCTCTAAGTTTTAAATGTAGACCAATGACTTATCAGTAGGGCATTGGAGTCAGGACTTTCCTAATCACCTAAAAACTTGGAAACTTTCCTAAAATCACCTAAAAATAGGATGAAACTTCATAGAATGAGGAAACACATAACAACATAACGAAAAAGTACATAAATTATTTACAAAATTTACTCCTCCCCTAAAGGGATGAAGTGCTTGAGATACTGCCCATTGTATGGCAATAGGAGGATCCTTCCATCTGAATACGAGAGAATGTAAGTGTTCTCTCCTATGGACTCATGTATTTGGAAGGACCCTAGCCACAAGGAATCAAAATTTACATGCATTCCTTTGGACTCATGCATTTTGTCCCATAACAAGACTTGATCTCCAATCTCAAAGTCTCACTAACAAGCCTTCTTATCAAATATCTTCTTCACTCGCTCTTGGTGTTGAGTGATTTTTTTAATGACCTCCATCCTTTCTTCCTCTAGCTTCATTAGGTATAAAATCCGCTTTTCGATTGGATCTTTGAACTCTTCATCCTCCACTATGGATGCTAGCTATAAGGCGGACAACTCCAGTGTGATGGGTAGAACTGCTTCTATACCATACAAAAGATTAAAAGGTGAAGTGTTGATAGCTATTTTGGGAGTGATTCTATCAACCCAAAGAGCATCATATAAATTTTTGTGCCAAGCTCACTGATTTGAGTCAACTAACTTGCGCACAATTGTGACTATATTCCTGTTTGAAGACTCATCTTTTCCATTAACTTGAGGGTAATAATTTGATGCATGTGACAATTTGATTTCATGATCAAAACAAAAATCTAGAAGTTCCTTTGACGAGAAACAAGTTGCATTATTAGTCACAATCTTGTGGGGCACCTCGAAGCATGAAATGATGTTTTCTTTCAAAAAGTCACAAACGAATTTTGAGGTAGCTCTCTTGGTAGGAATCACCTCAACCCATTTTGTAAAATAATCTATTTTTGTAAGGACATATGCATGCCCCTTGTTGTAAAGTGGGTTGATGGGACCTACAAAATCCATACCCCATTGTTGAAATGGAGCATCAATAATTATTGGCCTGAGTGGAATGGCTGCCAATTTGACTTTGCCAACAAATTGTTGACACGTCTAACACCTGTACACCCATTTGTATGTGTCATGAAACATAGTTGGCTAATAGAACTGTGCTCATAGGATCTTGAATGTAGTGACTCTTGATGAGAAGTGACCACCGCACGCTTGACTATGAAATAATAGAAAATTTTCATCAAGGCCACGCTCATACAATACGTTATTTATAAGAACAAAATTTTGTGCTTTCAACTTCAAATTTTTGTTCTATTGTTTTTCCATATGACATGGACATTCTCCATAAGTTGAATAATACCATAGTGCTATGTACCATTCCTCTGCAAAATCAACTAGTAGGACCAAACAATTTTAGGTTTAGGTGATTCACCATTACTTTGGTACTTTTAATCTCCACCTTTTGCCAATAATTGACAAAGGCCTTGCCTGCGAACAAGCTTGGTCGACTTGATCTTTAGATCATATTCTTGAACTTTATCAATCCAATTTCCTCTTTTTTTCCCCTCTTATTAAGTTAGCACACTTTTAACCGATGGATCAATGAAAAACATCGTTGTGTGAGAATTCAAGATATAGAACCTAAAACCTTTGACAGCTCTGATGACAGCATATGCATTCTTCTCAACTTCAGAATAGCGCAATTCACTATCTTTAAAGTTGGTGCTCATGAAAGTTATCAGAGATTATCCTTCATCTAGCTTTTGTGTTAGTATAGCAGACAGAGGGTGTTCTAATGCATAACAATAAAGGATGAAATCCTTCTCAAAGTTAGGACGGACCAGCACCGGTGCGTTGGAAATAGATTTTTTTTATCTTGGTGAAATTTTGCTTGCCTTCTTCTCTCTATATGAAAGTGGACGTCTTTTTCATTGTAGCTGAAATCTCCTTTGTCATCTCTAAGAAATTAGGTACAAACCTTCTGATAAAGTTGACATTACCGAAAAAGAAATGCACTTGTGTTTTATTTGTTGTAAGAGATAAGTTTTTAATTGAATCCACTCGATTCGGGTCAATCCTAGTCCCCTCTTTGGAAATGTTATGGCCAAGTAACTTGCCCTCCATCACCACAAAGATATACTTATTAGGATTCAATGAGATCTTGTGGTACCTACATCTTTTGAACACTTTCACAAGATGTGAAAAGTGATCTCATCGCTTGTTCAAAAAAATGGTCAAGTCATCAAGGTAGACGACTATGATTTTATTCTTGAGATCCCTAAAAGCCAAATCCATGGCTTTTTGAAGATTCACACCGACATTGATGAGGTCGAATGGCATCCTCTCATCAGCAAACGTTCCCCACGGGGTGGTGAAATTTTTTTTGATCATATCCTCCTCCGCCACTGCAATTTGATTGTATCCAGAAAAAACTATCAAGTAAAGATAGCATTTCTGAATCAGTGACCGTCTGCAAAGTGTGCTCCATGATCAGTAAGGGGTAATTTTCCTTCAAGGACGATTGATTCAAATTCCTAAAATCTACACAAATTATGATTTCATCGTTCTTTTTGTGCAAAAAAACTATGTTTGACACCTAGGTGGAGTGATGTATTTGAAAAATTATTTTTGAGTCCACCATTTTTTGAATCTTCACATATATAGTGTCTTGGATCCACAAATTATAATGCATTTTATTTTTCCTAAAAGGATTGACATCAAATTTCATAGGAATTGTATGAGACAATTCGACAAGTGTGAAGACTTTCAAGTCTTTGTAAGACCAGAAAAAAACATCCTTGCATTGTTTGAAAAGGGTGATAAACCTCTCACTTTCTTCTGAAGTAAAACACTTACCTGGATTAACAAGATAAGGCTTTTCTTCAGTGCCAATGTTCACTTGATAATGCTTAGTAGAAGTATTATCACTTGAATTCATTTGATCTTGGATGTATTGGTCATGCCTGTCAAAAATATTCTCTAAAGAAACAAGACCCTTGGGAATTTGATTTCCCTTCAATTGAATGATCTCAGAATCTATAGCTTCAGAGTCTTCTGTAAGTGATTCTTTAAAATGAGTAGAACTACCTTAAAAGAACAATTCCTTGTAGTTGTCTCCCATGATGAGAAATTCTTCAATTTCATCATCATTTTCAAAGACCTGCCAGTTGTTGAAATTATCTAGAATAACTAGCCTATAAATCAGCTCAATAACAAAAGAATTTTGATGAAATTCATAATGTGTCATGAATAAAGCAACCAATACCGCAAGGGCATCGACTTTTCTATTTTCTGTATGTGGAATGTATTTGATGTTGAATGCCTCAAACCATTCGATGACATTCCACACCCTTTGTCTATAGGATCGAAGGTGATATTTTCTAACTTGGAATTGAACTCTGATCTATTTGAAGATCAACTTTGTGTCTCCTTCAACTCTAAGTAACTTGGTCCCCATAACCTTTTCATTTTTGAGACCTAGTAAAAGTGCCTCGAATTCAATTATATTATTGGTGCATTCAAACTGCAACCGGTATGCGAAAGGATAAAGACAACCTTCGAGAGAAATGATGACAACTCTTGCTCTCAAACTTGATCTTGAGAAACTTCCATCAAATTGCATCGTCCACACTTGTGAATCTTCATATGATGTTCTTGTGGAGAGTTTAAACTTTTTATTGTCTTCAGTTACTTCGGACATCACAGTATATGTTCCTAGAATTGTGTTTTGATACAACACTTGTGCCTGGGGGTCCTGGGACCTTACCACCCTAGATCTTGACTTGGCCTCAGGTTCATGCTTGAAACTACCCATCTTCAACGGGATTGTCGTGAACAACCAATCCAACTAAATTTCACCTCCAAGGTATTTGCAGAAGCTTCTATAGATTAAAATCTTGTAACTGGTTGGAATTTTAGCTACCAAGATAGTCATCATAATCATCTTTTTTAGACAAGACACTAGCCTTACTTGTGCATCTTTTAGTTTACTGACCAATGACACCGGCTTCGACTCAAGTGATTAACACTTATCATGAGTTTTGGTGCATGAAAGTCCCAACACGTTCATGATCTGCAAGGGCATGACGTTGTTCAAAGCTCTTGAGTCTATGATACAATTGTTGAGTTTAAAACCTCCTATATACAAAGATATATAGAATGGTTTTTGTTTGTCTTCTGCTGGTATAGATGACTCAAGCAATGTAGGATGGATTTCAGCCTTCTTCTTTACAACCTTGAGGATCTGATCTAACTGCTCTAGATGATCTTGAAGATACTCCAATTATGAAATTCGTACCTTTGTCTTCATCATGGAAGACACAATGTCGAAGTTTGTTGAGGATGGATCTTGAGAAACCAGCATGGTGTTCTCTTGTGAAGACTTGGGATTACAAGTGGAAGGCACTTCCTTTCCCTTTTCAATTTTTTTCCACTTTTCCTCTTCTTCTTTTTGTGCTTTGAAGTGTTGGGCACGTGTGAACACAAATGATGAAACATTTTCATGATTTACTGCAAGAGATTATTGACGGTATTCTTCTTCTTCATAAATGAGTTCTCTATCGAAGTATCCCGTTGCGAATTCACCATTAAAGTTGTCTGTCTGTGGTGAGACAAAATTTGTACTTGGTGAAGGCAAAAAAATTGTACTTGGAGTAGAATCAATAAATCCCATGATCTGATTCATCCTTATATTCTCTAGACATGTGGATCCGGTGTGCACATTAGTGTCATGGAAAGAGAAAAAGGTTGTAGACTTCTCAGTATCAATAGGTTGTCTCAATTACGTTGGTGCAAATCTCAGTTTGTAGTTGTTGAAGGGCTAGAAGTTATTCCTCTTCAGTTGATATGGTTGCTGAGGTTGATACAATGGTGGTGTAGGTAGTGCTTGCTGCCCTTGAGTGGGTGACTGTCTTTAGAGGATAGTCACCTCATTGGCTACCTTTTGTAGCAGTGGGTCTACTGATGCTTGAACAAGCGATATAATTGATTCATTCTCATCTTCCCCATCATTATCATGTTGTCTTCAAGCTTGATATATTCTTCTTGTGTAAGTTGTAAATCCACTTCATGGCGTGATTTCAAGAAAAAGGTTATTTCTGATGGGAGTGCATTGATGAAGTTGTTCATCAAAATCTCATCGGATGGATTAATTTTATGGGAAAGGCATTTGACGAGGTGATTGAACCTTACCATGAAATCTCTCATTATTTCATGTTCCTCCATCTTTGAGTTTGAGAGTTGCACAAATAATTCGTGACTATCTTTGGCAGGCTTGAAGCTCGCAAAGAATCTTTAGCTCATGATTGCCCAGCTTGTGATAACTCCTGGTTCTAGATGATTGAACCAGTCTGCAATGTTTGCCTCAAGAGTCTCAACAAAGAGACAGATGGTGATGTCCTCATGTGATACATGCAAAACAAAACAAGCCATTATGAATGCTGAGATGTGTTCATCAGGGTGTCAAGCCCTGTCATCGTGGAACCTTGGCAAATGCTTTCATGATCCTTTGGGAAATTCATGGTGTCCTTGCAAATCCAATGACCTGATGTTGTCTCCCCAAGGTAATGGGGTTGGATGCTAGGGATTTCTCCCATTCTGACCATTGCCATTGGTGTTGTTGTTGTTGTTGTCGCCCATTGCTAGAGCTAGAGGTTCTTCTTGTGTTTCTTCTTAAAAATATTTGAGAACCTCTTGGAAGTGTTATGCCTTGCATAACCACCCCATCTTTTGCCTTGGTCAAAATGGGTCCCCCTTTATGTTTTTATCCCTGGTTGTTTTTCAAATAAAGTTTGGAGTCTTGCTTTTCCAACACTTTGTTTTTCTTTGGTTTCTTCTGTCAGAATTGGAACCGAAACTAGATCGAGTTTTAAAAACTTCTTTCAAAACTCGTTTTGATTCCCATCCTAGTTGTCTTCTTTTGCTTCTTTTTTGTTTTGTCTTTATCGGAGCTGGAGCCGGAGTAGAAGTTAAGTCTGAATTTATTTGAAGTTTCAAAATCAAATATTGTTTCGACTCCACCTCCGCTTTTTGGTCTTTGGTTTTAAACTAGGTTTTTATGTTAAGTTTTCTCATTTCGGTCTTTTTGTTTTATTTTGATGTGATGTTTCACTTTATTCTTTTTCGGCGGAACTGGAATGGGAACTAAGCTGGAAAGTTAAACAAATTTCTAAATCATAATCTATTCTAATTCCGCTCCCACTGTTTGTGGTCGTTGACTTTACTGAAGTCGCACAACAGTAATGTTCCAGTTCCTTCTACAGTTCTGACTCCGCTCTACCACATTTATGGCATTAATTACAGGTGCCATCCACGTGCGAAACTCTAATTTTTTTCCTTAATTAGGGATTAACGTGTAGTTATCATCATTATTGTTAAGAGATTGAAGAGTGAACCAGAGTTGCAATGGAGCTTTTGTGCAAGTGAATCGATTGAAAGAGAGACAGTTGCACGTGGATTGCTTCAGGGAATTAAACTATTTATTTGCATTTGAGGTAGGTTTTTCTATTCTCATCTTTCATTTTTATTTTCACGTTTTCTATTTCTATTCGTTTCGGATTGTTTGGCGTTGTGCGAATTCGCGTTTCTCAGTGAGTTCGTATCTTTTGTTTGTTTCTCTTTTGTTTAAGTTTTATTGTTTTCTTATGTTGCTTTTATGGTTTTGTTTCTTGTATGTTTGTTTTTAACACGGTCGTTTTCACGTTTTAATCATGACCGTATCATGATGCCCTAGTTTTAAAATAGCATAGATTAATTGCAGTTTTTATAGTGAGTAGGGTTTGGTAAATTGTCGGTTTTACTTAAGAATCTTGTTTCGCATTTGATTTGGTTAATTTAAATGGGGTTAAATTCATGCCCTAGTTATTTGGAATCAACGGTTTTAGTTTAGGGTTCTGACACATTCTTATTTTTTAAAAATGATGCCCTAAATAGTACAGTCGCCTCTCGGTCATATGGGGATGGTCTTATTAGGTTATTTTTAAGCCCCCCTTTTGTTTTGGTATAGCCTAGTCCTTAAATCATGAAGTTATTTATCGAACTGTTAAAATCACTTATGACGTCATGGTCATTTTAGGCGGAAGCAAGATCGGAATCGATCTAGACTTTGAACCATGTTTTCCAATAAGTATCAATTCCATTTCCATCCCGTTTCTGACTCCACTTACAATAAGAAGCATTCTTTCAAAATAACAATAACCTAGGTGGAAGCGGAACCAGAACTGAATGTGAAATTAGAAAATCTAAATGAAACCAAATCAGTTTTCGTTCCGATTCTGATTTTGGTTACAATTCCAGTTCCGACTCCGATCCCACTTATTATTACTGTAATCTCAATAACGGTTTTGGCTCTGATCCCGATAGTGTTTTCAAAAGACACTGTTTAGAATGTTTTTTTGCTGGGTTTTGCCTCCGATATATGTATGAAGGGTAAGATTTTAAAGCATATTTTGTGATATTTACTCAAGGATCTAATTAGAGGGTTTTGTTGTAGGAAGCTAAAGGATGTCAGGAGTATTAGGAGAAGCTTCTCAAAGGAATCAACCTACAGAAACTTCAAAGGCAACAACTAAGCCTAAGAAGATTAAGTCGGAGCAGCTACCTTATACCTTGAGGTACAACCATAGGGGTCCTGTTGTCACGGCAAGCAAAGTGGAATCAGATTGGTATGATATAATTGACACCAATCTAGGCCAATTAAATTTTGAGGAGTTATATTTAGAAACATTCACTGAGGATGTAACAGGGAGAACTTTAAGAATAGTTGAGTCTGTCTTGGCTCACATCACCTTATTTCCTCTATCCATCCAATGCCCGAAGTTGATTAGGACAGTAGCAGGAGCTTACAATCTGGCCACTAGGCAATGTATGGATTCACAGGACAATGTGATCATTGATCTAACTCCCCAAATGTTTCAGCACATGTTTAGTGTCCCTGATCCAAAGAAACAGGTAAAGTTAAATGAGGCAGATGCTTTAGAGATATATGGAAAACACAAGGAGGCCAACAAGGCTCACTTGAACAAAAAGTGGTTGAGGATAGAGAAGAAGTCTCTGACCAAGCTCCATGATCAACCAAAGAGGATAGAATTTTACAAGGAAGTATCGAACCTGGTAATGATGTTGTCTAGAGCCTTTGGGAAGAGGGATGCATTTCATTTCAAGGAGTGGATGTTTCCCTTCATTAGAGAATCTTTAATGGAAACCAACAATTTGATTGGCCGATGATTGTCTCAGATACCATTCATGATTAGTTAACTAGAATAAGGGAAACCGAGAGCTTTTTCATGACTTCTTATGTTGTCTATGCAGCAGCTAGAGGAGGCATCTTTCCAGGTCTGAACAGAGTGGGAATATTGGGAGAAGCTAATGGGAAAAAGAGAGTATGGAATCATTATGATCAGCTATCCCTATAGGTTTCTAAAACACAATTTAGGAGAGTTAATGATGCATTCTTATATGTAGTCATTAACCAGCTTAATGGGGATGCATGATATAGATTGAGCTAGGAAGCCATGGTCTTTATCACAGAGTGGGGATGTTGGTATATCCAATACCCCAAGTTCACTTATTTCAGGTTGGCTAGATTTGAAGGTCATCCCCACTTACTTCCAAAGTGTTGCAGCAACAAGATGGTTTTGATGGAGTTTGTCTATCAAGCTCTGGGGGTCAATGCCTGATTTGGGTTAAAGCACAAGACAGGTTGTCATAAGTTTCCCATGCAATTGGGTGAATACAGCTACCAACATCTTGTGGGAGCTAAGGTAGTTTGCAGTGAATTGATACATTTGAAGCTAGGTTTGTATAATACTCAAAAGCACTTTGACCCAAGGAATAAAATGAATGCTTTGTTGCCTTCAATTTTTGACAAACATTTCAATCTGTTAGAGGATTTCTAGAGTGATCTTCAAGATGAATATGACCTCGGGAAAAGGAATTATGAGAGGTTGCCTATTGCACTCATGGTAGAATTTGGGATCAAATATGACATCCCTGATACATTAGTAGATGATGGAGTTGTGTTGGATCCATCATATGAAGCATTAAAAATTGGTACTAAAAGTTTGGATCTGGTAGACTGGGATGGTGAGGAGACCATCGACATCAAGCAAATAGGGAGACCAGTCTTGGATAGAAGTATCCACTGGGCTGTTCTAAGAACCAAAACTCTTTAGGGACCAGCTCCTAAGAAGGGGAAGGGATATAAAAGAATCAAGAGGAAATTGCCTTCCAAGGAGCATTTGGAGTTCTTCCCTCTTGACATTGAAGAGATTGAGCTTGAAGCCTCTACTCAAGATTTACCTGGAGTACAAGAAGAGGATGCCCAAACAGGACCTGTGGTTTCAACACCAGCAATAGGTGAGTCATCTTCTCAAGTCCCTCTAACAGAGCAACCAAGCGAAGGGATGCCTGAAGGAACTCTTCATGGTATAGCCGAACCATTTAAGGGAAAAGTAGTAGAGTTGGAGATCCATGATGTTGAAATGGACTCTGATGAGACCTTATCAGAGAAAGATGCACAAGAAAAGATGCCTCTAGAGGAGGAAATTCAACATATTTTAACAGAGGAGGATCAATGGGCACTATTGGAGGAAGCAAAGAAGGCTTCGGATGCTCAAGCAAATGCAAAGGCAATAGAGAAGCAAAAGGTAATTTATGCTAAGGCACAAGCTGATGCCTTACTTCAACAACAACAAATGGAAGCTAAGCTAAGGGCTGATGAAGTGCAGAAGTAGCAAAGGCAAAGGGAGCAGGAGCTCAAGATCAAAGAAGAGAATGATAAGCTGGAATTAATACAAAAAACTCATGATCTAGAGGAAGAAAAGGCAAAGCAATGAAGGGAAAGAGAAGTTCTTGTGGCCAAATTGAAGCTTCCTAAAGAGGCCTATAAAAAGAAAGAGGAAGTAGGACGTGTGCAAAAAGAGAAAAATTTTGAGGATCTAACCAAGCAACAAAAAGAAAAGGAAGATGCAGATAGACTTAAGGCATTGGAGGAAGAGAGAAACTGGGAACTTGAGAAGAAAAGATTAGAAGAATAAAAGTTGAAGAGGGAAGAAGAAGACAAGAGGATACAAGAACAGAAGGACAGGGAGGAAGCTAAAAAGCTTGCTCAAACAAATGTGGAGCAAGAACAACAAGAGCTACAAGGGGTTGATTCTCAACCTAAAGTAAATATGCCACAACCCTCTACTACTGCTGCTTCTTCTTCAACTATAATGACCACTACTCCAAGTGCTCCCACTTGGTTGAAATTGGATCTTCAAAAGAGTTCAGTGACACCTTCACAACCTCTCAATTGGGATGATATGATGAAGGAAATTGAAAAAGAAAGGCCCAAGAAGAAGGCCAAAATCCTACATTCCACTAGACTCACCGACGGAGGAGAAATTGTTGTTGAATGTGCAATACTGATGGTGGACAAGGATGTGAGGGACATGCAGCTAACTGATTATCAGTTGGGCACTATTAACTTAGGGATACCCACAAGAGATCAACAGATGAACTTGATAGATGTGGTAGCATCATCCACTAAATCAAGAATGATGAAAGATAAGCAGAGAAAGGATGAGCTTAAGGCTCAATTGGATCAGTTGCATACTTTCTTGAAGAGTGTTTCTGCTCCGAGGTCACAACAAGTTGCCACCATTGAGACACCAATTTTTCTTAGTAAGAAATAAGTGGATGATTTGGTATAGGTAAGGATTAAAGCAGAGATGTTGGATAGATGGACAGATAAACTAAATCGGGAAATAAGTGAGGTGTTGGATAACAGTTTTGAGGTTCATAAGATGATAGAGGAATTAATAGAAGAAATGAATCAGTATGTCAAACTATTGGGAAAATAGGAGGAGGAGTATAGAGGCTATAGCTAGAAGCTGAAAGAGGTTAATAAATTGCCGAAGTCCACTCTTCTAGAATAATCAATACTTGAAGAGGATAACAAAGATTTCTTGGAAAAGACTTCCAACATACTCTGGTTTAGATCAGACTTTTTATAAAAGCATAAAAATGAAGTTCAATATTCTATCAAGGATCTAAATGAATAGTTTGAGGAGTTGGAAGCAGTTATTGTTGTCATAGTAAATGTTAATATACTGGTAAAGGAGGACCTACCTTTGAGCCAAATAAAGGAGAAATGGGATGATAGGTTTAAAGAGGTAATGCAAAAAGGAGATGATGGAGAGGATCTACTATTAGATCGGTTAATGGATATTAAAGAAGAGATAAGGGCGGTTAAAAGGGAGTTAACGAAGCTAAAAGACATGAGAGGTTTTGTTGTTGCGGAGTTAGAAAGGATCAAGTTTGAAGACAGTTGGGTTGATGGGCCAGAATTGGACATGCTTCAACAAGTCTTCTCTAGTTATGACAAGTACATTACAGAGCAAACTTCACATGCATAATTGATAATCTCATGCATGCATGGCTTTCTTCTCTTCTGCGCATGCAGGACTAGCAGTTTTAGAGGTGCATGGCTTTCTTTTCTCTTCTATTTTCTTTTCTCCAGTTTAACTAAATGATCAAGGTGGGAACTAGAGATCAAATTGATCTGAGTTTCCAAGAAGACTTTAATTCCTAAAAAGGTGGATCGACTTAAGATAGAAAGGACTTCAGATTTTATACATCTATAAATAACTTTGGGGTATCATATTGTAAGGGTCGGCTGATGAGAATAAGATTAGCCACCTGATAGTAGGAGATAGAATTTTTCATACTTTTTATAGAGATACTTTGTTATTTTGTTTACAGTTGAATATAATTACAGGTTTTTTTACGTAGTATGGTGTTGGAATTGATTTTATTTGATAAGGCTGATGAATTATAGTCTATCTATATGCCAGTGATTGTGCTAAAGCATAAGAGTTTCTTTTGTGATGAAAATCCTTAGAAGAAACCAAATTTAAGGATTATTTCATTAGATTATCTATGAATTGAATTTATTGAAGTCTGTTGATCTATGGTCTTGGCCACGAATGAGAGTGTGTTCTTTTATCTTTGAAATATTTATGATGTGTGTTTGTGATGTTAAATTAAGCACCTTAGATGCATGCAATAGTATGGACTATTCTATAAATTGTATCATGCTATGGTTTTCTTGATCTGTTGGAAGAACATTAGTTGTTGAAGATATATGTCTGGATATTAGATAGGTTTTATTCATGTTTACTGATGTACGCCCTGATCTATCTTTTTCTTTTATTTAAAAACCCCCTTTTCATTAAAGACAGTTAGATGAATAAGTCATTGCTTGCATTCCTTATTACCAGCAAAGTCCCCTTGAATATTATAGTTGCATGGACCAATTGAGTGACACCAAACAGTTGAGAACCAATTACCAGGACCTTGGGAGTTAGGCTACTATATGTTGTCTTTCTTTTTCAAGAGAAATAGAGTAGAAATATTTTGTTTAACATTGTTTGTGTCATTTTCACCATCAACAAGAGGATTGGCTCTTCTTCTTGAAAGAGAGGATTATTCCTCCTCCTCAAGTAAACTTGGTAAGCCAAGATGAACTATTTCCATGCGAGAGGTGGTAGAACTAGCCTTCCAATTGCAAGATCAACCCTTTCTTCTTCCTTGTCTAGAGTAGTAGTTGTGTTTCTCCACTGATTAGATGGTGTATTATTGTCAAAGATAAAACTTCATAGGCTACTAATGATATCTGATTTCTTTGCTAGAATCAACATAAAATTTGGTTGTATGATGGTCAGAGTAAGTCCTAGCTATTGAATTGGAGAAGTAGGATGCCAAATGGTCATTCCCGTGACATAAAAGCGTTAAGCTTTTCTTGAATTTTTCTTGCCTCGTGCCCCATGGCGGGCACAAGAAAAATGTTGGTGTTACAATTCAAACCTTTGGAGTGCATATTGGCAATGGATAGCTATGCATAGTATTACCTTCTCTTCAAATTAGGAGGGGAAGCTCCCTCTTTTGCTGATATTTGTGAAAAAGTAAAGTATTCTAAAATTCTATCTTTTGACTCAACTGGTAGAGGCACAAGGTTAAGAAACCCAATACATTGTAGCTAAGGTTTTTCTCTAGTTTATGCAGTTCTTAACTACAACTAGGCTAACACTAAAACTATCCTATCTCCTCTAGATAAACAAAGAAAGAGGAATTAGGAGTAGGGAATTGGTATACAAAAAACTTTAAAGTAGGATTCCTAAGGAGGTAAAATACTCTATCTGAGGTGTAGGCTGAAATAAAGGTTATTGAAAACAACATCAAACAGTAAACTAGTTCTCAGGATTCCCAAGGAGGTAAAATACTCTATCTAAGGTGTATGATGAAAGTAGGTTACTGGAAAGAAACATTTAAATGATAATTTATTTATTTCTAAATTCCCAAGGAGGAGAAACCCCTATCTGAGGTGTAGATATGAAAGAAAAATTATTATCAACAACATTAAACAATAAACTTTATTTCTAAATTCCCAAGGAGGAGAAACCACTATCCAAGGTGTAGATATGAAACAAGCTTATTAAAAAAAAATTGGGACAACAAATTGCATGAAGGACATATCACACAATGAACGATCAACCAACTTTATATTAAACAAACTGAACAAGTACATAATAGCAATATTGCATGGCAAGGTGGGCACAACAATTTATTATCATAGTAAAAGTTAAAATATAAATGAGCAAGGGTGCTCTTATTTATAGAAATTCAAGGAGTAGGGAACCCTAAAAACTTCTTGAGCTTACACTCAGTCTTGCAAGCATGAAAGAGTTTATTCTTAAGTCTAAATGTATGCAACCTAACAGTTAACTAGAAAAATAACATCAAATAACTGATTCTGAACTATACTAAATGGACGTTGCAACATGCAAGTCCTTATTGAAATGAAAATCAACTGATAAATAACATCAGTTAACTAGATCCTAACAGAAATTTTGACCTCCTCCAAAGATATCCCTGAGGATGAGATAAACATGCATGAACTCAATAATCGAAACTCAAGAGTGATATTGAGTTGACTATTGCTTATGACTCTATCCTTAGGAACAATTGTGGGATCTATATGTTTGTCTACCAAGTCATCATGGGATATCATCTCCTCCAAGAATTCATTAACTATCTCATCTTCAGGCACTTGGACACTATCCAAAATGATAGACTATCTTCTCAATGCCTTCTCTCCATCCTTGATCGTTTTCTGATACTCTTTGACCTCTTCAGGTACTTTTTTGAACCTCATTGACATCACCAAGAAATGATTCAACTTGGACACCACAAGATCACCATAAATACCATCATGAGCCAAACTCTAGAATTTAGTTTACACAACGTCGAGATCGGTGTAGGTACCATCTTCACAAACATTATGGCACGAGATCTGGGTGAAAAATTTGCTTGCGAGTTTGAGAGTATCGGAAACATCTTCTTTGATAACAACTAAATTTATAAAGATTCTTTCATAAGTTTCTACTTTAAAGAGGTGTTGTTCTCTCCAAGCAAAAAGATTTCTTTTATCTTCATCCGCTACAATGGCATCATATGCGACTGCCAACAAAGAAATGAGGATCAAATCTTTTGGTTTTCCCTCTACCATAGTCAATTCAAGCTACTGTACTCCTTGACAAAGATCATGAGCATCATACCTCAATTGATACAACTCTGCGAGGAGGTATCTGCTTGCAATAATGAAATCTTTGACCCAGTTCTCTAAAAGCTTTTCATTATTGATTAATTGACCAAGCATTTTTTGATCTGTAGGTGTCTCTCAAAGATGTGGAAGAATAGTTGCCTTGATTGAGGTCCCATAAAGAAGATCTAAGATGTACTACCGTAGTTGCTTGTTCTCAGCCTTGAGGGTTGCCTTGTCTTCTTCATCCTTCATCACGTGCTCTTCAAGATTACTTGCAGTAACCTTAAAGAGGTTCACATCCATGTGTCAAGTGCTAGTACCAAGATTAGCTTTGACAAAGGTTAAACCACCAACTTCAACTCCATCTAGACTCTTGCCTTCCAATGGTGTGGCAACTTCAATGACAATCTCTGCCTTAGGAGTATTTTCTATGTGTACCTACTTCTTGATCTTCTTGTTTGACTTCATGATAGGTATTTCCAAACTTTGAGAGATCAAGCTGATAGGAAGGCTTTCACCTTCTTCCCAAAGTCTTCTCGAGCCAACACGGGTGATCAATGTTAACTTCTCTAGGTGAAACTGTTGCAGTTGTGTTGACTTCTTGTGAATTGGTTCGTACTAATGCTTCACAAACTAGCGATTCTGGCTCCGAGTCAATCTAAATGGGAGGTGACTGTGAAGAAAAAAATGCTCTAGGAGATGAAGACCCTACTTTCATTTTCACCACTAGCTCTATTGGAACTTCAATCACCTTCTTCATTTATCCTTTTTGACTTTTGTTTCCTCTCTTTGTTCTTCTGCTAACTCTGGCACCTTTAGGTGGATTGCTCCATTGCTTCACTCTAGGTCTTGACCATCATGTGGAAGGTAGTGAATAAAACTCTACTACTGGAACTACCTTTCATGTCCTTTTTTTGTCAAAGAAGTACATGCTAGTCTTGATAACTGCTCTTGATAGGTCCTCAATTGAAGTACTCTCTCTGGCATACCAATCCAGTTGTCAAAGTGGTTGGCGAGCAACTTTATCCTTGACCAATGTGCTAAGTAACACCTCTCTATCATCATCTGACAAACCTTCAATGTCTTCTAATAATAAATCATGAAGTCGAGGAAGAGTAAGTCTACAATAGTGATGCCTGCATACTTTGAATTCATCTTCGTAGTTGACCCAAAAGTCTTCCAGTGTTGGCCCATGTGAGTGAATTTGCTCCAATCGAGCTACATAGTGACCCAAAGGATCATAGGAGTACTTCTCATTGAGGTATTTAAGATGAAGTTTTGACAAATCATTGCTCATAAAATTTCAATCGACTGCTGATTTGCATTTGAAAATGCTCAATCCACATGGAAAAGTGAATGCTTGCTTGTGTTGATTATGAAGAAAAGTATGAACCTCATGAACCTGTCTCAGGAACTCCATGAACAAGACCTTATCTGACAGGTATCTTGGTAACATCAGAGGCTCTCCTATGTAACCATAAACTCAAAAATAGGTGAATGTGGTAAATTGGATAAACCAATCTGCCCAACTCTTTATTTCTAATTTAGCATCTGCTGAAATTCTGATGTGCATCTCATTATCAAGGTCTCTAACTGTCTTAATCAAGAAGTGATCATTCACCTATTTGAAATCTTATTCATCTTTTGAGAACTCCAATTGTGGGAAGTATTCATGCACATGTTGAACACCAAGAGTTCCATTGGCTTTCAAAGTTCTAAAATTGCCTTGGAATGCAATTAAATAGATAATATAAGAAACCATGTGAAACTCATGGATTTTAAGAAATCCTGTGATTTGTTGGTGAAGAACCTCATTGATCAACATAGCACAGTCAAAGTGTTCTTTATTATTGATAATCTGGGAGATGAAATAGAGCATCCATGGTCAAAAAATATGAGCCTCCTCTTGACCTATAACCCGGTTGAGTAAGGTAATCAGAATAGCTATCTCATCCTTGAACTCTGGATGCCCAAGCTTCTTTGGTAAGTTGGTTTTATGTTCTTTTAGCCACCTTTGAGCAACCTTTCTCTGAGATATTTCCTTATCTCCCTACCATATCTTGTCACATTCCTCTATGACTATGAGGAAATTATTTGTATGAGATGGGATGGAAAAGCACTTCTCAACATCTCTCTCCTTGAGGGTGCAAATAACTATTCCATCTGTTGATCGGATTTGTCATGTAGATGAGTCATAATGCTTAATGCATGTAATGATGAACTCAAGATCATATATTGTGATAGGAATAGAGGTTGCAACTAGCAATCCAGAGTGATCAAGATGTTTGATTGTCATACTATTAATGCCCTCCAATGTGCTCAATTTAATTACTAGATAAAAGTGACCCAAGTCTATGTCAGAGGTTTTCAAAAAGTCATGAACTAAAATTGATTTGGTCTTGTATTCTATTAGGTTGAATTGCATTTTGAAAAACTAGAATTTTGACTATAAAGTCGGATATGTTTGGGAAAACTTCAGAAAAGGCTAAAAGTGGCTCCTGACGAGGCTAAAAATAGCCAATTGAGGGGAATTTTTTAGATTTTTTTTTGAAACATGGGTTTTGTAGAGAATGAAATTCTAAGCCAACCTAGTTTGTCAAAAACTTGAAAAAATGAGTTTTACTAAGGCATGCAAAGACTTTTCAGATTAGAAGCCGAGGGGTATAGGGGCTCCGAGGGTATTTTTTCTCGAGAAAAACTAACGCATTGGTTTTGTAGGTTCCAACGAGTTGAATACGCCCAGATTCTTCATTTTTCAAAAATTTGATTTCCTGGTCGACATGCAAAAGAATCTTTGGAAAAAAAGCACAATATTTCAAAATGAGAAGTAACGAGGCAATTTACTCAAAAAATTATGGAACATGGGTTTTGTTGTTGACGTTGTGCTGAGTGGACCTAGATGACCAGATTCTGAAAAAGATGTTTACTTTGACATGCGAGAGAAAACCTAAGAAAAGTATAGAAGAATTTATAAAGAGAAAATAGAAGTTATTATGCCTTTGAAAATTATGCCTATGCCTTGAATAAAATTTGTGAAGCTTGGGATGCATGCACTTGAATGATGAAATCTATAAAATATTTCCTCTAAATAATTTGGACCTGACATTGTGAAGACACTGAAAATACCACCTATAGCGCCCTCAAATTTTGCTTGCATGAGAAAATATGTGTTTTTCTTCAACCTGTGATGAAAATAATGGACACCCAAATGCCTTAATAAATAAATTTTATGAATTAAGGCATCACTTTACATGAAAATAACTATAAAATGAGATGCCATAATATTATTGGACCCCATTTTCAGTTAAATAAATGAAATAAAACCCTAAAATGGGCGCCACTTAACATGCACAGTTAAATTTGCCACATGCAAGTAAAATTGAGTCATTTTGAGGTCAACTTGGAAGTTGAACTGAAGTTTAAATATTATTTTAAGTTGAGTTCACAAACTCCTCCATTATAGGGTGACCAAGTTTACTTTAGTTCAAAAATTCAAAGTTTGACTTTAGCCACCAACTCCAGACTTATAAACTTTTTTTAAAATTTCATTTGCAAAATGTCACTGGAGGTTATGTTTGATCACTGATTCTAATTAACTGATGTGTCCAATAGATTGGCTGACAGTTTCATTGAAGAGTAGGATCAAAACTGAAAAGTAGCTCCTTGAGGTTGCAAACCCTAATTTTGACTTTTGAGCCTTCAAAATTCTAGGCGCCCCTAGCCTCCAGGGGCACTTTTTCTCATCAGACAATTTTTCATGCATTTTCATCATTTTGAACTTGATTTTGGCCTCCCTTCATCCTGCAACTCTCGACACTTAACAAAACTTCAGAATTGGATGACAGGCTCACTATGGAGCTAGCTCAATTTTGAACATGATCTCTTGGAGGGCATAATCCCTAAAAACCTCATCTAACAAGTCAAAAATTTGGGCACCCCTAGCCTCCAGGGGCGCTTTTGCTCCCAAAGTTAGTCATTTTCACAATGTGTTGATTCTCCACTCAATCTTTGGTTGTCAACTACTGACAAGTCTTCTAACTTAGCTGAGATATGCAGTGGAAAGCTTGAAGCATCACAAACAGGATGAACATTTGAGCTAACCCAAACAACTGCATTTGAGGGTCCAAAAACTTGGGCGCCCTTGGCCTCCAGGGGCGCTTTTGCTCTGAACTAACATTTCTGACCATGATAAAAAAACCTTACTTTGACTCCTGATTCGGGCAGTTCAGCAACTCAGATTAACCCGCTAATGAATTAGTTGTGTAGCTTGATCAAGTCTGAGAAAAAAATCTTAGGTGGCATTTGATCAAAAAGTTTCATTTGATGCTTCAAAAAGTTGGGCGCCCCTAGCCTCTAGGGGCGCTTTTCTCTCCAGTGTTAGTCAAATTTTCATCTCCCTCATTCTTCATTCAATCTTCAATTTCAAGTGCTAGACAAATATTTTGGACTAGCTGGTAGGCTCATCACAAAGCTGACAATAATCCGGAAAAGTCTTCTTGGAAGTGAAAAATCTCAAAAATATAATCTGGGTATTTGAAATCGAGGGCGCCCCTAGCTAGTAGGTGCTCTTTTCTTTCTAGACTTAGAGAAATTTTGAGCATTTTCTCCTTGACGAAAATCCCCTTCGGGACGAAGCATCATTTTGAACATATCTCGCCATAGAATATTCACTGGAGTGTTTTAAGCTTAGATTTCAACACCTGGCATCTAGCCATCTGCCATTGACGACCTCAGAGGTCCTAACTTTTCTCCTAAAAAAGTGAAAACTACCCACCAACCTTAAATTGACTTTTGCTTGATTCTGACTTCACCATTGTGATTGTGAAGTGAAATAAACCAATCAAAATAATTTTCAATCAATTTTGATAAGATCCTATTTTTTAAGGTTTTTCCTAAAAAATAGGGGTCCGAAAACCTAATTTTCAATTTTTTTAAATTTTTCCAATATCTTCTAGACAGAAAACCCACAAAATCCCATCTTCGTTTGCCCAAAAACTGACTTTTGACGACAATTTTACAAGGTTTGGACTATTTTAAGCAAAACGCATTAATGAAGCAAAAAAATTGTTTTGGGTACAACAAGTACCTCAAGTGGGCCTTGCTTGAGTTGTAATCCCACAAACTCCTTCAAGTCCTAACTCAGAGATTCATGAAAAATGTTTTCTTCTTCTTTATTGCAAATTGAACATACAAAAACTTAAGAATAGAGTATCTAATTGGCAATACTTATATTCAAATCTATTTCATACATAAAATATAGCTAGCTCGATCTCTCATAGGATGAAACATGTATACGGGATCCTTGAGAGTCCCATTATTTCAAAACTAAAAACAAACTATAAGAATTATCAACTCTCCCAAAAATATAGGAAGAGGACTAGGTCTTAACTCAATAGTAAAATACAAGCTAGTGGAAGTAAGAGTGTAAGAATATGATAAGGACTCTACATCAATTAAGAATATGGTTATAACTGAAGATGTTCCTTATAGGACAACTTATTGCAAGTTGCTAACCACTATTAGAACAAGTCTCTTCTTTCCTCCACAATCATTAATAACAAAAAGTGAAAAGATGGAGTGATCCATGAATAGATTGTGTTCACACTCTCTGACCATCACCTACATCAACTTTCAAAAAAAAATTACGTATTATAATCGATCACCTCCTTTGAATACGATAGATCAACATCCTTCTACTATGCGTTGAAAATCCTTTTACTACGGGTTGACAAATCCTTCACTGTAGAGTTTAGTTTATTCCAAAGGCATCTTCCATCATTAATAACTATCATTAATCATAAAATTCTATCAAATTCCATAGACATTCAAAAATCACATAATCATTTATCATTATAAATCATCTTCAATGCTTCAAATACTTAGAATATATGAAAAGGTCTGTAAATATTTTTGAAACTTAACAAAAATATAATAAAAATTATGAAGCTAAAGAAAAGAAAACATGACATTTCTAAAGCTCATCATTCCCCCCAACTTGGATCTTTGCTTGTCGTCAAAGTACTTTAGGGTCTCTGGTTGTATTGCAATGCAATTTCCCTGTAATCTATTATGTTAGTGAACCCTTCAACCCGCTTCAAGAAGAATCCCTTATGTTCAGATATCCTCTCCCATCTGGCTTGCTCCATTGCCCCTATTTCTTCCCTTCTTCCTATCCAATGTGGAATTAGAAATAAGAGAAGGGGAGGATGAAATGTTAGAGGGAACAAGGTAATATGATGTTGAAACGAGGCAGTGATATACTTGTGTGCTCTTTTAACTACTACCAAGTAATTAAAAACAAAATGGGGTGCCTTCTTTTTCAACTCTTTTGTCAATTATTTCCATCTGTCCTGTGATAAGATAAGTGCATCTCTTCCTACTCTTGCCGCTAGTTCTTAAAATATTTTATAATCTCATTCCCTGCATTCCAAAATTTTCCTCTCCACCCAACGTCTATCCATGAGGTCAATCCATTCCTCTACTACCCTTTTGGGATCCTTTGCCTCTGCTCTAATATGGAGTTGAAAATACTTCTCCCTTTCATGATAATCTTGTTGCAGTTATCCTCTCTGATGTTCATTTATGATAAATGAGGCCAATGCCTTTATTTGAACATCTCCCACAAAGATAAGTGGGTTTCAATGTCACAGGGAATGGCCAGATTATGCAAATATAGAATTCACATAATTGATCTTGCATATCTAGTATGGCCTCTTGGTAGTATTTCAAGAATAATGTGATAGAAGATAGGGAAATTGGGAATCTACTGATTAGCTAGTTGAATTAAAAACTTAAAAATTTCTCTTGCAAAAATAGGGTGTAGACCCTAGCAAGTGGTTTGCATTTCAAAAACTAAACTATTTTATCAACCATTTCTTCCATTTTCACCTATAATATTTTAATCTCTATGCCCTTCTCAATCTCTCTAGTGTGTGTTGCTATCAACTCATATTTTTCCTTATCCCAATTCTTTTGTGACTAAGAGAACTCTTCTATTTTGTTCCATAATTCAATTCCAAGGGTAACCAATAGGAGTTTTTGGCATCATTGGAGCTTTATTCTGATTCTTGGGTTGTGAAATTTTCTTATTAATTTCAATGATGGCCAATTGTGCCAATTTCTCCAAACCTACTCCTTGTTGATCATAAACATGCAACTATTTCTCCAATTCTTTAACCTTATTATCTAACCCAATCTCTCTTTGTTGGTATCCCTTGATTTGTTCTTCCAAATCCCTTATTTTCTATAGAGTTGCCTACAACTCCTAATTTCATCTTTTCCTATTAAAAACAATTCATTATCATTTTCCAAAATTATTTCTTCATCAATCTCAATTGGTGAAGCAAATTCTTCTTCAGTATTTGGACTATTATGGGGTCTATGCTTCTTGTTGTGAATAAATCTTCAGATTCATAATCTAAGTTGGTTCTTAGATACAAAATTGCAAACTTTTTTATTATTTTTTATCACCAGATGAATTTTATTCTTTTGAGTCCATTTCAAACTCTACTATCACAACTTTTCCTTGTTGAGGCTTGGAATTTCCTTTTGTAGTGCCCTTCTTCTTAATGTGGTGTGGCCGCCTTTTAGGCTACACCGACCTCTTTTGCTTCTTTTTGGGTACAAAAGAAGAGGGTGTACCTTTTCTTTTGTGTTGCTTGGGCTTGGAAGGGTTTTTAGTGGATACAGGGGTTTTTGATCTTGTAGGTGCTACGAGCTACACCCTAGAAGCTATAGGTTGGGTTTCCTATATTTCTGGCTTTGATTGTGCATTGATGCTATGAGTAGGTGATTTAATGTGTGAGGAAGAGGGTACATGTTCCTCTTTAGCAGTTATAGATAGATCATTCACCTCTTGAGCCCTATTTGTTTCCTCTAACCCCGATATCATAAGTATGTCATTTATATTGTTACAAGCTATAAATTTTTCCCAAGACATATTAGGGAATTGAATTCTAAGGATTATTTTAATCAATAAGGTAACCGGGCAGTAGTGAGAAGGAGAATATTGATTCCTCTTTCTTCTATACTCAACAAATATCTATTTTAACAAATTATTCAAGAAATTAGGAATATTTACTAGTCTTTGATGGTGTAGGTGACTCAAGAGTTTAAAATGTACTATACAAAGAAGAAACTACCTACCATCACAAGTTAAATATTTAACTATTTAAGAATGCTACTCTTAAGAGGCATATATTTCTTAGGATACTCCTATAGATGATCATACATTGTAGTTTTATCAACGCTCTGATGATGGTAAGACTTAACACATATAATAAAAAATGATGTATAGAAATAGCACAATTAAATGAATAATAATCACCAAATCTAACATAAAAATTCTATAAAATAACCTCTAGAGGGATCCCACTTCATGAACAACCTTGTTGCTAAATAAACCATTAATCCACAAAATATAGAAACACCATGATAAATGCAATAAGCATCTTCCCCTAAATCAAATCCATGCTCTTTTGAGTAGAAGGCACCCCATATTTAGCTCTAGCACAAAAAACCATACTACCTAGATGCCACAAACCATTGATATAAATAATAACAAAATTGCCTCTTTGTGAGTATAAATAAATCTCATAGCCATTGTGGGTCCAACATACAAGTGAAGAGAAAGCAATGTGTATGCTCTGGATGGGCCTATGATATATTATATCTTAAATAAGAATATAGAATATAGAATATTTACACATGATTTTAATTTTTTTGAGTTTGAATGCATAAATTATACATAAATCATAGTTTTATAATTGAAAATTCAATGAGTTAATAACCTATTCATTGTTGATCCAAAAAATCTAGCATTAGAGGTCTTTAATAAGGTGTGCACTCTAACACTTATCATAACATTTCTAAGTTGTGGGTATACTTAGGCTTAAGTGCTAACTATACAATGTTAGAAATAGCTTGAGTATGATTGTAATATATTGCACAAAAAATAATGAACTTTTACGAACTAAGAAAAAGCTTAATAGGACTTGTTATAGAGATGATGCAGATGTTTCCAAACTCACAATTTTGAGATTAGCATCATGCTTGTTAATAATATATGTTTTCTTTGATGCATAAGGGATCCCAAGTTATCAATATGTTAGTGTGGATGCAAATTATTATTGAGTCAATTCTAGGAGTGTGCAAAATCAATTCTAGGAGTGTGTAGATTGAGAATTCCACCATAGAGTTTGATACAAGTTCTCATCATTTGAGTTGACGATGAGAAAACACAAATATTTACCTTACTCTCATAGTTCCTAATCATTTACAAAATAGAAAACTAAAAAGAAAAGAATAGAGGCTCAATATTTAGAGATGAATGGCAATAAGAGGCACAAAATGGTTTCATGTGTTAAAAGCCACATATATTCAATACATATGTTTCTTTTCTAATCTTATTTTCAAATAAATAGAGAAAATTAAACTTGAAATTTTCAAAATATTTCCAAATTTATCCTAAATTTTCATGAATAACAAAATCAACGTATATTACCCATACATTACCATTTCTCTCTTCATTTTCCTTACGTCTAGAGATACCATTAGTAAGTGAATGCAAAATGAATTTCTCAACCATAATATTTAATTTTGAGAGGATATCTACCAAGTATTTCATTTCCTTTTGATAATTTATTTTGTTTGTATTATCCTTGTCATTTGTCTTCCCTAGTTAAAAATCCTCCAAATTATTCTAAATCTCACCATTCCGGTATACAATACTACCATTTTCTCACATGTTAGATCTCAAATTCTCATATTTCTCTTTGGTATATTCAAAGATTTTAAAACTTTTATAAATCCTTAAATCTTTCATTATCCCAAAAAAACCATCATCAACTACCATATCCATCACCAAATAAATGAAAAAAAATTAACAAACCTAAACTAAAAAGAAGTCCTCAATTAAATTCACTTCCCCTTAAAAGTCACAAAAAACCCTTTGAACTTAATCCATCCTTGACAATTTTAAAAAAATTAGAGTTCATCCAAAGCTATAAATTTATGAATTTCAAATTAAGTATCTTTTATAAATCAAAAGGGTTCATATTTCAGGTAAATACCTAGGGCCTAACAATTTTCCTACTGAAAGTCTTCAATAATTTTGAGAAATCTTAAAGTTCAACCTTTTGGAAGTGGTTTAGGAGTCTCAATGCAATAAGCATATGCTTAAAGCCATTAATTCCACTTTTCTTGCTTTAATCCCCAAAAAGGAAGGCACCCATTCTTTGGATTCTTTTTGGCCTATTGCCTTGTCTAATTATTGTAGGGCATCTGAAGAAGTATCTAATTTTTTTTGTATCCCTTAAGCAAGAAGGTTTTATCCAAGGGAACAATATTTTGGATGACATTGTTGTGGCTATGGAAGCCATTCATTCCATGTCAACTTAGAATAAAAAAGGTATGTTCATCAAGCTGGACATGTCAAAGGCTTATGACAAGGTCAGATGGTCATTTCTTCACCTTATTCTTCAAGGCTTTGGTTCTTCATTTGAATGAATTGAGTGGGTTATGAGTTGTGTGACTTCATGAACCTTACATTGTTAATAAATGGTATCCCATTGCCACTCTTTCCTACCTCTAGATATCTTCGAAAAGGCGATCCTTTATCCCCGTTTTTATTTATTTTGATGGTTGAAGGCTTGTGCCAATTATTAAATTAGTTTCATCTAAGGGGAGTCATTGAAGGTTGGTCATGGGTTGGAGATGTTATCTCTCAATCTTACCTTAAATTTTTGGATTATACTACCTTGATGGGAGTGGCCAAAACTAAGGAGGCTATTAATTTGAGAATTTTTTTGGATATCTATCTCTCTTCTTTTGACCAAGTTATCGCTGAGGAAAAATCCAAGATCTTCTTCTTCAACGTGCTAAATATTATTCAACATAAAATTGTAGACATTTTTCATTTCCAAATTGGTTCTTTGCCTATGGATTATCTAGGAATTCCTCTCTCCTGGTAGTCTTAAAAGAGAATACCGGAAGAAGACCCATACAAATTTCAGACAAAGGTTTTCCATTGGACTTTTTGTTGATTATCTTTTGTTGTTATGCTAACTCTTTTGAAATTTGTCATGATTTCTTTGCCTATTTATATATTTTCAATTTTGATTACCCCAAAGAGATTTCTTAAAGATTTTTATGCTCCTGCTCAAAAGTTTATATGGAATAGTAATTTAGAGACCCAAAATTTAGAGTATTGTGAATTGGAACATGATCTATAGGCCTATGGAGGATAGGGATCTTGGTCTTAAATAGTTAGAGTTCAACTACCATGCTCTAGATGCCAAATTATATTGGATATGATGTAAGAATTTGGGTCAATAGTGGGAAAAAATCCTAAATTTTAAATAGCTTAAGGGAGCCTTAGAATAAGATATTCCAAGAATGGAGATGTTTGGGAAAGGATCCATGATATAGAAAACCATTAAAAAGGGTGCTTCACTAATTAAGAATGGGCTTTTATGGATTATTAATAAGGGGAACAATGCCTTGTTTTGGGATGACTCATGGGATAACCATCCTACTATCATCTCATCCTTTTCATAACTTCAATCTCTTTGGAACATTTTTCTAGAAGTGAAGTAATCCAAGGTTGTTGATTTCAAATACCATTTACCCTGAGAAGGCTTTCAGTTTATAGATGGAAGGAACATTGTAGATGGCCAAATGGGGGATCTATGGAAGATCATGATACTTTGGCTTCTATTTTGGTTGAGAGACCTTGTTATTCATTATAATACTTTGATATCCTAGCCTAGGGTCATGATTCAAAAGGAGTTTACTTTGTGGCACTTGGGTATCAACTGGTTGACATGCAGTGATAGGAGAATACATAGTCCCCTTGGTTGAAGAAGGTTTGGAATAAGTTTGGATGACCCAAATGCAATATTTTATTGGATCTTGAGCCAAAATAAATGCCTTACTAGGGATAACATTAGGAAAAGAGGTTTCCAGGGGGCCTTCTATTTTTTCTTTATTGGAAATAATGAAGAATGCATTAGTCACCTTTTCTTCCAATGCCCCTTCTCTATTGAAATATGGAACTTATGGTGGAAGCTTTTGAGAAGACTTGCCATTCATGTAACTGCAAGGTAGGAGAACCAACCACACCAAGGCTCCAGGTCATGGAGAGCCAAGAGAAGAGGGCTGCCCTATCTTACCTCAAGCTAAGTGGGTGTTTTAGGTCAAGGATAGAGAATGAAATGAATTCTCAAGTGCTTCTATCACTCTACTGATCTGAATGCTTGAATGGGGCTAAATGAGTCAGTTTTTGAAATTTGAACCATACCTTAGATAACTCTCTGCCCGAGGATAGCAACACAGGATAGGGATGACATCACAACGCACTAACATCTCTCTAGGGCATTGGCGTACGTACGGCCAAAAAGTGGAAAGTATAGTACCGAATACAAGAAACCTACTAACAATCTAGCTAATGGATTTGAACATAATAAACATAATGATAAATAATAGAATACACACAATAACTATGAAGATAAAAAATATAACTAAAGAAAAAGTGATGAAATCCAATTCACTGAGAGTCCAGTTTGCTAGCAAGATCCACACGCATGTACACCTACACACAACCAAGAGGAAAGTTTTTGGGGTTGTATAGGGGTTTTCCTCAGTCAAACCCCCACTTTGGCGTTTCCACCTCCATGGATAGCCAAGAAAGCCACATGATAGAAAATGCGATAAAGAAAATAGTAGGAAAGAGTACTGAACAATCACAACAACATTATGCTATGTAAATCAAGAAGCAATATCACCTTCTCAATCAAAGTGCCCTCAAGCACGTAGAAGAAGATGCAAGCTTGGTAAGGTCTACACTGCCACAACAACAAAGAAGCAATCCCTCGGGACACCAAGTTGCAACTCCAATGGTGGAAAAAGGTGCAGCAAGATGTGAAGAAGATGTGTTGAATTTCTCAAGAAGTGCTCAAAAGATCAAGTTGGTTTAGAATGAAGTCCAAATTGCAAAAAGAGATGAAGTGAATGAGAAAGATAGGCATTTGAAGATCAAAAAAGGAGGGAAAGAGCCATTTTTGGGTCGTTGGTTGACATAGAGGCATTACACTTCATCCCCAATGAGAAATATAATGTCCCTATAGATTCCAAAGGCAAGAATATGTCAAGGATGGTAGCGCGTTGTGCACGCATCCTTGACATAAATTACCCCACTGACACAAAATACAAGTGCCAAGTGGATGGAAATAAAGTAGGTAGTGTGGAATTATTTAGTCGGGTTTGATTTTCTAAGGTGGATGGATGTAAAAGGGGAATTTGCAAGAGGGGTGCAAATTCACTCTTATACATTTTTCCCCCATTTTAGTGAGCATGAGTGTCAATGAGTGTTCAGTAAAGTAGATCAAAGAGTTTAGAAATGTATACCTGAACCATCAAGGAAGCAAACCACAATCTAGTGAGCTCAAAATCGTACGACAGGAAAATGACTCTGAGGTACTCTCTCTTGAGGAGGTTCAAACAAAGGACTCTGTAGATCCTCGAAACTACAAAGTTAAACAAAGCACATCAAAAGCCCGCAAACCAATGATGGAAAAGTCCCATAGGATGCAAGTGCTTCATAGGCCCTTGGACTTGCAAAGAAGGAACCCCCTAGGTACTATATCCTGAAGGAAGCCCAATGTAAGGGGACTCCATAGAGCCGGATTGGAAAGAAGCTTCACAGGCACACTTACAAAGTAACATGTTAATTCATAGATAAAAAATGTTAGAAAAAAAAGAGTAGCCACAGAAGAAAACAAGCAAATAGTCACACATATAGTCAAAAAATTAAAGAAAGAGCTTTCAAAGGGGTCCCTCGGGAACCCTTCAAAAGAAGAGGGGTCCACTCAAGGGATTCATTGTTTGAGAGTATAGGAGAATTTTTCGTAAATCAATTCAACATCAAGGAATCCTTTCAAAAGATGTTTACTTCATCAAGGAATTCGAAAGGAAGAAAATGCCCCCTCACAAGGGGAAAAGTTGCTCCCTCCTTGGAGGAAAGTTCTTCAAATTCTTTCTTTACGAACCCATGATGAAGGAAACATGTTCCATCAAGGGTCCTTATTGAGAATGCGATTTTTTAAAAAATGTTTTGAAAATATTTTCAAGAAAAGATTTGTTGGCCACCCAATGCATTTTCTGAAAATCAAAGTGATATGATAGCCCCCCCTTAGGATGGTGTGTGTTGGACTCAGAGGCGCATGACATCCTAAAGAGAGAAAAGAAAGAATGAAAAAGTGATGTTGTGGCCCATGGAACATGATGAGATGTAACTGTGGTAATGTTGTCGTGCACGCGAGGAACAACACATGAGCACCACAACATCACAGAGCAAGTACAAAAGATAAGAGAACAACAATATTATGAACAAGGGATAAGGGCGATCTAATATTTCGGGGTCAGAGCTGCTCCTAAATATATATATATATATAATAGTATATTAGTGAACTTTCATCAACCCCCTACTATATCAAACAATGTGAAGAATGCACAAGAAAAAGTAAAAATAAAAAATTGGGTCAACCTGGAAGGGGAGCCTAAATGCCCCCAACACTTTGCATCATCCTCAATTATCAAAAATCAATACACATAACAGAGGAAGAATGATGCAACAAATAGAGGAATTTTTACGACACAAAAAAACTCTTGTATCCAAGCATCTACAAGGGTCATCCAGGAACACATAACACAAGCACGGTGGAACACATCACACACACAATCTACTCTATAGGTAAAGAAGAGGCACCCCCTAGACCTCATCAACCAAGAGGTCATCGGCCTTCCAATCTAGATCATTGTAAGGGGAAGGCAGATGAGCTTGCAAGGGTGGAATATCAAGGGGAGAACCCTCTGACCCCCTGCAACAAGAGCCAAGGAATGAGAGCCCTCGAGGTCTTCTCCGCTCACTCAGTACTTGTGGGGTGAAGTTCAATGACTTCATGAAGATCACTGAAAGGGTTGGGACCTCATCCAAATAATTAAACATGCACTTCACAGGAGTATCATGTGTTAACTCAATGAGTGAGGGAGGTGGCCCCCAAGATTTATTGCTAGGCTCACTGAGGGACTCGAGAGTAGTGACAAAATTAGGGGATGTTGGAACTTTGTTTGTCACTAGGATGACACATGCTAATACATAACCACCCTCTGAGGAAGGTGAATCTCTCTTATGACCCCCATTTCTAACAAGGTCGTCCTTCATCTTTCACTTCATCAGAGGATGCGATATCACCACAAACGAAGTAGAAGGCGTGGAGGAGGAGAAAGCCGTAGTAGACACCACCAAGGTATTTGGCATGTCCATGGATTTTGAAAATGGCAAGATGTCCGGGAGGGACATCAAGAGAGGTGGCTCGACTGAAGGAGCAATAAAAACTTGCACCCTCTTCAGGTTAGGAACATTTACACTCGCAGCAAGATCCGGAAGCAACATCGAGGTCGATGGAACTAAAGTAGAGGGTACGAGAGAGGAGGATATAGTAGAAGGTGTCAGAGAAAAAACTGTTGACTCCTCTTCCTTCCTCTATAGAGCGGCCTGCTCAGTGGCTAGAGCCTTTTTGCCGATGCTTGCACCCTGCAATTCTAGGAGCTAGAGCTAGGACCTGAGATGGAATAGAGGAATCCTGCTCGGCCATTTGCGTGTCCATCATGGCCATTTCTGGCAGAGGGAGAGACTCCTAGATGGGAACAAGAGGGAGAGGTTGAGAAGAAGTTGGAACAACAACTAGGGGAGCAGGTTCCAATTCCTTAGTAGCGGGCCTCTTTCCATTCACCGCCTTAGGGGCGAGAGTGGTAGGAGGCTGCAAAGGTTGAGACATAGAGGACTCCCCATGGGGACCCTTCCCCTTACCATACAAAGCGGATCGAGGACCCTCGGGTAAGATATGAAGGTCAGAAACCCAAATCTTAGCTTTATGCCAAGCAAGTACCATCAAACTTCTTATTTGAAAACCAAGAGTAGTTACCTAAAGCTCCTCTTTAGGAAGGGAGGCAAGGGTGGTGCCCTGAGCATAGATAGGCTTCTCCTTTCCCTTCTAAGAGGAAGGGGCAACTTTTCGTTGCGCTATCGGGTGAGTCACTTTTGGTTGTCCTTTATCCTTGATTTTATACTTCACGTAATTTCGGTAAAGCAAGTCCATTCTGGGAGGGAGTGGACCAACCATGGCAGGCTAAAAATGATCCAAGGAATAACCTCCACAGGATACCAATGGATGATACCTAGTGTCATGTACAACATGCATGACACCTTTGTGGGAGAACTTCAAACATTTATGAATGATGGAAGCGATTTCATTCATGGAATCTAGCCACGGGATGCCCAACTTCACCCTAAACAAATTGAATTATGGAACGACATCAAAAATCGTATCCACAAACCTAGGTCCAACTAGGATGGAAAGAGTTATAGAGCCATATGGATTAAGAGAGAGATCATCATGCGTATGTATGATGGATTTTTTTTTTTCATATTCCTCCCTCTGTAGAAAATTTTACCATAACATATCCTCCGTAATAACATTTACCCAGCTTACGGGGTCAACTAGGACTCCTATCACAATGTTTCCATTGAGGTGAGTAGGAATGCATAAATGAGAGGGCTTATTATTCAAAGGCAAGTCCTGTGAGGTGAAAGTCACATTTGGCGAACCAGTCGCAGGCTACGGGGGAGAAGTAATTGAAACCAAATTAACATACATTGAGTGTTGAGGAGAAGCATCAGAGGGGTCAATAACCAAGTTCACAAAGTGGGATGGAAATGGGTCCGTGTAAATCTACAACTTGCTATTGGCCTTCACTACCGACTTATTTGTGTCTTGTTTCTTCCCATCGAGACAGATGGTATCGTCATCGATGTGATTTTGTATCTCATGACGTAGGCACATGCAATGCTCAATATCATGCCCGTTAACATGATGGTACTAACAAAAAGCATTCCCATCATACCAATTAGGATAAGGTTCCTTTAAAGGTTGGGGATTTTCCAAAGTTATGATCTTATCCTTCAATAAATTTTACATAATAGAAGAATAAGATTCAACTAACTTCGTCAAATTTATGTTGCGTCTGAGGCCGTGATCATTAGTCATAGCGACTACATTTGTAACAAATTTTCCTTTTCCTAAAATGGACATGATAGACTTTCCTTCAGAATGAGAGTGCGAGGAGGATCCCCCGAATTGAATCATTGTTTGTTGGTATTCCTGCAATGCAACACATAGATGTGAGAAAGAGGGGTATTTCATTAGGGTGAACTCTTGCCAGACTCCTTGTAGGTTGCCTATGAATACCTTTTGCACATCCGAGCCGAGCAACGGGTATGAAATTTATGAAAAGAGCACTCAGTATTGCGCTATGAAGTCAATTATCTTCTCAGTTTCTCCTTGCTTACATTAGACGAGATCTAAGAAGGTCATCTTCAAACCGATGTTAGCTTGGAATTGATGGAGAAACTGATTGACAAGTTGATCAAATGAGAATATAGAATTATCAGGTAAGGAACAATACCACTCAAGTGTTGTGTCCTTGAGAGATCGAGGAAAGAGTTTTGCCATCAGAGCATCATGGTGAAATAAATACGTATAGATGGCGTTGGAAGCTGACACATGTGTCTGCAGATCTCCTTTACCACCATACTTTTCAAACTTAGGAATCTCCATTCCCTACGGGAAAGGAGTGCTCAAAAATTCCACCAACAATGGACTATGTCGGAAGAAATGTTGGAAAATAGGTTGGGCGAAGGCTTGGGAAAGGCTCGCCAATTGGTTTTGCTGTCGACCCATGTTCTGAAGAAGAGCATTCAAAATAGGGTCAAAGGATGACAAAGGCCCAATGGAACCTCCCCCAAAACCACTACCACCAGAACCACCTCTGGAGCCACCTCTAGAGCCACCGTTACGACCACCATCGGAGCCACCACCAATGATAGGACCTCTACCAGAGCTACCTCCACCGTTAGAGCCACCACCATGGCCTCCACCAAAGCCACCTCTACTAGTACCACCTCCACTACCAAAGCCACCACCACTCATTCCACTGGAGCCCTCACTGCCAGTGGCAGTAGGAGGGGTGAAGCTGAAACCAAGGGGTATCCTACTCGCCTTGATAGTAGGGGCTTTTGAGAGGCAGAGGAAATGCTAATTGAGGGGCCCATTTGAGCCATGCATATAGATGTGGTAGGCATCGGGACACCTATTTGTTTCTCATAAGTGTCAAGCACCTCTCCTCGGATAGTACCCAACCTAGTGCTATACGAAGCGATGTATGCTTTGGTCAAATCGGTAAGGCCACGTAAGAACTATATACTTGTTTGATCCTTTCCTAACATATATCTCACCTCACTAGCAAGTCAAGTGACTCTCACCATATTCGGTGCTTTCTCCAAATGATTCACGAGGTCCGTCAACCTCCTGTCTAATGCCAAAATATTTTTTGCAAGAATATGAACAACATCATCCTCATCCACATACGAAGTTGTAGGAGATGTTGGAGGAGTGTGAGCACGAGTGGTCTCGTCTATGAAACTCATCTCGTTGGTAAAACTTGTAGAAAAACCAGTAGTAAAATATGAAGTGACCTTCATCTTTTCCATTCGTAGGTGTCACACACTTCTTCTAACCATGTACCCAAAGGTCGTAGACTAGGTTGTGATGCTCATAAAAACTCACAACACCCAGGTTTACAATAGTCACTAGGCATGAGGGAAAAAGTCTCAACACAAGTGAATGGATAGACGTCTTTCATGTTGGGTTCACCAAAATGTAAGGTAGGGGGACCAACCACACCAAGTCTCCAGGTCATGGAGAGCCGAGAGTGAAGGGTTTTCTTATCTTACCTCAAGCTAAGTGGGTTTTTTAGGTCAAGGATAGAGAATGAAGAGCACTCTCAAGTGATTCTATCACTCTATTGATCTAAATGCTTGAATGGGGCTAAATGAGCTGATTTGTAGAATCTGAATCGTACCTCAGATAGCTCTCTGCCTGAGGACAACAATGCAGGTTAGGGACGATAGCGCAATGTGCTAGCGTCTCTCTAGGGTGTTAGTGTTTGCACGACCAAAAAGAGGAAAGTACAGTACCAAATACCAAGAAACCTACTAATGGTCTAGCTAATGGATTTTAACGTAATAAACAAAATGATAAATAACATAATACAAGCAATAACTATGAAGATGATAAAAAAGATAACTAAAGCAAAGGTGACAAAATCCAACTTACTGAGAGTCCAATTCGCCAGCAAGCTCCACACGTGTACACCTACACACAACTAAGAGAGGAAAAATGTTGGGGTTGTATAAGGGTTTGCCTCAATCAAATCCCCGCTTTGGTGTTTCCACCTCCATGAATAGCCAAGAAAGCCATAAGATAGAAAATGTGATAAAGGAAATAGTAGGAAAGAGTACCAAACAATCACAACAACATTATGCTACGTAAATCAAGAAGCAATGTCACCTTCTCAATCGAAGTGCCCTCAAGCACATAGAAGAGGATGCAGGCTTGGTAAGGTCTACGCTTCTGCAACAATGAAGAAACAATCCCTTAGGACACCAAGTTGCAACTCCAATGGTGGAAAAAGGTGCGACAAGATGTGTCGAATTGCTCAAGAAGTGCTAAAAAAATCAAGCTGGTGTAGAATGGAGTCCGAATTGCAAAAAGAGATGAAGTGAATGAGAAAGATAGGCATTTAAAGATCAAAATGGGAGGGAAAGCGTTATTTTTGAGTCGGTTGGTCGACACAGAGGCGTTACACTTCATCCCCAATGGGAAATGTAACATCCCTGCAGATTCTAGAGGTAGGAATATGCCAGGGATGACAGTGCGCCGCACAGATGTCCACGCATTACGCGCGCATCTCCGACAAAAATTCCCCCACCGACATAAAAGACAAGTGCCAAGCGGATGGAAAATAGGTAGGTGATGTGGAATTATTTAGTCGGGTTTGATTTTCTAAGGTTGAGGGATGTAAAAGGGGAATTTCCAAGAGGGGTGCAAATTCGCTCCTATACAGTAACTTCTTTATCTGACTTTTGGAATAGATTGGGTAGATCTCCTACCTCAACCTCATTTCTTATTGTTGCTTGAGATATTGGACCTTCTTTCATTTTTTGGAAAAGTTGGCTAGAGCATAATTAGAGAATCTTTCAAGAGCCTCAAAAGAACTTTTTACATGTTTGGCTCAAAATAAAAGGAATGATTAAAGAAATGATTGAGGCCAAATTCACTTTGGAGGACTCACTTCCCTCTTTTGATTTGAACCTAGTTAATCTTTTGGAGATTTCTCTTTTTAACCCCTCTTTGTTCAGTCATGGTAACAAGGGCTGAGTTTAATAAATTGAATAGATCTGAAAGTGGCATCCACCCCCTTATGGATTCCTTAAAATTAACACTGATGGTCCTTCTAGATGTAACTCGATTATGACTAGTATTAGTGGTGTTGGATGAGACAGTGAAGGATTGGTTCTTTTTTTCATCTCTTCTTGGATGAGCTATCACTCTAATAATCTAATGGAAGCATTGGCAGTGCTCAAAGCTTTGGAAAGAGCCAAGGCAATGGGCTAGAGAAAAATCTTGTGTGAAATAAATTCCATGATTCTTGTTTCCTTGCTTAATAAGAGGAAGTTCCAATAAGCTTCTTGGGGACCAGTTCTTGTTGTCAAGCATAGTATGCTTTTGACCTCTAATTTTGAGACAATTTATTTTATGCATATTACTAGAGAGAGGAACAAGGTTGATGATTGTTTCGCTAAATGGGCCTCCGAAGGAGATCACAACTGGAATGTTGTAGCGTGGGAAGATTTAGATCTTGTCAAATCTCAATAGTTTACCAAGTTAATTAATGAAGATCAAGGATGGCATTCTTAGCTTTTGGTATTTGGGTTGTAGGAGGAGATTTGGTTTTTCTGTCTATACTCTTTGGAGTTTTTGTAGAGTTCCATGGTGGATTCGTATTGTAATATATGTTACTATGACAATGACCATCTGTAAATCCTTGTCTTATGTATGTACTTAAGATTTCTTGAATAAAATCATATTTTTGCTCCCTCCCCCCATTCCCACCGCCCTTCTACCCACTCAAAAAAAAGGTTCATATTGCTAAGTTTTACATTAGAAACGGTAGGGTTAAGATTAGTAAACCATGGATATGTGTGTTACTTTGATGGACAATTTCACTTTATTATTTTAGGTATTTTTTCTATTATATAAAGTGGGATATTGATTGGTAAAGATAAAATTAATTTTCTCCACAAGGTTGTATTTGAACAAGGATTTTTTTATGTTTAAATGAAATGTAGACTAAAATAGTAAAATACAAATGATTTGTTATTTGTAGTGATTAGAAATTACCACTACTACATTTATAGATTTCAAAGTTCCCCTCAACCATCTTTTACACTGATGCAAACAAAATTAAACCTTGAGCACTAGCCCAAATAGCCATTTTCATAGTGATACAAACAAAATTAAGCCCTAAGCACTACCCACAATTCCTATATAACATTTTTTTTTTCCCAAATAGATCTAAAAAACTCTACCATTACCATATTGCACCATCACATATCGAGTTTGAATCTAGGGACATGGATAAACATATATAATACTTGCACACCCATATCTTCATTCTATGTTATCTAGAAATATAATTTTATGTTTTTGAAAAAATCTACAACATTAACACCTAGCTTAGAGAGCCTTCATGTGTGGACATCATCTTGTCGTTGCTCTATTAGGGGAGAGGACCCAGTAGTTGTGCACCCTAACTTCACGCTTCTAATTATTCTACGTGGAATTTCAAATCACTCCCAATTTTTTACAGTAGCTTACTTGGCATGTCCCCCGATTATAACTTTTGTTTCAGGGCCACGTCATCAAATATGATGCCACATCAACATGCTATTTGTCAAGATGTAGTTGACCAATACTTGTGCATTCACATCATGGGTAGTTGAGTGTTGATGTGGCATCACATGATTGCTTGCTTTTTAGATCAAAGGAATACATTTTGCTTAATTATGGGTAGTCATGTCACAACTACTAGTCATTATATAAACAACTACTATCACAACTATTAGACATTATATAAACAACTACTATCACAACTATTGAAACATGCTCAACTACTGGGTCCTCTCCCCTATATTGTCATAATTTTAATGAGCCATTTCATCCTATTTTTTTAAATTTAAAAGTACATATCTACTTTGACCATGTGAATACAATTGCCCTCTTTCTTTTAGGTGCATTGCCACACCATTAAACGAAATCACATGCTACAATATTCACAATGATTTCCACATTTTCTTTTAAAAGTAATGAATATACAAATAATTTTCATGATTCCCTTTAAACATGTACATACGCAAATACATAAAATTTTAAAATAATAAAACAAGCATCAAAATTTAACAATTATCAAGAAAATTCACATAATAGTGACCTATGATTTTTTTTAAAAAATAAATCACAAAATAGGAACTGAAATATATTTATAAATCATTTTCCCTCGTCTACGTTGTGTTTGGGCTGTCCACCACCTTCAATTTCGGCGGGTGGTAATGCTCCTGTAATGATGAGCGCTAAAAAGTTGACAGCTGGGGATCGTTGGAGGAGGTTTTAGGCGAAGAGGAAGAAGAGAATGAAAATGTGGGATAAACGAGGAGGAACCAGGGTGCTGCTTTGGCTTTGTTCAGATGGCAAGGCGTCATGGTTGGCAGCTTCCTGCCCATGCATTTCAGGTGATTATTAACACTTCATCCATCATTTATTATTTGTTACTAGCTCTTGTGATTTAGTTCGTAATCCTTCAGTATTAATATAATCCAAACACTTGTAGAGCACAATAAAACCATAACAGGGAACCCCCTTACGGCAAGTGTTTGTACTAAGGTTGGCTTGACAAGGTTTACAAGTTACGTGCAGAAATTGTTCAAACAAATGTGTTTTGTTTAGAATAGGGGCAAGGGAAAATGCTAAAAGAATAGCTTGTTCACTGTTCATACAGAAAAGCTTTAACAATATGCCCTTCTGCGGAAATTCTGGACTATAATTATAGTTTGGATAGAATAGGGGTAAGGGTAAATACCTAGACTAGGTGAGCCTCAGTTCCCGATACCCAATGGCGTACTTCTCCGGGAGTAGGTCGATCGAAGGTTCTGTTTATTCTAGAGGTTGAAACCCAGGGGTACAGAATCTGAATAATTTATAAGGTAATGGAAAGAAATGTACGAGCTTGCAAAGGGAGGAGGTGGGACTTATACACAATTGGTGTTTGGCTTTGCCATGATCTTGGAAGCAGTCTTTTCCTTAGTTGCAATACTCCGGGCATAAGTGGAATGACAAAATTTAGTTTGTTCCTAAATTTGGTCACGCGGTCAAAACCAAGGATGCAAAATTTGAACAATATAAGGGAAGTGTGAAGAAACCTCGAGGGATTTTTCAATGGGTGTGTCATAATGGCAAATTGTTGCGTGGCTTGGCTATGACTTAATGGTGAACCTTTAGTTTTCCTTTTTTCATTTGCTAAAAATATTAAATGTTTGCAGGGGGGTTTATTTTCTCAATGTGTAGTCTATGGAGTGAGTTTTGAAACTTTTTCTGAGTGAGAAATTTGCCTGGGTTATTGGGGGAGTATTAGATGTACAATATTGTTTTATCCAGGCTTGGTAATTTGCTACTCTGGTCAAATGTGTGACAGAAGCTGGATACCTGCACGATCAGAATACCATGCCCTGAGCTATTGTTATTACAGATAAACTATGTGTTTCCATTGCCACCTGTTATTGTTATCACAGGTAAGAGGAGTATCCTTATGTTGTTATTGTCACTACGAGCAATCAGAGTGCCTTTTTCTGTTATAATTATCAGGTAAGCAGGGTGCTCTATGAAATACAAATGTATCTTGAAGTTTGAATAGTTAATAGTAGTATTGATTGAACAAGTATTTTGGTTGGAACTATCATGAAGCGTGCTTGGAGCACTACAACAAGTTTAGTGAGCATGAGAAATAGGGATCACAGGAACAGTTTAGAAATAGGGGTCGCAGGAACAGTTTTACTAATTTACAGCTATCTTAATATCAGGTGCTGACCATATGAATGAACAGATACTGCTGGTGTTGTCTTGTGACTATTGTGCATGATAGACTGATCATTAAAATATTTGTGTTTTTATTCAATTGGAGAGATGATCTCTCATTTCGATATTACTATAATAGAGTTGGATCGAGAAATGCAGGAGTTACAATAATGTATTGATGATAAAGATTAGAGCTTCTTCTCAATGTTCTTGTGAGTTTGATTTTGAGCAACACATTTGCCTGAATTCCAACTCTCAAGGATCCATCTAAATTTATTAATACAGGAAGGTGCAGCATTTTGGAGATAACTAATATTATACACTCAAGGTGGTTTTGTATTTGTAAGCCCATTCATTGGCAAATTCCACAAAGGAAGCAAGCTGTGTCTGCACCATTAAAGAACATTCTCAAAGTTATCAATAGGCATGAAAGCTGCAAAGTAGGGTTTGTTAGTTTTTTAATGATCAGATATATAAACTGAAAGCAATCAGACAATGCAGCACTTAAGACAATAAACACAGCAAGATATCCTGGGAAAACCCTCCAACTTGAGGGAGAAAAACCCAGCCAATATATCTCTTATATATTGATATAATGAGAGCAGCAATCTGCTTACAACTCAGGCACAACACAATGCCAATATTGATACAATGAATAATAGGCACCTCTCTTAGATGCAAATACAAGTGAATATGTTTCTCCTTGAAATCGATCTGCTGCTACAGAAATGACGACCTGCTGCAAGGTGCGAACTTCTTCTGAGAAATGCGAATAGATGAAATGAACTTGATTGTCAAATGAATGATCTTCATCTTGTATTTATACACAGGGGAGAGAAGATTCGCATCTCTGCATGGAAGGAAGTCGGCCCAAGAGACGTGTCTCTTAATATTATCAAGTCGGCCTCCAAGAAATGTGACTTTCAGAAAATCGCACCTCACTATAGTCGGCCCCAGATTAATAATTAAATATTAATTATTAAATGATATAAATCGAATCTTCTTTTTATTAATCGACTTAAGATAAATTGAATAGCCAAAGGCTATATTAAATTTATCTCCTCAATATCGAGCTTGGAAGTAGTCATCCAGACGCTGATCTGCATCAAAAGGGTTTTTTTGATTTTTTAAATTACCTATAAAAAAAATTAAGAAATTCAAACATTTGAATGCATTAATCAGACTGAGATCTAGCTGGTTTCCTGAAACACGGTCAGTATAACAAAGTTTAGTGCTGAAGTCAATGACTAGATTTTGTGAATCTGTACTTTAGGATAATTTGGAAGCAGTCTCTATTATAAAGACTGCAGTTGCCAGTAAATTCATTTTCTAAACTCACATTTATGTCATTATTGGTAAGCCAGCAAAGAGGAGAGGGGCTTTCGAGTTATCCATGTAAAATATCAATTCTTATTAACATTATGATTGCTAGTGGAGTGTGCAGTTTTTCTTTTGAACCAAGTACAACAATGTTAGAGATGCACATGTATATTAATACACTACTTTTCGGAAGCAAGTGATTCATTAGTATTGTGGATAGCACAAGTAGTGTGAGTATAGAGTACCATGTCAAATATTTTGGCATTGTGAACAAGGTGGCATGTGATGACCTTTGGAAATGTTTACCATTGTGCACCATTTTCATATCCCCAAACAGGCTTTTCGTATCAAGAAAACCCTACTGATAAACTCATTTCCATCCACTTTATGCATTTTACTTATGAAGTGATTTCTCTTGTATATTATAAATATTATGGGTAAATTACTAAATTGATTGCTTTTTAAGTAGAATAATGTAGTATACATTATAGACTAATAATCTGGAAATTGTTTGCTTAAGTTGTTTTGTACAGTTTCTTTTGTGTGCTTCTAAAGGTTCAAATGGAATTGAAGCTTTTGTGCAAGACGCATATATCCTGTTATAATAGTTTAGGCTTGCTGCACAAGATGTTAGTCTTGCTGTGCCAGATAACAACCTTGCTGTGCAAGGTAACCACTTTGTTGAGTGACATGCTGCACAAGATCAATTACTCTGTCCATAACAATAGCATTCCAAAATGAGTGCACTCCAAAGATTCCAAAGAGGTTACAATCTTTTCATAATATGCCAAAAGTTGTTAGATGGTCATTTGGTAGTTGCCAAGGAGGAAAACTACTTTTTCTGAAGATAGATAAAGAACAAATCTGTTCTACAAGTTATTACGAGATTGCTTAAGATTAATTTGTCTCTTAGCATAGATAAAAAACTACTTTTTCTGAAGATAAATAAAGTAGTTGCCAAGGAGGAAAACTGCTTTTTCTGAAGATAGATAAAGAACAAATCTGTTCTACAAGTTATTACGAGATTGCTTAAGATTAATTTGTCTCTTAGCATAGGTGGCATTTTTTTTAGATATTGTTATGAAAGAAATGCCACTGCCAGTATCTATATAATTCTGGTAGTTGCCGAGGAGGAAAACTACTTTTTCTGAAGATAGATAAAGAACAAATCTGTTCTACAAGTTATTACGAGATTGGTTAAGATTAATTTGTCTCTTAGCATAGGTGGCATTTTTTTTTAGATATTGTTATGGAAGAAATGCCACTGCCAGTATCTATATAATTTTATAGTCATAGGCAAGTATTACATAGTCTAGAATTCAGATTTGTATCCCTTGCAATTACTCAGCAATTGATTTGTTCCAAAAAGACTTATTTATTCATATTAAATAATAAAGGAGTTGTTACTGTGTGAGGAGTGAGTTATCTTGCGCATCAGTCTGTTTGGGAAGGGCCTGCTCACAAGGATTGGTGACAGTTTAGGTTTGTTTTTCTTTTTATGCGTGTGTGTTGTTTATTATTTCAACTCTGACTAAAGTTAATAACTAGTATACATATATTAATTAATAATATATATAAAAAACGCTGAAAGTTATCATTATCTAGGCACCTATTATTTTACTTTAATTTAAAAATATTTTCTTAAAGAGTAGGAAAAAACTTCATATTACATAACAATTTAAAAAATAAAAATTACTATTTTTACTATTCTATGTTTTATTTTGTTTTGTTTTTTAATGAAAGTATAATTAATATTATATATTTATGTATAATTTATTATTTTATTGATGCAATAATAAAATCTACTTCTAAAAATAGTTCTTTCAGTAAACTACAAATATTAATTCTTAAATAATTTAAAGAAAAATAAAGCAACTCTTAAGTAAATAGAAAAAGTTCTTCAAATAAAAAAAAAGTTATCAAGGTGAATAAATTAGTCTTTATCCCATTCTTATTTAAACATAAAGTTAGCCTTCACCAAAACGTCAAATTAAATTTGTTGAGTTTTTATTGACACAGACTCACATACTCTTTGCTTTCACTGTTTAATGTTTTCAGCGTGACAAGATTGCTGTGGCTGTTGTAAATTCTGTTTTAACTTCCTAATTAGTACTATTCAGCGTGTGAAGTTTGAATCAATTTCCTTTGTTTTGCAACTAGAAATAGTATTTCCTCTGATCTTATCACTTTCTTCAAGATATATGAGATTCCCAAAATTACATTAAATTTGCATTTCACATAGAGAGCTTAGCTTAAGTAGAGCTTGCAGTCTTGCATATACTTTGTAGACACCTGGTCAACAACCAACTTTCTTGAATCAAAATGATATTGGGTGTGCTCAACATTTTTTGGCCCTGTTGCCCTACAAATGTCAAAGATAACAGTAATTTTTCCTCAATCTGAGTTAGGATTTAGGCATTACAGGGACTGAATAGAAAGAAGGTTAACATTCATTTTGTTTCTAACCTTATGCAAATGTCTCTTGAGATATTTCATATTAGATGCATGAATTGTAGGGAGATAGTAGGGGGTGTTTTCTTCCAAAAACAACTAACGTGGATGCAAGAGCAGGATCATCTATAGCTAAAGAAAAGAAAAGAATGACAGAAAAACAAGAACAAAGGAATTTTGACAACCCTGTTAATATAAAGTCTGCATTGCTGACATATCAGAGAAAACACTCTGTTCAACCTACAACAGAAAATAAAAAAGAGTGGACTGCTGAAGTTGCTGAAGAAATCATAGAGTTACTCGATGAAAAATAGATGATTATCTCCAGCTAAATGAGGTACATCTACACAAGAAGCTGAAGCAAGACAAGGTGATTTTAACAGCCCTGTTAAAGATTTTTCTCTATTTGTAGACAAAGAAGGATGTGAAGCCCCTAGTGCAGAGATTACACAGACTATAACCAGCAAAGAAGCAGGAGCTTTTAAAAAACTCCAAAGAGACAATATCGGCTCTGCCCATCTTCATTCATCATTATTGGACTTCGTGTGCAGGAGAAACAATGGAACAACATGAAGTAGAAGTGGAGAACCTTGGCAATGAAACTAGCTCTTTCAATTTCATTTCTGATTGCTGCACCAACTGGTGAGGCTCCCATTAAGACCATTTCCTTATCAACTCTGCCACATTTTCATGGGCTAGCCACTAAAGATCAGCCACAGTCTTATCTGAGTTTGATTGGTTATATAGAAGAAATGGCTATCAAGATAATGCAAAAGATTGAAGTTATTTCCGGCCACTTTGAAGGATGTAGCTTTTTGTCGTTCATGAAGCCCTGTAGAAATAGCATAGAGACCTGCACAGAGATGGAGAGCTTTTTAACGAATTACCAAGCCTGCTGTAAGGGGAGGGATGCTTGGGAAAAAATCTTCCAAATGATGCAACAGGAAGAAGAGTTGCTGGAAGATTGCATGAGTGGTTCCAATTCAACTATCAAAGATCTGGGTAGGATAGGTTAGAGGAAGGATTGATCAAGCTCATCTTCTTGAGAGGCATTCATGAAGATTGCTTGGATGCAATAAACCTCATGGGAGGAGATGTTTTACAGCTCAGATATGACAAAATCTATGAATTGTAGAAGTACTAATCAAGATCAATGGCAAGGAAAGCTGGAATTCAGTGAGCTTTCACCTCCAAATGGACAGAATTTGCAGGAGGAATAACAAAAGCTGAGATTGGACATTTGCTGGAAGACATGAAGATGGATATTATTAACACCATGGCTACATATATGCATTGCAAGCAAAGAGGAAGCAAGAAGAGGCCGAGTGAGCCTTGGGCTTCTTTTGTGCCATATGTAGGAAGAAGAATCCTAATGGCTATTGTCCATTGAGAATGAAGATTTTTGGGATTGAGGAGGAAAAGAAGTTTATTGTCTACCCACAAATAGTTCTTGTTAAGAGGGAGGAACAAAAAAATTAGATATATTTCATTGCTCTGTGGAGGCCATGGTAACAAAGGCTTCAATATCAAGGTATGTCTAACGATTCATAGTTTAAAATTTCATATTGGGTGACTACCTCAAGGAGTATGGTAACCAATCCCACCACCATGGGCGAACAATTTTCAGCCACACAATCAATCCTCAACAGGACAACAATGGCAACATCCTAGTCGATCATGAAAACAATCTTGGTACTGACAGCAAGTTTGGCAACTCCAATAGCCTAGCCTAATATTTCTTCAACAAGATTTTTGTAACACGCCAACCCTTCAATGCAGTAAAAATTCCCAAATTTACACCTTGCGAGTAAATAAATTAGGCAACAAGTCATTGCAATAAAAATTTTCTTTCTTTTATTGAAAATATACGATAAGATGCCATATCATATTACAATAAAGATTCCAATTGATTACAATAAATTCATAAGTTACAACAATACAAGAATACATACATTTTCAACATAGCTCCAATGAGCTTTAGAACAAATAGTTGTAATACGGTCCAAGATCCTTCCTTTCAAATCTTGGTTCTTTTGTCGCCTGCTATGGAGGAGAAGCATCACTCAGGCGCTTTTCCGCCAACCACAAACTCATAATGCGGTCCCCCGCACATCTATCATTTAATAGATGGCCCTTCCCTTTGAGGAAGATATTGGTAGAGTAACCGATAATGATAACCAACTGAGCATAGTGCTATGTCCTACATAACTAGAACTTTTAAACCCACAATCTTTGTCTAGCATGTAATACTGGATCACGGTGAACTGACAGTATAGTCTCGGTAGTCACACAATCTAGAGTGGAGTCTCAGACATTCACACTACTTTAGCCAAAGAGTTCTCATTCAGTACTTCAAATGAAGTCATCTATCACATACACTACTCAGGGCCGATTTGACTTAAGGCTATCTTAAGCTACGCATAGGTAATTCCTTCAATGGATAGTCCATCATCCCAGACAACCTACAACCATATTAATCTACTTGGAATAAACTACTTAACTAGTAAGTACACAAGCTAGGTATTTCCTTCAATGGATAGTCCATCATCCCAGATAACCTACATACATACACATAAATACACAAACTCCCTCCCATATTGGACTATCTCTCCTAGGAGTAAACACAAGCTTTCCTAGTTAAATCAATAATTTAGCTAAGTTTACCATATGCGCCTTTCATGTTCAATCATACCTAGTATATAATACTTATGATAAACACCCATCTCTTACTATGGAGTAAATACAAAGACATTGCATGGTCTCAATCGAAGAATTGTCATATCCAAAAGATGATTCCATTCAAGAGTATCACCTTTTTGACTAAAAGGGTTTACACTATGAGCCTACTCTTGTCAATACGATATCTTTATATTTAAGTGTGTATTGACACTAATCAAGAAACAACTCTATCCCACTAGGTTTCACTAAACCTCTCAACCCTAAAGTAACCCACTAGTTATCTATAATCAAATAACTAGCTACGAGCAACCCATGTTCAAACATATCTAGTATAATTAAATACCTATGTCAAGCAATCTCTTCGACATATCTAGTATAATTAAATACCTATGTCAAGCAATCTCTTTGACATATCTAGTATAATTAAATACCTATGTCATCAACATATCTAGTATAATTAAATACCTATGTCAAACAATCCCTTCTATCATGGAGTATTTACAAACAATGCACAACATACAAAGCATATAGATTCTACTTTTCTTTCAAAGTAAACATTAATTTTATCTAAGTATCTTCTAGGCTAGTTCAATCATTCAAAAATAGCATAATCAAGAAAATAGAATAATAAAAAAAAGAATATTCCCATGCCTGTATTATAGCTTCCCAATTCGACTAGCTGCAGTCACAGCTCCTTTAGAACAACAACTCTTTCCAAAAAGACTAACAACTTCTTATCTCTCAAGTTGACAATTTTTCTCTTTCTTAAAAGACAACTAAAACTTCTCTTTAAAATTACAAGACTCTCCCTCACAAATGATCGGAATATTGCAGATGGAAAGGCTCTCTAAAAGTAGATTGTATGCACACGGAATAATGCATGAATGAGTGAGAATGTGATGTCCCCAAACAAAGAACTCTTTGCTGCTATTTATAATTTTATACAGAAAACAAGCAACTATTCTGCCTATAGTCTAGGCATGAAAATGACAGTTGCAAACATACAAAGCAACACCACTATCACAACTTAGAAAGGTGGCGAATTCTCAAGCTAATGCTCAACATAATCACCTACAAGTCGACTTGTTTAGTGACAACAATTTGAAGACTTATTCAATCAACATATGCATAATTCGAATTGTCACGATGAAGAGACATCTACAACAACTTAAATTCAAAGGTGGCGCCATTTCCATTATAATTTCCTTCATATTTGGCACGGTTCAACTTCCATAAGAATCAGTCAACTTCTATCTTATGACAGGAAGTTTCTATCAAACTTCTTAGAGGATGAATCGACTTGAGCATATAAATATGCTAGACAAATTCAAGGCTGGTCTTACTAATGGCATCGACCAAGTCAAACATATTATTGACAGCAATACCATGTTATAAATCACGCGTCATACAATATGATAATCAGTTTACACAAACAGTCATTAGCTATTTAATTGATTTCATTTGACATAGTCAATGACGACTATTATCGCCCTCCATTCACATAGTCTCTATTGACTATAATAGCCTTTATAAATCGGCTTCAATTGAATGAGAGATAGTCAAATTCTAATAACATTTATATTATGTTAAATATATATTATTATATATATATTATATTATATACATATATAACCATTAATATATTTACATATATATATATATTTATATATATTTTAAGCCAATAATGTAAGCATACACTCGATATATATATAAGTACAGGCAAGATAGTATATAATAAACACATTATATTGAATGTATGCATATATATATATGTATAAACGTATATGCCTCTATGTACACGTATGTGTAGGTATATCTATATTGATGCATCCGTATGAGCATGTCCATTCGCCAACGTACACATGTATCGATATACATATACATATGGATACGTGTATATACTATACATATATATATATGTTCACATCCGATTCACATATAGATATTCACGATTACCATCATATTGATAAGTGTTTACCTGTGGTACATCTATACATATGCATATACATGTCGTTAGATCCCATTGACATGCATGTGCATATATATACACATACTTCCACGTACATCCCACTTGTCAATATAATCATAATAGTACAAGAAAGATCTCAAAAGCTCAAAATAGATAAACATCACCCAATAATGCATGCAATAGCAAACAAGTCTTTCAAATGCAGACATAATCGCTAAGGATGACTTACCAACTTCCCACAAACTGACTCAACTCAATCATTCTAATGTGGTGTGTGTATATGCTCAGATAGTTTACTTTTACCGGTTACCCAACCAAGATTGTCTTCTAAGAGATACTTCCCCTCCACTTGGAGGAATGAACATTTACCTGCATCCACTAAAACATGCACACAACAGTCAATTGTTCACAACATATGTAGTGCATATAAGCATCTCCGAAGTTAGAATTATAATAATTCAATAACCATCAATTCACATATATGCAGTATTTCACTATGAATAACATCAACTGAGATAACATCAAATGAGACAACATCAATTGAGATAACATTCACATTGATAATATGGTACAAGCACAATTTATTTATCTCTAGAATTCACATTACATTCACATTTTACCCTACATAGTAATAGTAAATAGTAATTACACAATTGGGGTGTAACAGCCTTTTGCGTAATCCTCCTAGTAACCCAACCCCTACAAGCACCACAAATACTTGTTGAACTTGCAGCAAACTCTAACAACAAGCAAGTTTAGTAGGTTTATAATATGAGGTGTCAGGCTATTCCACATATTTGATAAATATAAGTTGGATACACCTTCATTCTAATAGGGTGTTAGAAAAGCCTATGCCCCAAATCATAATGAAACATGAGGAAGAGCTTGAATGTGCAAACCATCAACCCATCCAAGAAACCTCACAACACCATTGAAATCCATTGCCAAAGGAAGCTCTCTCTCCCACATGCCCCTTACCTAAAATGTTAGTTCAAAAGAGGGAGGGCTCTCAATCAAAATTTGGCTTTATAGGGAAGCTAACAAATGTATGTGTTAAAATACCATTGTTCTATCCAATTAAGAATGCTCCAATTTATACAAAATCAGTTTGAGTTGAGGAACTAGGATGAAAACAAAAGGACCCACAAACTATAAAGGTGGATGGACATTTGTTGATTTGTTGCTCGGCAAGGTTGTTCCACCCAAATATTTTATCATGGGATTCTTGTTGTTAGTGTTCACATAAGTAGCCTACTCATTAAGAATTCTTTGATAGATCTTGGAACTATCATTAGTATCAAGACAAAGGAAATAATGAACCAAATTGAACATCAAGGTCTCCATCCCACTCTTATAGTTCTCCAACTAGTTCATAGATCTATTGTTTATCCAAAAGGATTACTAGAGGATGAGGTTATTTTAGTGGATTCGTGGGTTGACTTCATGGCATTGCAACATAAAGCCAACCCAGGAGGCTATCTCCTTATCTTGGGAGGATTTTGGCTTGCCTTTGTTTTTGATTAATAGGAAAAACAGATTTTGGAGGGACCCAAAACCCTTAAAAACAAAATGCAAACACAAGGAAAAAACACAGCCAAACAACAACCAACCAACAACGAACTAAAAGCAATAAAACAGCCATAGGACTATTTCATATTCTGTAGAGTATCCGCCACCTCTAGCTCCTGGTTGTATAAGTTTTGATGAAGATTAACCAAGTTCAGTAACTCGTTCTTTTCCTCCTCGAAAGATTTCTTTTTGCTCCCCCTTGTCCTCGAGCTTGGGCCCTTTGATTCTGTCTGCACCTATTTCTTCCCTTTTTCTTTATTTGACTGCTCTTTCTTTCTACTCTCCTCAGGGATCCCATCAGTAATCTGCTCCTCTCTCAATTCTTTGAGCTTCTTTGTTAGAATCCTAAAACCCTTAGCATTGTTTTTTATAGAGCAGTGGCTAATCTTTAATATATTCTCCATATTTCTATTAGTTTCCTGAACTTTCTCTTACAAGTTAGTCATCTGTTTTTCAAAATCCATCTTTAAAACATTAATAGAATCCTCAAGACCATCAATCCTGTTCTTCATCTCTCTGTTCCCAACCCCTGGCTGATCTTGATCCTCATTTGTATTTTTCTCTTGCAGGGCTCAAACTTTGATATTAATTTTGTTGATTTCTAGAAAGAACCATTTTGACAATTTAAATTGGTTAGTAACCCCTTCCCTAGCAAGCCCCAAGACATCATAAATGTTGATGTTATTAGCAGCTTCGGGCTGCTTCTTCCAGCCTACACAATTTGAGATTAAATCAAAATAAATAATAGCCTATCGACATTTAATTTGATATTGAGATTATTAATATCTACTTGTACTTGGGCTGACCTATATTGTTATTTTGGAAAATACTTATTTATCTTGGTGGCCGACCTAGTTGAGGAGTCACCTAATTTTGTATATATACAAGGTTGAAGTTGTCATTTGGAGATAATTAAGTTCATTCATTATAATTCGCATTCCTACAGAAGTTCGCACTTGAGCAGAAGATCATCATCTTGCAGTAGCAGGCCGAATTCAAGGAGAAACATATTTGTTTGTATCTTTGCATCTAGGAGAGGTGCTACTATTCATTGTATCAAATTCGCCTATGTGCTGGGCCTGTGTTGTAAAGCAGATTTCTGCTCTTATTCCTTCATTATACGAGAGAGATATTTGCTGGGTTTTTCCCTCATGTGAGAGGGTTTTCCCAGGATATTTGGTTGTGTTCATTGTCTCATGTGTTGTATTTTCTGAATGCTTTCTTTCTGTATATCTGTTCTTGAATACAACAACAATAAATCTCCTCTTTGTTAGCGTGGGGATAAGTAAAGTCCTTAGACAAATAGGGAAAGTTTGCAGCACCATGGTTATCTTTGTCAATGCCTTTCTTCGAAGATTGGATCCCAATAGCTATTTTGTCGACCACTTTCTCCTTACCTTTGCAAGACGCTTCCCCTTTAGACTTCAATATTTTTTTCCCCTTCTGTTGAGTATTATCCCCTTCCTCCTCCCCTGTTTGTGAGCCCTTGATCCAGGAGATAGTCCTCTTCACTTTCTTTTTAGGGGAGTTCTTACCAACGCTCTTTCTTTCCCTTTGACCCTCTCCCTCAGACGGTAGCACAAAGAACACTTCCAAATAATATTATCCCTCATCTTCTTACCTCCAGTCCTCATCATCCTCATCCTCACTTGTATCTAAACTCATATCAGAGTAGTGAACAACCATCGGTTGTTTTTTCTTAACATTCCCCTTCCTTCTCGGACTTAGCATAGGGGTTTGTTTTTTAACATATTCCATAATAAGGAGGATTAACTCCTCATGCAAAATAGACAATATGTTATTCCATAATAAGGAGGATTAACTCCTCATGCAAAATAGACAATATGTTATTCCATAATAAGGAGGATTAACATATTCCTTAGCAACATAATCCAAAGAAGCTGCAACCAAGGAAAATTTGAAAGGCATCTTTTGAATTACTTTCACACAGGGCACACCTGTTAGGAAAGGCGAAACGCCTTCTACACAAATTATCAACAATAAGTATTTTATTTTGAACTATGATTGAAAAGAAAATATTGATCTTAGGGATGAGCATCGGGTTCCAAAGAGTGCTCCAAAAAGGGGGAGGAGTCTGTTGCTCCATCAACATCCCAAAACCCGAAGCAGTTGAGTACAAACCATCCAAAGAGGGGTGCGAAATCAACTTGTTAACTTTTGGGCAAGAAGGGATATGAATCAGAGAAAGGAAGTGCTGAAGCACCTGTAGAGTTTGATCCTCTTCATTTGATCCTCTTCATGATCTTGAGCATTTTCAGCTGGTGGGTGGTGAAAGACAAGAGTCTTGGAGCAGCTATGAGGGTAGCGAAGACCAAGAAACAAAGTTCTGACTTTGAAATGCAGCCTATCAGCAGTTCACCATCCTTGCATTCTTATGAGTGGGAAGGTCAATTCATGTTAGCCATTGAAGATGAAGTGCAAGCTCTATCCAAATCTGACCACACATATAGTTTTGTTGAAGAATTCCTATGGAAAGATCAGATTGAAGAGAGATGAAAAGGAGTTAGGGATGGAGTCACTCTTCCTAATTTGCAATTCATCAAAGATTCCTTGGAGATTATGAAATCAGAGTATCTACGCTTGATTAGAGATCGAGATTATGCCTATGAATTCGCAAAGAAGACCAATAGTGCAGTCCAAGAAAAAGAGGGAAAGGTTGATGAGCTTACTCTTGAGCTTGAATCAACGAAGGACATGTTAGAGAATGCTTAATTGTCTTTATCGGAGGTAGAAGATCAGCTAGCTGATTTCAAACATCTCAGAGAGCATGAGGACGAGTTACACTTTGTGATTAGTAATCTTCTGAGGTTGTTGGTTAGTGAATGCATAAGTGGGTTAGAGGATGTAGTTTCCACTTTGGAAGAGTTGGAACTTAGAGACATCCACATCTTTGACATCAAGGTGTTAACCAAACTTGCCTTGGTAGTTGCTGAAAATCTTATTACAACAAGAAGGAGAGGAGATTTCAGATTTGTTATCCACGAAGCATGGGAGGAAGAAGGACCAAAACAGGAAGTGTACAAACAATCCACCCTTGGGTTGAGTGTTGTTTTAAATCATACTAGTCTATTCTGGGAATTGGATTTGAAGACAACAATTGTTCCATGCTCCATAGTTGTAGATGCTTTCATGGATCGGCTTCAAGGGTTCACCAAAGAAGTCACTAATTTTTTGAGTGTGAATTTGGTTTTGATTGGCACTTGGAGATGTGTTGTGTACTTCTTCCGGTGTGTTGTGGATCATTCTTGGTTGGGTATCCTTGTTTGGCATCCTCAACGTGGTATGACAAAGCTTATTGGGTATGGTAGGAAGGATCCTTGGAGGGATAAGGAGCAAAATTTCAGAATTAATGGTGTTATGACCTTCCTTACCAACCATTTGATGGTCCCATTTGTTCATCAACAAATGGATTGGAGATAAATTTTAAGTATGGGTTGGAGAGATGAATGGATGGTTTCTCTTGGGAGTGTTCCTTGGCTTAGACAGGGGCAGATTTTGAGACATGAGATGCTGATTGGTTGTAGAACAGCCACCTTACTTGAAGAGTTACTCTCGTTCAGGAGAGTTGGTTCATTATTTCTTGTCAAAGAGGTGGAAGATTTCAGTTGGAGATTGTTTTGGTGTGTTTTCCAGTCACTTATGAGTTGTTTGCGTGCAATAGAATGCTCATTTCACGTGCTCATACTTGGGAATTCCTATGGCATTGCTATTATTCCTTATGTAGAGCACATTGTACTTTGCTGATCCCAGCCTTGAACAACAGTGATTATTGGTTTCTTCAGACTTTCTCTACTCTCAGAGTTCATCTTATGGGGGTTTGTGATGCAAATTTTGATAGTTTCCTTACAATATTGGTTCAGGCCAGCGAACCCTCACATGCTTTGGTTCATCATCTTGAGACTCTTGGAATTGGAACAAATAGTTTGTTTAGGAGTCTTCATGGTTGTGTGAGGTATTATGATGATATATTTGTTGATCTCTTGCGAGGGATGGCTTTCCTCTTTGCCAGAAGATTTGAGGGAGTTACATATGCAGTCATGGCTCTGTTCGATACCATATGGAGATACGCTAAGTATGGTTTTGATTTGAGCAGACTATCCTTCCTATTGCCTAGGATTGTGTCAGACATTGGCTTTGCAGATATTGACTTCTCAGAGTTTTTTGGGCAAGAGATGGTGTAGAGAATTGATTTCAGTTCTTTCAAGTTTTTCAGTTTGAGTTTCATGGATGGTAACCTTTTGGGTTATAGGGGAGGTTAGTGCAAATTTGGTACAATGTTTTCGCTTGTGTGATTAGAGTAGTGCAACATCAACATGGTGGGTCCTTTCAGAGATGGACATGGGACCTTGGGATCCTACTTGGTTTGGTGTGGATTAGTTTAAATTTCTAGAGTTGTGGTGCCATTGCTTGAGGACAAGCAATCTTGGGAAGGGCAGACTGTGATGTCCCCATTTTAGCTCTACATTCTTTAGTGGCTGTTAGCCTATTTTCGGAGGCCCGTAGGCTAGCTAGATGTGGAAATTAGGGTTTCCTATTTTGTAGGAGGTTTCAGTTAGGCTTCTGAGGGTTTGCATGCAGGGGTTTGGTAGTGTGTTTTTTGGATCTTTCTAGGTTTTCAAAAAGCTTCAGAGAGATGTGACATGCATTTCAATCAAGAGTTTGCATGCAGGAAAGGTTTCTGGGTTTTCAGAGAGCTAAAGAATGGTATAACATGTATCTGCATCTGATGACCTTTCTTGGACTTACTATTTTTAGTAAGTTACGATGGCTGCCCGGATTGTGCTCAAAATGAGTTTGGAGACACTATTTTTAGCACTATGCTATTTTTAGTAAGTGCTATATATGGCAATGCTATTTTAGTAGCAGTTCTATAGTTCAACACTTCGTCTATTTCTGGCAATAAAGTAGTTTTGTTTGGCCAAGGTGTCTCCAGTTTTCTTGGGCTCAAAAAGGAAAGTTTTAACTTAAGTCATATAATGTTTTATTATTACTTTTGGACCCCATGCCTAGACGTATGACTTTAAAGTTGTTTTTAAAAGAGAGACTTAATGTGGATGTCCAAGTTGAAGAATTAAATATTTAAAAGTGAAATATTAGCCAAAGCCTTTTGGACGCCCAGGGAGTTGAATCAAAAAGGTGATTTAAAATTATTATTTCAAATAATTGATTGGGCATCCTTCTTGGAGGTTACTGAAGTGATTCGTTTTCCAAGAAGAGAGTTATATATTCAGTGCCTTGCTCCATCATTTGGTATCCATGAACGAAATTATGTTGAATTGCTGCTGAATTGAATTAAGAGCTCTTGCTTTGAGGAACACATACCTCCTAGCTTCATCCATTCAGTTTCGTACTTGAAAGATAGTACCTAGCTGGATATTTCTGAAGATTGTGCTTCATCCAAGAGTGCAGGTTGAGTTTAGTTTTGATATCAGAATGCAGATTGCTATTGTATAACCTGTTTTCAATGTTGTTGGAAATGATTGGTTGAAACACGTTTTTGTTTGTAGCTTCACAAGCGAATTTATTTTGGTTTTGGGTATTGGTGCTAGTTGTTCTACTGTACAAGGAGCCTCACTTCTCCAATTTCCAGATTTTATCTTCAAGTTTTCTGATTTTGGGAATAGGTCGACCTCCTCTTGAGGTCATACTTTCTAGGTTGAAGTGCATTGGGATTTGTGCCAATCATTCTAAGCTGTTTTGGCATTGTTTGCTGATTGGTTCTTGGTCGCCTAGTTTATTGGCTTCATTTGCTTTTTCTGTTTGGAGTCAATCGGAGCTGATTTGACAAAGTTGTGATCAATCTAGTGAATTCATAGCATGCTGATCTGATTTTCTGTTATTTGTTGTTTCTTATCAGATCTGATATATTTCTGATTTAGGCTATTTATTTGCATTAAAACATTTTGTATTGGTTAGGGAATATTCTCTAACAATTCGGAGTTGTTTTGAAGACATTATTCTATCTAATTGTGCAGCTGAAGCTATATTTGTAATATCAGCCTTTATATTTCTGCACTTATTTTCCTATATCTTTCACTCCCACTGAAGAAGTGGTTTAGTTGTATTTATATTTCATTTTGTTTAATTTACTTCTGCTGAATAAGTGGTTGAGTTGCTTCCATGGTCGGTTTGCCGTCTAGTTGTTTACTATGTGTTGGCGTTACAGTTCACACCTCTGGAGTGCGTATTGGCAACGAACAACTATGCACAGTATTAACTGCTCTTCAACTTAGGAGGGGAAGCTCCCTCTTTTGCTGATATGCTTGAAAAAGTAAAGTAATCTAATTCCTATCTTTTTTGACTTAGTTGGAAGAGGCACAAGGTTAAGAAAACCAATACATTGTAGCCAAGGTTTATCTCTGGTTTTGCAGATCTTAACTACAACTAGGCTAACGCTTAAACTATCCTATTTCTCAAGAAAAACAGAGCATGAGGACTTAGGAGCATGGAATAATTGACAATAAAATTTATATCAGGATTCCCAAGGAGGAGGAACCCCTATTCGAGGTGCAGGTTGATATGAAGGTTATTGGTAACAACATCAAACGATAAACTTTATTTCTAAATTCCCAAGGAGGAGGAACCCCTATCTGAGGTGTAGATATGAAACAAGCTTATTGGAAACAACACTTAAGCGACAATCTTTATTTCTAAATTCCCAAGGAGGAGGAAGCCCTATTCGAGGTGTAGATATGAAAGAAAGACTATTAATCACAACATCAAACAATAAACTCTATTTCTAAATTCCCAAGGAGGAGGAACCTCTATCCGAGGTGTAGATATGAAACAAAGCTTATTAATCATAACAAGAATAAATTTGGGACAGCAAATTGCATAACGAGATACGCACACAATGAATGATCAAACCAACTTTTTATTTAACTAAGTGAACAACTACAAAATAGCAATATTGCACGGCAAGGTGGGCACAACAATTTGTTATTGTAGCAAAAGTTAAAGTACATATGAGCAGGGTGCTCTTATTTATAGAACCTCAAAGGAGTAGGGAACCCTAAAATCTCCTTGAGTTAACATTAGTCTTGCAAGCATGCAAGAGTTTATTATTAAGTCTAAATGCATGCAACCTAACAGTTAACTGGAAAAAACAACATCAATTAACTAATTCTAAACTATACTAAATGGACATTGCAACATGCAAGTCCTTATTGAAATGAGAGTCAACTGATAACTAACATCAGTTAACTAAATCCTAACTGAAAGCTCCACATAGGTGACTCCAAAATAGACGTGCACAAAGGTGGGACAACGAGTTAACTTGGAAAGAGCCATCAAGTTAACCGCTGTGTCAAATGCCTATCTTGAAGAGGTGGGACGTCCTATCCACTGGTTGTGACCTTGAGCAATTAACTCCTCCAAGAAGTTGTCAACTGCCTCATCATCGGGAAGTCATCACATGTATCAACTGTCAATTCATTGCTTGTCAGCAATTTGAGTAATCCTGGAAATATTTGCACACTCAAATTGACAGTTTACTGACTGGTAACTCTGGCGGCTCCACAATTGGAGTGATGGCCTCTGTTTCTTCTGCATTTTTATACTTCTGATGCTTTTGACGCTTTTCACGTTTTTCTCCATGGAAGAGTGTTGCATGATGAAATTGCGAAGTTTGACCACGAACACTTTAGTTGTGAGAAATGCACACAAACTCGTTGCCTACGTAGAATTCCAACGGTATTCAACCCTCTAAACTGGCCTTGGAAGACAATCAGCTATACGAGGTATGAAACCATGTGGACTTTGAGCGACTATGCCTATCAAATTGTTTGAATCAACCCTTCGGATGCGCTTGATGCAAGTCTATGTTAGCTGTTTTGATGAAATTGTGAATTAAAACCAATTTGGTCTTGAATTCAGTTTGAGTGAATTGCATTTTGAAAAACTAGCCTGTTGACTGTAAACACGACTATGTTCTGACAACTTTTTTGGTGAGGCCTAAAAATGGCTTCTGGTGAGGCTAAAAATACCCTGTCGAGGGGCAATTTTTACAAAAAATTTTGAGACGTGGGTTTTGTAGAGAAAATGATTCTAAGCCAACCTAGATTGTCAGAAATTTGTAAAACTGACTTTTACTTAGGCTTGCAATGACTTTTCGGTGTAGAAGTTGCAAAGGGCACCGGGTTATTTTTTCCCGAAAAAATTTGACATATGGGTTTTGTTGGCACATGCGAGCTGAACAAACCTAGTTCCTCCGGTTTTTGAAATTTTGACTTGAAAACCCTAATTTGAGGGGGTAGCGGGACAATTTTTCCTGAGAAAAACTGGCACATGGGTTTTGTAGGTGCCAATGAGCTGAACACACCTAGATTCTTCGTTTTTCAAAAAATTGACTTCTTGGCCAACATGCAAAAGAATCTTCGGAAAAAAAGCACATTACTTCAAAATGAGAAGTAGTGGGGCAATTTTCTCGAAAATTGTTGGAACATGGGATTTGCTGCCAATGCTATGCTGAGTGAACCCAGATGACCAGATTTTGAAAAAGATGTCGTTTACTTTGACATGCGAGAGAAAACCTAAGACAAGGATAGAGGAATTTTGAGAGAGAAAATAGAAGTTATATTTTGCCTCTGAAAATGACGCCTATGCCTTGAATCGAGTTTGATGAAGTCTAGAATGCATGCAATCAAAAGATGAAGTCTAGAAAATAAATCCTCTGAGCAATCTGGACCTGGTGCTGTGAAGAACACTGAAAAATATCACTTGTAGCGCCTTCAGATCTTGCTTGCACGAGAAAATATGTGTTTTCCTTCAACCTGTGATGAGAATAATGGACGCCCAAATGCCTTAATGAATAAAATTTTGTGAAGTAAGGCGTCACTTTGCATGCAAATAACCCTAAAATGGGATGCCAAAATATTATTGGACCCCATTTCAGTTAACTGAATGAAAAATAAACCCTAAATTGGGCATCACCTTGCATGCATAGATAAATTCGCCATATGCATGCAAAACTGAGTCATTTTGAGGTCGACTTGGAAGTTGAATTGGAGTTTAAATATTATTTTAAGTTGAGTTCACAAAATCCTCCATTATAGGGCGCCCAAGTTCACTTTAGTTCAAAAAGTCAAAGTTTGACTTTAGGCGCCAACTCCAGACTTAGAAACTTTTTTTGAAAATTTCATTTGCAAAACGTCACCGGAGGCTATGTTTGATCATTGATTTTGATTGATTGACGTGTCCAATAGACTGGCTGACAATTTCATTGAAGAGCAGGATCAAAACTGAAAAGGAGCTCCTTGAGGTTGCAAACCCTAATTCTGACTTTTGAGCCCTCAAAATTCTGGGCACCCCTGGCCTCCAAGGGCGCTTTTTCTCCCAAACTTAGTCAAATTTCAATCAATTTTCATCATTTTGAACTTGATTTTGACCCCACTTCATTCTGCACTCTTTGGCACTTGACAAAACTCCCGAGTTGGCTGACAGGTCCACTGCGGAGCTAGCTCAATTCCGAACATGATCTCTTGGAGAGCATAATCCTTAAAACCTTCATCTGACAAGTCAAAAACTTGAGCGCCCTTGGCCTCTAGTGGCTCTTTTATTTCCAGAGATAGCCATTTTCACAATGTGCTGATTCTCCACTCAATCTCCGGCTGTAGGCTACTAACAAGTTTTTTGACTTGGCTGAGACATGCAATGGAAAGCTTGAAGCATCACAGACAAGATGAGAATTTGAGCTAACCCAAACAACTGCATTTGAGGGCTCAAAACCCTAGGCGCTCTTGGCCTCCAGGGGCTCTTTTGTGCTCTGAATTGATATTTGACAATGACTTTTATCCTTTTGTTTGACTCTTGATTCAGGCAGTTCGGCAACTCAGATTAACCCGTTGATGGATTCGTTGCGAAGCCTGATCAAGTTTGAGATAAACATTTTGGAGGTCATTCGTCAAAAGAGTCTCATTTGGTACCTCAAAAGTTTGGGCACTCCTGGCTAGTAGAGGCGCTTTTTTGCTCCAAAGTTAGTCAAATTTTGAACAACTTCATTTCCTTCATTCTTCACTTGATCTGCAATTTTGGGCGTTGGACAGGTCTCGTAGACTTGTAACTGGATTCATCGTGAAGCTGACAGGATGTTGAGCAAATGCTTTGAAGAAGACAGCCTTCGAAAACCACATCTGGTTGCCCAAAATGATGGGCGCCCCTAGCCAGCAGGGGCACTTTTGCCTTGGTGATCTTCAATTCAACGTCCGTTTTATGTGTCCATTCGCTCAACCGCTGTTGCTGTTTGATAAGTCCTGAAAACTAGCTAACAAATCCATTACGAAGCTGGGCTGAAGTTGAGAAGATCATTCTGGAGATAGTCAATGCAAAAACTGACATATGATGCCTTGAATTCTTGGGAGCCCCTAGCCTATAGGGTTCGTTTTTATTTTTAGACAACCATTTTTCAACTTGCTTCGTTCTTCATTCAATCTTCAAATTCAGGGCTAGACAGATCCTCTGGACTAGCTGGTAGGCTCGTCGTGAAGCTGACAAGATTCCAGAGAAGTCTTCTTGGAAGTTACAAATCTCAAAAAGATGATCTGAGCCTCTGAAACCTTGGGAGCCCCTGGCTAGCAGGTTCTCTTTTATTTTCAGACAAATTTTTTGATGATTTTCTCCTCAATGAAAATTCCCTCCGTGACAAAGCATCATTTTGAACATATCTCGCCATAGAATCTTCACCGGAGTGTTTTAAGCTTAGATTTCGACATTTGGCATTTGGCCATCTGCCGTTGTTGACCTCAGAGGTCCTAACTTTTCTCTTGAAAAAGTGAAATAGACCCACCAACCTTAAACTAACTTTTTCTTGATTCTGACTACACTATTGTGATCGTGAAGTGAAATAAGCCAATCAAAATAATTTTCAGTCAATTCTGACAAGATCCTATTTTCTAGGGTTTTTTCTAAAAAATAGGGGTCCGAAAACCCTAATTTTCAAAATTTTCAAATTTTGCTAGTATCTTCTAGACAAAAAACCCACAAAAAGCCCATACTTCGTTTGCCCAAAAAATTGACTTTTGACAACAGTTTTACAAGGTTTAGACTATTTTAAGCAAAATGCCTTAATGAAGCAAATAATTTGTTTTGGGTACAACACAATGTAATTCCGCTCCCACTAAATAAGTGGTTGAGCTCTTATGGTCGGTTCACCGCCTATGCTTTACATTTCCAGCATTTACTTTTTCCTTCATGGTCGGCTAGCCGCCTACCACATTGTACTTTTGATTCCAGATTTCATCTAACGATCCCCTCGCGCCGTATGCTCTCACCTTGCCCACATTGGGATCTTGGTGATCAGAAAGTGAAGGGTTACCTTTCAGCTGGTTATATTTGTTGGGTTAATGGTAACAGTGAAGTTTATGTGCTAATAATTTCAAAAACAACCTAAGGGGGATATTTCATGTTCTTAAACCCATCTGCCATGGTTTGATACTCCTCAAATATTTGAGAAGCCTCATGCTCATACTGCCTCTTGGTTAGTTCTACAACTCGACTGAAATCCATTGTGATAACTTTGAATTTTACTGTTCTCCCAATAGGATGGCAAAAACTTGGCTCTGATACCACTGAAATATCCCCCTTACTTTTTTCCAAATTTTTACACAAGAGTTTCACTTGTTAACGTTAGATAAATGAAAGATAACCAAACTAAATTGCAACCCTTCACTTTTTGAGCACCAAGATCCCAGTGTGGGCAAGGTAAGAGCATATGGTGGAAAGGGGATCTTGTTAACTATACTGGAAAGCTGGAAATACAATGTATTGGCAGCAAGCCGATCAATCTAGAAATGAAAGTACTAAGGCGGCAAGCCGGCCTCTTCCACTTTTTAGTGGGCTACAATGAAAGTAAAGTACTGAAATATAAATGTTTAGGCGACAAGCCAACCTTTTCCACTTTTCAGCGGGTACAACAAAAAGTAAAGTACTGAAATGAAATGTCTAGGTGGCAAGCCAGCCTCTTTCACTTTTCAGCGTGTATAAAAAATAATAAAGTGCAAAAATATAAAGAGAGCTGATCAATACTATTGATTCAGTGTTACAATAGCATGTTCAACTGCACTAGAAAGGAGATATACCTATCAAAAGATAGCCAGAGTGTTAGCTTTTAATCTCCACTGTAAATATAAGGATTTTTTATATGAAAATATGAAGATAAAGAAGAAATACCAGGTCTGATATAGAAATAGTAGTGATTAGAAAATCAGGTCAGCAATGCCCTAGCTCACCAAAATGCTCATAACTCACCCGAATCTCCTCCGATTGACCTGAAACTGAAAGCAAAAGATGCCAATATGCTAGGCATCCCAAACACAACAGCAAATCCAACCCAAACAAAATTCAATGTTTTTGCACGCATCCCAATGCAACTTCAGCAAGTACAATGGCCTCCCTGAGAAGGGCGACCTCTAGCAAAAGCATGTTCTCCTTTAAAAAATCTGCAACCTTGAGCAAATGAGTGCCCAAGCTAGAGGAATCATTAGAGACAATACCCAGAACGATAGCTAGACTCCTTAGAAAGTTATGATCAAAAAGATGCTTCAGCCAAGCACAAACCAGCAACACCAAAATGATGAAAACACACACCAAAATGTACTGAAACTGAAAACAACTAGTTACCAAACCAAAATCAGAAGACATCGAATGAAGCCATTTGCAAGTGAAGCTCTATCTGCAACCTTTGAATGAAGAAGCAGTCTCAAACCAGCTAGGTACTATCTCTCAAGTACGAAACTGATGTAGGCTAGGAGGTATGCGTTCCTCGAAGCAAGGGTTCTGAAATAATCTCAACAACACTTCGTTATGAAAAGCAATGGATGATCAAATGTGAAGACAAGGCCCTATATTTATAGCACTCTCAACCCAAAAGTTTCAAATTGCTTTTCCCTCCAAAAGGGATGCCCAAAAGAGAGATTAAAATATTTACTTTAATTCATATTTGACCAACTTGACTTGGGCACCCAAATGACTTAAGCATTTTTCAACTTTATAAAAATTTACTTGATTTATCACTTTGGACGCCTAAAGAGGAAAATGCCACTTCAAAATAAACTTGAAGTTATCACTCTAGGCATTGGGGTTCAAAAATACATAATATAAAATCACATAAGTCATTAACTTGCCAAAACAGGCTCCACGAATGCTAGAGACCAAACTGCAACTTCTACCCTGCCAAAAATAGACATTACATATTGAATTGCTACTAAAAATAGCACTGCCAAAAATAGCACTCACTATAAATATTTATATAAAAATAGTAAGTGACTCCAAACTCAATTAGAGCACAAATCAGGCAGCCGTCGTAACTTACTAAAAATAGTAAGTCCAAAAAAGCCATATGATGAATATGCATGTTATACCATTCTGAAGGCCTCCGAAAACCCAGAAAGACCCAGAAACCCTTTTGCCAAACTCCTACATGCAACCCTTGATTGAAATGCATGTCACATCCCTCTAAAGCTCTTTGAAAACCCAGAAAGACCCAAAAGAAAAACTACCAAACTCTTGCATGCAACCCCTGAAAACTCAAAAGGAAACCTCTTAGAAAATAGGAAACCATAATTCTGCCTCTGATTAGCCTACGGGCCTCCGGTAATAGGCTAACAGTCACTGGAAAGCGTAGGGCTAAAACTGGGGACATTACACAAACAACAATGCACCGCATGTTCCCTAGGAAATGGGTTTTCATTAATATCAAACTATAGTCCAGATAAACAATTTGATGGTCCATAATACACATTATTGCTGCATTAGTCATGGGGAGATGAAGATGTGAAATACTTGTTTTAAATTTATTGATGTAGACATGAAATATTCTCTCTCAATTTTTTCCTTGTTTTTAATGAACATTTATAATAAGATCAATCACCCGTTAAGGTTAGCATAACCAAAACATACATAAAAGAACTCTAACCAAGAATGCGCCCTAAAACCACTTAAGGAGGAGGGACGAGCATATGGTCAGAAGATCCCTAGGATCTACTGAATCAACAAGTACGAGATTATACTGAAAGAGAAATAATAAACTCAAAACCAAGGATGTGCACTCAAGATCCTTTGCAGGCGAGGTGCTAACATATGGTGGAGTACTACTGCTGAATTGAAATAACAAGGCGGATAACCAGCCAATGAACTTTCCACGCTACCACCAAACAGTGGGGGGAAAAGATTACAATTAAAATACTTCTTCTGCTGCGGCAGACATCCACTGAAGAGTGGGGATTCACCACTTGAAAGTGGGTACAAGAAAGATAAAACAATTCGTTTCTCCACATTGGCGGTATACCATCCAGGGGTGCTTAATGTAATTAAGAATTAATTGCAGCAATAACAACTGGAACAGTACTACTATTTACAGTTTTACAATGAAAGAAAGAGCTGCAAATTACATGAATTTTACAAGGTTTTCAAAGCACCAATAACTAGATGACTCTACGTTAGATAACAACGAAGACTAGATGAAGGAAAGACTAGAAGTTCAAACTGAAATAAGTCTGAAATGAAAACAGTAAATTCTGGAAATGTATTACCAGCAACTGTGGCTCACCAATTTGTTCATAACTTCAGCCAATCTCCACCAAATGACGTGAAATCAAAACAGCAGCTGCTAAGGGCAAAGGCGTCCATGTTCCAACTCACAAACTGCACTAAAAACTCCACATTTATTTTGCACGCATCCCAAGGTTAGTTCTGGAAATGTATGGCCTTCAAGAGGGGCGATTTTTCTTTTAAAAATCAGAAACTCATTATTAAAATCTGCAAATCCTTGGAGAGGGTCGCCCAAAGCATAGAATCACATAGGGGAAATACCCATAACAGAAATAAATTCAACAAGAGAGCTGCGAGCAAAATCACCAATCTGCCAAGTTAATACCAGCAACTCCAAAACTGAAACTATCACCAAAAACTTCAATAGTGAGGCTCAATCTGCTAGTCTGGATGAGAAGCAGTAATAAGAACCAACTAGGTGTTATCTTTCAAACACGAAATTGGATTGTAACTAGGAGGTCAGCATTCCTCGAAGTAAGAAACAAGTTGTCATTTTGACAGCATAACAGTAGCATAAATTCATGGATCCCAAAAGCTGGAGCAAACTTCTCTTTTATAGAAACAAAGGTGACTTTTCACATTCTCAAAACTCCCCCAAGAAAGAGACGCCAAAAGTTCCCTTTTTGAAATATTTAATAATTCACAAATATGAAATCCTTCATAAAAAAGTCGTCCTCTTCAAGGCATAAATAAACTTCATTAAATGTTTAATAATTCCTTCATGAAGGCGTCCCCCTTCATGGCCACCTTTTAAACACAACTTAAAGTTAATGAGCTAGGCCAAGGGGTCAACTTGAAATTAAAACATTAATGCCTTGAAATATATTATTTGACCAAAATGGCCTCAAAATGCTGAAAGCCAATTATGCTCCAAATTGCACTGCCCGAAATAAAAACTGAGCTGACTGCTGATGCTACTGCCCAAGATGGCATTGCCAAAAATAAAACTTACTAAAAATAGTAAATTCTGAAAAGATGCCCAATGCCTTTGCAAGTCATACCACTGCGAAGCTCTCTGAAAACCCAGAAAGAATCCGCAATCCTTATTCGTGCAAACCTTCCTTAGAACCCCTATAAAATAGGAAACCCTAATTTTCACATCTAAGTAGCCTACGGATTTCCGGAAATAGGCTAAATCCAAATAAAGAGCGTAGTGTGAAAATGGGGATATTACAAGACACAAGAAGCTCATATCTTAAATATTTTATACTAGGATGGGCTGTCATCCCACGAATCCTTGGAATAATTTGATTGCAATTTTATATGCAACTGTTGTCAGAATCAATTTCCATGAAAATATAATGCCAATAACAAAATCATATAATATCTTTATATAGGAAAAACTACGTATGGTAGAGACGAAAACCTACCTGATGAAAGCACAGGCATACAAGCAACACAATTTATCATCCAGATATCAGTAAGCACCAAATTAAACTTGAATAGCTTTAACAGTTCTGCAACAGCCCTAGCATTCGTCAAACTCAGTGCGCTGATAAGATTGTGATGGTAAGAAAGGATGATGCTTGTCCAGAATTAGCTGCATCTCTTACTGTTTTTTATTTGATATATCGAGCTGATTACTGTTTTGAAGCCGATAAAATCCCTGATGCACATAACACAATAAATTAATTTAACAGCAATCAAATTTTATTTTTTAAATCATAACAATGTGTTATGAATAAGTTATAGATTATTATGTGTTTCTGACAGGGCATCTAACAATCTTCACATCTTTTGATGTTAGTGTGCCTTGTTTTTAGATCTCCATTTGATTTTACAAATTAGTTTTGTTTGATTATGTTTTCAGGTTTTAGCTATTACAGTGTTCTTCTTGCTGGCAGTTGCATTCTATGTCTTCTTTGCTCCTTTTGTAGGCAGTGATATGCTGGAGTATACAGCAGTTGGAGTTTATTCCTCTCTGGTATGTGATTCTTTTGTTTGTGCTATGATTTAAATGGTGATATTTGTGTTCTTTTGGTATTAGAAATGACCTTTATCTAGATTTATGTGTTATTTTTTTCCCCTGAAACCTTCTCCTCTTGTAGGTTTTGGCTGTTCTTTTGCTTTATATCCGCAGCTCTGCCATTGATCCAGCAGATCCTGGAATTTTTGCAAGTACTGGAGAGAAAACCTCAATTAATAAAAAAAGGAAACCTGGATTTTCGCAAAGTTCTTTGCTTCTAAATGCCAGTCATGCTGCAGTTGGACAATCTCCAGCCATGTCAATACCAGTCATAAGTGCTTCAGCAGTACCTCCAGATATTAATCCTTCCCATCATGAATGTGGGAAAATGAATATAAATGGCTTAGAGGAATCTAGGAAGGGAAATGGTAGAGTTTGCTTCCTTACAATTGCTTGTTTTCTTTGTGGATGGCTTATAAGAGACGATGAATGTAGAAATGAAAGGATCTCCGAACAACTGGTAGCAAATCAAGATGTTTTATTTTGCACATTGTGCAATGCAGAGGTATACTATAAATGATTACCTGTGAAACATTGTTATTTTTTGGTTTGAGTTTGCAATCAATTCCCAAATGCACATAATTTATGAGTAGCGCTGTAAGACTATAAATATAATGTTTATGGTAAAACTAAATTACAGATAATAATCCTGTTGCTATGTGATCTGTGAATGTAAATAAAAATGATATAAAGCTATGCTACAAAAACAAAACTTGTTCTTTCAGAGGATGTTTTCTGGTATGTTATGTGCTATCCTAAATTTTGCAAAATACTCCAGACATTTGAAAAAAGCAGGTGGCTGTTTTGATGGAGCCAATTTATTGTTTGGAAAATTTGTATTTTGTGTTTATCTTTACACGCTTTTGATCCAAAATGGATCTGGAAAATGTGTCTAGAAACAAAAACTTGAACAGTAAAGTGAACTTAGATGCAGGAAAATGAAAAAAAAGACACAGCAGAATGCAATTGGATGGGACCAAAATTGTGGTAGGGTCCAAGCAAGGACTGTGACCGTGTTCTTGTTCACTGATAGTGAGCACTTTAGCTTTAAAATGTGAATTGTACAGTCACCATTTTAGATGCGTGTTCATGCAGGAACTCGTCTAGGGCCTAGGAGAATCCTGCTGTCACATAAATCTATATGAAGGGCATTGTAGTTTGTTAAAAGAATGTCTTTGGATATTGGAAAGGTAGAGAAATATTGTAGAATTCAGCTGTTCATAGAAGGAGATAAACAGAATTAGAGGGCAGAAACAGAATTCCACTTATAATTATCTTCCAAGATTAGGAGGTAACAAAATATTGCCACTACCATAAAAACTAGTTTTCCTCCATATTGGGGGTTTCTAGGATAAACATTTGAGTTTTGTGTGAGCTGTTGCTAGTTTAATTTCTGTTTGGATCACAATATTCTTTTCTCTTTGGTAAACTTCATTTGCATAAGCAAGCAGGAAGTAATTAAATATTTTGTTGATTCATGAATTCTAGATTTAAGAGTTTATGGATTAATTTTGATATTAGAGAGGTTTGATTTTTGTGGGTTGTGAAGGCTTTGCATGACATTTTCAACAAGAGCTCAAAAGGCAGCGATAGAAGGATTGAATGCAAGAGTGACTGCACTTGAGAGCCATATGAATGGCATCATGGAAAATTAGCAATGGTTAAGGAAACAACAAGAGCATTTTGTCTATGCAACAAGGTAAAACAGTGCAAGAACAATCTTTTTTAAGTGACATAGTAAAAAAACTTGCAAAAAAAAGGAATTGATGAGGAAGATGAAATTAAAGGAGAAAATTTCTTGAAAGAACCAAATGAGGATAAAGGAAAAAATATAAATCTATTTAAAGTAGAGACAAAACTAGAAATTAAATCTTTTGATGGACAAACAAATGCAGAGTTTTTGGATGTATAGATTAAACAACTTGAAGTGTATTTTAGTGTGCATAAAATAAATGGGGCACAAAAAATTAGCTTTGCAAGCCTTAAAATGGAGGTTCACTTTCTTGTATGGTAGAAATTTATGTTTCTAATTGTGAAAAAAGGAATAAGCCTATTGTTAATAAATGGGAAGAATTTAAGGAATTAATTTTTAGAAACTTCTATTAGAAGATCAAATGGATGTACTATAATCAACAAAATGGTCATAGTGTGCAGGATTACACGACAAAATTCTGTCAGCAAGCCATGAGAAATGGTATGGATTTAGATGCGGAGGGAATGATGAAAAAGTATCTTGGTGGGCTCCATTTGCACATCCACAAGAGGGTAGTTACTACCAATCGAAGGGATTTGGATGATGCCTGTGTCCAAGCTTACTATGTGAAGGAGGAGGAGAAGAGGTATGAAGGCAAGTCTTCCAAATAAAATGATAAAAATAAGAGTAATTGGAAAGCGAAGAAGTCTAATATTGTATGCAAAAAGAGGAATTAGAAGATCAAATGGATGTGCTATAAACAACAAAATGGTCATAGTGTGTAGAATTACACTAGAAAATTCTGTTAGCAAGCCACGAGAAATGGTATGAATTTAGATGAGGAGGGAATAATGACAAAGTATCTTGGTGGGCTGTAAGATGCCCCCTCAATATGCCTTTAATTTTTTGTGTTTTCTGATGTGTTTGAAATGTGTTTTGTGAGAGTTTGTGATGGTTTGCAAAGTTAAATAAAGTGCAGAACAATAAAGTAATTTGGCAACAATTATTCAACTCAGAAAGCTTACACATTCAGAAATATAAAAAGGCTGAAAATTTCCAGATTTATACTCATAGATAAATACACAACTTTTTTCCAAAACTAAAAGCAACCCAGTTTGGTAAATGTCATTACATATCTATTTTTGACATACCCACAAAATGCAGCACTGATTTTGGTTGTGTTCACAAAAACTGCAAATTGGAAGTGTCAGATGAAGTGTAAAGCTTTTCAATCTTCTCCAAGGACGATGCAATAATGAGCTGAGTGGATTACCAACCTTGGGCAACTCCAACCAGCAAGGAAACCACCCTCAAACCCTAGTCGACCAGCTAACTAGACTCCAACGTCTTTCTCTAGTATGCACAACTCACAAGAAATGGTACGGCTAGCCTCAGAGAGCAAGGATATTCAAAGATTTTTTTTATAAATCTCCTTATCTGATCATCACAGCAAATCTCCAACAATATCAGCCTGAAGAAACGAAGAAGAAGATGTAAATCAGAACTCCATTGATGCCCAACTTTGATTCCTATGTGAAACCACCAAGAAATCCTCAAGATTGGATCTTTCACCAACGTAGAGGATGTTGCTTGCAAAGGATTTTGTCCTCACAAACCCTCCTGAAGAAATGTCTTCTCCACCTGTAGAAACCAATATCCAATATCCAACATAAAGAATGAAATGATCCTCGTAAGTTACTTTTATAGTCTCCTCAAAACCCCTGCCCTCCTTGGGAAATAAAATATTTTATTTTAAATTTAAATACCCCTTATAACTCCCTCTTGGGTGTCCTCCTTTAAGTTGCACAAATATTCACTTTTTAATATTTCCTTATGTCTCCCATTGCCCCCTTTAATAAATCAACTTTATAAAATAAATAATGTAAGTTAAATATTTAATTTAACTTTAATACTTTTACGTTATTTAAAATAAATACATTGGACCATTTTAAATATTGAAAAAATTGATATTAACTGCTCCCACCGACAATACTAAAAATAGAAGGATAGACAACTGGCTTCGTCGGTGCCCGATACTGACTTACTAAAAATAGTATGGGAGAAATCACCAAAAACACTCCAGAAAAGGGTGTTACACAACTCCCAACCACACCATGCTAGATGAATTGTCACCAAAGTTCCCTAATCAACCCCGTTAGTCTGTGGGAACTACTAAATAGGTTAACTCTGCCAAATTGCTGAATAGGTTAGGAAGGGGACATTACATGGGCTCCATTTGCACATTTGAAGGAGGGTAGTCACTACCATCCAAAGGATTTGGATGAAGAAAAAGAGGTATTGAATAAGAGTAATTGAATAGAACAAAAGGCTAATATTGAATAGAACAAAAGGCTAATATTGCTATACAAAAAGAGGATAAAAAGGGTAGAAAGAATCATTATAGTCATGATAAGATAGATGCACATGTAAATTCAAAATATTGGAAGCTTCATCCTAGATACATTGTAAAGATAAGAATAAAGGAAAAGAAAAAGATGAAACGAAATAATGCATTCTAAATCCAAGATGGTGGTATTGAAATAGAATATAGTTTGGATATAGATGATAAGCTTGGATGCATGGCCACTAAGGAAAGAGATGAACATGAAGATATGAAAAAACTTTATGTTTCGAAGTTACAAAATAAGAAGACTAAAGTAAATGCATTGATAGATCTTAGTTCACAATGCAATTTTATTTCAAAAAAATTAACAAAAGGGCTTGGTTTGAAGACACAAGAAGATCCAATTCCATACCCATTGGGATGGGTGAAAAGGGGTGTAGAGATACAATTGACAGAAATGTGCAAGGTTAAGTTTGGGGTTAACATGCATTACATAGACGAGATTGAAGTAGTTCTCAATGCTTTTGATATTGTTCTTGGTAGTCCTTATCTTTATGTTAGGGATGTGATTTTTAATGAAAAGGGCTAACAAATATAGATGGGTCAAAGATGGAAGTAAATATAATCAAGGGACACCAAAGAAGGGCTAAAGTAGCTATGGTAAGTTCTTATCAAGCCATTAAATTAATTCCAAAAAAACAAGTAGTCTTGGTTTCTTTTGCTTAAAGATAAAAAAGAAGATGGATTAGAAATTTCGACCATGAATAAGTCTGAATTGAAAGGATTGGATGAAGTCTTGTCATTTTTCAGGAAGTATTCATAGAACTAAGGGGATTGCCAACAAGGAGGGAGATGGAGCATGAGATTCAATTCCTACTACAATCTCCTCTTCCTAACATCGGGAATCACTACTAGAGAGCAACAAGGTCAAGAGGCAGCTTCAAGAGCTATTGGAGCAAGGAGTTATTTGCCCTAGCACTTCACTTTGTGGGTCACCCATAGTGATAGTGCAAAAGAAAGATGATTCTTGAAGAAAGTGTATTGATTATAGAGATCTTAATAAAATCACCATTAAAAATGGGTATCTTCTTTTGATGATAAATGATTTGTAAGATCAACTAAAGTGTGCTAAGTATTTTACTGAGTTGGATATTAAGTTTGGTTATCATAAGGTGTGAATGAAAGAACACACTTGGAAGATTGCTTTCAAAAAGAAGCAAGGTCTTTATGAATAGTTAGTACTTCCTTTTCATTTGAGCAATTCACATGCAACTTTAATTAGATTGATGATTAATGTTTTAAGGGATTTCAAAGATAATTTTTTGATGATCTATCTAGATGATATCCTAATTTTCAATGCAACTCGGGAAGAATGTCTTGTTAAACAAGTCTTTCAAACATTAAAACAACAACTGCTCTGTAATCTAAAGAAATGCAAATTTGGCAAAGAATCATTGGTTTATTTAGGGCACGATGTAGGAGTAGAACTAAGAATAGGCCCATCTAAAATTGAAGCAACTGTAAATTGGATTACACCAAAGAGTGCTACAGAAACTAGGAGCTTTGTAAGGGCTGAAAAATCTATGAGAGTTTATTCCTTCTTTTTGCTATATAGCTGCAGCTTTACATCAAATCACATCCAATGGAAGTGAATTTCATTTGGTAAAAGAACATGATAATGCATTTGAAACACTATAGCGTAAGATAATTCATGTTGATGTGCTTGCTCTTCCTAATGCACAAAAGGCATTTGAGGTATAGACAAATGTGAGTGAATATGCTATGGGTGTCATCTTACTTCAGCATGGTAAATATGTTTGTTATCATTCAAAAGTTTTTACTTAAGCAATTAGAGGGTATAAGGTGTATGATAAGAAATTGTATGCACTAGTTCAAGCAAATAAAAAATGAAGGCATTACTTATTTGGTAAATAAATTATTGTGCATATTGACCACCTCTACAATATTTACAACCACAAAATAAATTATAACAATCAAGGGATTATGAATGGACATGATCTCTACAACAATTTTGTTGGGTGATTAGATATATAAAAGAAACTAGCAATATTGTGGTAGATATGTTATCTAGACCACCTATTTCAACTATTTCTATTGTAACTCACAAGGCTTATGTTGAATAATAAGCACATGATAAGGACTTTACTCCCCCTTACTCTACTCCTCCCCCTTTGACATCAATGGCAAAGGTCTTCTGGGGTTGAAAGATAAGGCAATGAATGGCTCCCCCTATACATATGCTTCTATTAACAAACCAATGAATGGATTGGAGTGATATCACTCCCATTTTCTCCCTCAGATACTCAAAATTCTCTTTTGGTAGTGGCTTTACGAAAATATCCACAATTTGTTCCTTTGTAGCGACATACTCTAACTTCACCTGCTGATCAACCACTTGCTCTCTTAGAAAATGATATTTGATCGGAATGTGCTTCATTCTACAGTGCATAATTGGGTTCTTCGATATGTTAATTGCACTTGTATTATCACAAAAGATGGAAATGGGGTGCTCATACTCAACCTTGATGTCCTTCAAGGTATGCTTCATCCAAAGGACTTGAGTGCAACAAGAAGCTGCTGCAATGTATTATGCCTCTGTTGTGGACAAAGAGATCGACTCATGTTTCTTACTTAACCATGATACAAGATTGTCGCCAAGAAAGAATGCACCTCCACTTGTGTTTTTTCTATCATCAATACTGCCAGCCCAATCCGCATTCATGTATGCTGTGAAGGTGAAATATTCACCTCTTGGGTACCACAACCCAAAATCCATAGTGCCCTTTAGATACTTGAATATTCTTTTCATTGTTTGCACAGGTGTTTCCTTTGGTGCTTCTTGAAACCGTGTCACTAAGCCAACTACTTGCATAATATTAGGTCTTGTTGCTGTCACACATAACAAACTTCCAATTATGAACCTGTATAGAGTTTGGTTCGCCTTAGGAGATTCATTGTCCTTGCTCAATTTGCATCCTGTAACCATGGGAGTACTCACTAGATTGCAGTTCTCCATCCTAAATTTCTTCTAACATTTCTTTAATATACTTGGTTTGTGAAATGAATACCCCCTTATCAAATTGGGAAATTTGTAACTGGAGAAAGAAAGACAACTCACCAAGCATGGACATTTCAAACTCCTTTTGCATGTTCTTTTCAAATTCTTGACGCATCTTATCATTGCTACCTCTGAACATAATGTCATCCACATAAAATATAACAATCAATTGATGATCACCTTCAATTTTAATGTATAGATTGTTGTAAGCAATACCCTTTTTTAAGCCCTGTTGTTGTAGATACTTATCCAACCTTGAGTACCAAGCCCTAGGGGCTTGTTTCAGCCCATTAAGTGCCTTCTTTAGTCTACATACATAGTCCTTGTTCTTTGATAGTAGAAACCCCTGTGGTTGTTCAATATACACTTCGTCCTCCAAGTTTCCATTAAGAAAGGCTGATTTGACATCCATCTGATAGACTTTGAAATTCTTGAAACAAGCAAATGCTAAGAACATCCTTATAGCCTCCATACAAGCAACAAGGGGAAAAGTTTCTTCAAAATCAATTCCGTTGACTTGAGTGTATCCCTTGCATACTAATCTTGCCTTGTTCCTCACAACTTGGCCATCCTCCTTCAACTTGTTCCTGACTACCCACTTAGTTCCAATCACATTCTTATCCTTAGGCCTTGGGACAAGTTCCCAAGTTTCATTCTTCTCAATTTGATCCAACTCTTCTTCCATAGCCTTTATCCAATGCTTGTCTTCACTTGCTTCTGTAAAAAAATTTGGTTCCATTTTAGAGAGCAAGCACAAGTTTGCATGTTCAGATGAACTCGCTAATCTCCTCGTTTGAATTTGTGTCTCTGTCACCAATGATCATATTTTTTGGATGGTTCTTGTGAACAAATTTGGATGGAGTCTTGAAGGGTGCTCTTGATGGAGTTTTTGGATTTCCTTGTTCAACCTCTCCATTTTCAACTTCTTCCTCTACTTCTTTGATACTATCTTCTTGATGGTCAACTTCTTGTACTATTTCCTTTTGATGTCTCCTTTCATCAATTCTCACATTTGCACTTTCAACAAATTTTGTGTGATCTCTTGTTATAGCGTCTATAGGCTTTGCTTCTTATGGAATATCCAAGGAAGATGCCTTCATCACACCTGGAATCAAATCTTCCTAGATCTTCATCATGTCACCTAATATAACATTTGCTTCCGAACACTTTAAAGTACTTCACTGATGTAGGCCTTCCCTTCCAAAGTTTGTATGGTGTTCTATTATTGTTCACTCTGATTTGTGCTCGGTTTAGAACATTGATTACTCTATGCACCGCTTCTTTCCAAAAGGTATTAGTAAAATTAGACTCATTCAACATTGCTCTTGCCATTCCTTGGATTGTCCTATTTTTCCTCTCAACAACTCCATTTTTTTGTGGAGTCCTTGTGGCTGAATACTAGCTTTTTATTTCACGTTGTTCACATAAATATTCAAACTCATCTGAGGTGAATTCTCCTCCTCTATCTGATCTTAGGCATTTGATTCTCAGACTGGTTTCATTCTCTACTAGAGCTTTAAATGTCTTAAACTTCTCAAGAGCTTTCGATTTTTCGTGTAGGAAGGTAACCAAAGTCAGCTTGGAATAATCATCTATTAATAACATGAAGTAGCTCTCACCTTGTAATATTTTGGTCCTTGTTGGCCCACATAAGTTAGTATGATTGAGTTCTGAAGGCTTTGATGTAGAATACTCCTTTGATTTGAGACTCAATCTTGTTTTCTTTCCACACTGGCACTGTTTGCAGATCGTATTAAATGGTTTTGTTGTCCTTGACATGTCCCTTACAGCTTGCTTATGGCTAATCTTCACAACGTTATCAAATTTTAAAATTCCCATCCTTTTGTGCCATAATTAACTCTCATCTCCTTGTGCCATGCAACACTTTTCTCCTTTGACTTCTCTAAGAGTGTAGAGATTGCTTGCAGTTCTATTAGCATCTGCAACAAGTTTCCTTGTTCTTGTTTTTCTGATTTCACAACCACTTGGATGAAATGTGAGGGTGTGCCCTTGATCACACAATTGGCTCACGCTTAGAAGGTTGTGCTTCAACCCTTCGACATATAATACATTTTCGGTCTTTGTCTTTCCATTGTCGAAACTAAGAGTACCTTTTCCTATGATCCTTGTTGTAGCATTGTCTCCAAACTTTACAGTGCCGCCATTTATTTCCTTCAAAGTGAGGTACTTGCTTTTATCCCCTATCATGTGCCTTGAGCAACCATGAGCAACCACTATCAATGTACCACTGATTTTATTCATTTTCCACATGGAGGGCTGCTTGCACTAGCATGGATTTTTTTTTTTCTAGCTCCTTCAAATTTTTTGTAGATTCCTCTTTTGATTTGTCAAGAACATCCTCCTTGTTTTGTTTTCGAGGTTCAACAAAGTCACTTCTACAAGAATGCATTGTATGACCAAAATTCTTGCATTTGTAGCACATGATGTTATAGTCCATTAGAGGAGCAAATGGATTATAGTTTCTCTTTAGGAATCCCAAATCCCTCTTTGCATGAGCTCTACAATCTACTGCCTTATGACCAAACTTATTGCAAAAGAAACAACAACCATAAAAAGAATGTTGGAACTTGTTCATTTGTGCTTGCCTTTGATTTGAGGGAATGGTCTCTTGAAACCTTCATTGTTGCCTTTGTGATGAATGTTAATGTCTCTCTTCTTTGAACCATCAACATTGAAGGAGCATTTGAGCACATTTGTGTAACTTTTGGATTTTTCTTCATTTGTCTTCTTTGGTAACTGTATAGCCTTAGAGCCTGAATCTTCCTTGATTGTCTTCTATTTTTTTTCAAAATCAAGACCAGTCTTAATAAAAAGCAATCTTTGGGAGTTTATAATATCTTTCAGAATTTCGAAGCTCTTTTCAAACTTCATGCTTCGATTTAAATGATTATTCGATTTTTCCAACTCCTTCCTTAGGGAAACAACTTCAAGCTCCAAATTCTTACGCTCTAAGTCCTTTGCCTTAGCTGATCTCTTACCACTTCTTCAATTCCTTTTGCTTCTTCAATTTGAACCTTCAGATCCATGATCATCTTTTTTGATTCTTCAAAACTTTGGGATTATTTCACTTTAGTTCTGCTATCCTCTTGAAGTCGTGACCTTAGTCTTGAATTCCTTTTCTTGAGCTTCTCAATATTATTATAGGCCAATTCGAGTTCCTTCTCAAGATCATCTTCTTCATTATCTTTGGTATGTTCTTCTTTCAAATCTCTTTCTTCTTTTCTTTTTTCTTCATCCGCCTTTACCTCCATCACCATAAAGAGTATCTCCTCTTGATCATTATCAAAGAAGCTTGCACACACACTGCTTTCTTTGGATGAGCTACTTGTTTCTTGAATGTAGAGACTCTTTTTATGCCTTCAAAATCTCTTCCTTTCTTGCTTCTCTCGTGCATCCCTTTTCTTGTTATGATGATATTTATCGCCTTCCTTTCCTTTTGTAGTATTCTTCTTCCTCTTCATTACTTTCACTTTCGACTGGTGGACATTTAGAAGCAAAATGACGTATTCTACCACAATTGAAACATTTAAGAGTAGACTTGCCTTTATGTTTTTTAGATCTTTTCTTGTGCTTTCTTACAAAGTGTGCTTCTTCATCACTTGAACTTTCACTCAATATATGTCATTTATTCTTCATCTTCTTGGATGATTTTAAAGTGGATTCTCATTTTGATGGCTTCTCCTTCTCCATCCTCATTTTGTACGCCGTAAGTGTTGATGTTGTAGCTTCGAGCTACATACTTCCGCCTTGATTATTGGACAATAAATTCATATAGCCTAGCGGCTATTCATTTATTTATTAAAGTGAAGAGGCGCTTCACTTGGAAACAGAATATAACATTTAATTATTGTGAATAATTAAATGGGGCCAACTTAAAGAAATAATATTTATTATTTATTATTTGTCAATTCTTTATGAGGCCGACCTACTTGAAGAGTCACATCATTTTGTATTTATACAAGGTGGAGTTTGCTCATTTGATCATCAAGTTCATTTATTCATTCATACTCCTTGAAGAAGTTCGCACTTGAGCAGCAGATCATTATTTTGAGCAGCAAATCATCATCTTGAGCAGCAGATCTTTCTTTGTTGCAGCGAATATATTTCAAGGAGAAATATATTTATTTTGTATCTTCGCATCTAGGAGAGGTGCTATTATTCATTGTATCAAATTCGGCCTTGTGTTGGGCCAGAGTTGTAAGTAGATTTCTGCTCCTATTCCTGAATACATAAGCGATATATTTGCTGGGTTTTTCTCCTCGAGTTTGGAGGGTTTTCCCAGGGTATCTTGTGGTGTTCATTGTCTTATGTGTTGCATTTTCTGATTGCTTTCATTTTTGATCATAAAACTAACATGGTATCAGAGCGGGTCTGAGAGAAGAAGTAATCAAATTTGACTAAGCATGGTCCTTGAAAATTCGTTTTCGCTCAAGAGAAAGAGGCGATACCAAGTAGATCGCAGTGACAGGCTTCAATGTTTATCAACTTGGTTCAGGCAGATAGAGCATTGTATGATCATTCTGAGAAAACGATTTGAGAAAGAATAACCTCAAATTTTAGGAGAATCAATTTTGTGAAGGCTGGACGCACTTGCTATAGGTGTGATTTCATTGAAAACAGTCAGATAAATTATTAATATATATTTATCAGTATCACACAGTAGTATAAGGGTTAGGCGCAGCATCTGGAGATCAGACACAGCCATACCAAGAAGATTCGAATATTCTTATGACTGCTGCAACATATAAGTCCAGGTTTCTTTCATTAAGCAGTGTTAAGTCAAGATTGTCGTGATACTATATGTTTTCCAAGTCTAGTGTCATACTGTATATGGAGGTGCTATGAGAGACGTCTTTGCATGAGTTGTTAGCATCGAAGTGTTATTTCTGAGTTTACTTCTATGAAGAATCATGTGAAGAAGATCTGAAAAATTATTGAGAGATAATGAGCAGATCCCAAGATAGAGAAGTGCAGACTTGAAAAGTGTCTAAGTACAACACTTAAGGAGATTCTGATTTCAATGAGATAAGTATTTCATGGTTGAATAATGTTAATGAATTTTTATGTAGTTATTAATTCATGCTATAACATTGAGATAGTGAATCATGTATGCTTCTAGCATTGATATTTCTCTTCGAAATAGTTGAGTTCTATGAACTTTTAGTAATCTTAATCTCTCTCTATAATGCTTCCAGGACAGATCAAGGAGCAAGAGGGTGATGAGAGATTGCATAGAGAAGAAGAGATTGAGACATCCTGTGAGGAAGTCATGCCAATTGGAGAAATGATCAAGCTTGGAGTCATAGCTTGCAGCCATAGGACTGAGTTGGTGGCTGAAGACATCTCTTGAAGATGAAGAATCTATTCAGGTTGTCTTTGCGATCAATTCTTCGAAGAGGAGGAATTAACATTCAAAGGGAGTTCTGTGACTCGCTAAGAAGAAGTGAAGGTTGCAATGTTGCAAGAATAGAGTGATTTGGGATGAGGTTGAAGAGGTCAGCCTTGAATCTCTACAGAGGTGTGCGCTGGAAACCATTTCTCTAAAGCAAGCATTGCAGTCAACCTTGGACAAGGAGGTCAGAAGGTTGATGCAAGTACTTGGAGATTCAGAGGGAGTCTACTGAACCAGAAAAAGATGGTGATTTAGTTGAGCCTTTGGAACCTATTGATGGGCCTACAAACATTGTTATTGGTCGAAAGAGACCTCTATGGGCTAGGAAAACTATGCAGGAGGCAAAAAAGTTTGCAGCCCCTAGAGGAACATTTAGAGAAAGCAAAAGATCTCATAAGTCTTTCAAGCAATGTTGCATTGATGAATCAAATGATTGAATTTGAGCCTTCCAGTGTTAAGGAAGCTTCAAGTCAGCAAGTATGAAGAGATGCTATGGCTGAAGACTATCAATCTATCCTCAAGAACGATGTTTGGGACATTGTACCTAGTCCAGAAGGCAAATCTGTTGTATCTTCTAAGTGGCTTTTCAAGATCAAGCATGCGACTGATGGAAACATTGAGAAGTACAAGGCTAGATTTGTGGCTAGAGGATTCTCTCAAAAAGAGGGAATAGACTATGAGGAAACATTTGCTTCAATTGCTCGTTATACCTCCATCAGGACTATCATTGCCATTGCAACAGCTAAAGGATGGAAGTTACACTAGATGGACGTGAAGACAACATTTCTAAATGGTGTAATTGAAGAAGTATACATTGAGCAATCTGATGGCTTTGAAGTTCATGGGAAGGAGTCTCATGTTTGCAGATTGAAGAAGGATTTTGTATGGCCTTAAGCAGGCTCCTCATGCTTGGTATGAGAGGATTGATCGATACTTGTTGAGCTTGGGCTTCTCCAAGAATGATGTTGATTCAAACCTATATTTCAAGGTAATTAATGGTGAGGCCTTGATCTTGGTTCTCTATGTTGATGATCTATTTCTTACTGGAGAAGAATACCTCATTATCAAATGTAAGGAGTTGGCTTCTGAATTTGAAATGAAGGATCTTAAGTATATGCATTACTTCCTTGGTTTAGAAGTATGGCAGAGACCTAATGAAATCATTCTAAGTCAAGGGAAGTATACAATAGACATCTTGAAGAGATTTGGAAACCAATTTTCAGAAGTTAAAAGAGGCTACAGCTAGTTCAGATCTGGTGGATCCTATTATGTACAGGCAGTTGATTGGATCATTGATGTATCTAGTCAATACTAGACCAGATATTTGCTATTCAGTGAGTGCACTTAGTTAGTTCATCTGTGAACCAAGGAAAATACACCTAGTTGAAGCAAAGCATATCCTGAGATACTTGCGTGGCACAGTTGGGTATGGCTTGAGATATTCTTCTGATGTGGACTTGCAGCTGCATGGTTATATTGATTCTGATTGGGCGGGGTGTGTTGCTGATTGGAAGAGCACCTCTGGATGTTGTTTCAGTTTGGAGTCTACTATGATCTCTTGGTGTAGTAGGAAGCAGTCTTCAGTGGCACTGAGCATCGCAGAGGCCGAGAACATTGCAGCATGTGTGGCGGCTCGAGAAGTAGTGTGGCTTCAGAAGCTCCTTGCAAGATTGTTTGGACAACCATTGGAGCTAACTGTCATTCATTGTGATGATCAAAATTGTGTGAAGCTTTCTGTCAATCTAGTGTTTCATAACAGAACCAAACATGTTGAGATCAAATACCACTATATCAGAGATATGGTATTGAGGAAAGCAATCCAGTTGAGATACATTAGCACTGACGAACAGACGACAAACATTCTCACCAAGCCTCTCTCCAGAGTAAAGTTTTTGTACTTCCGAGACAAGCTTGGTATTGTGGAGAATGAAGCCCTAGCTGAGAGGGAGACTCAACTTCAGTGATCTTCTATGATTTGCTCTAATGCATTTTTCTTTGTAAGAGAAATTTGAGGTGTAAGCCCTTGTTTCCACCCTCTGGGAGTAGCCATGGTGGATGTCATGTTGAGTGACTCCATGACAACATCACGTGAGAGAGTCCGTGATGGTTTTTTTGTACTTGTGTTTATTCACCCTCGGGGAGTATCTATGGTGAACGTCATGTTGAGATGACGACATCACGTTGAGTGATTCCGCGATGGGCACTTGTGCATATATGCTTTACCATACATGGGAGTAGCCATGATGGTTGATATCACGATTGAGTGAATCCATGATGAGCCCCTTCCATATATGGGTGTAGCCATTGTGGGTGTCATGTTAAGAGATTCCATGACAATGTGTATCGGAAGTATTCCTCCCTAACCAAGAGGGAGTGTTGATGTTGTAGCTTCGGGCTACATACTTCCCCCTTGATTATTGGACAATAAATTCATATAGCCTAGAGGCTATTCATTTATTTATTAAAGTGAAGAGGCGCTTCACTTGGCAACATAATATAACATTATTAAATGGGGCCGACTTAAAGAAATAATATTTATTATTTATTATTTGTCAATCCTTTATGAGGCCGACCTACTTGAAGAGTCACATCATTTTGTATTTATACAAGGTGGAGTTTGCTCATTTGATCATCAAGTTCATTCATTCATTCGCACTCCTTGAAGAAGTTCGCACTTGAGCAACAGATCATTATTTTGAGCAGCAGATCATCATCTTGAGCAGCAGATCTTCACATTGTTACAGCGAATATATTTCAAGGAGAAATATATTCATTTTGTATCTTCGCATCTAGGAGAGGTGCTATTATTCATTGTATCAAATTCGGCCTTGTGTTGGGCCAGAGTTGTAAGCAGATTTCTGCTCCTATTCCTAAAAATATAAGCGATATATTTGCTGGGTTTTTCCCCTCGAGTTTGGAGGGTTTTCCTAGGGTATCTTGTGGTGTTCATTGTCTTATGTGTTGCATTTTCTGATTGCTTTCATTTTTTATCATAAAACTAACAGTAAGGATCCCATGCAACTCGTCCATTGTCAAAGTGTCTAGATCCTTCATTTCCTCGATGGAAGAAACTTCCACATCAAATCTCACGGGGAGAGATCTTAACACCTTTTGCACAACTATTGCATCCTCAATATTTTCTCCAAGACCACGGATAGTGTTGACAATTTCATCCACACAAAGTAGGTAGGCAGCGATATCTTCTTTGTTCTTCATTTTCAAACTCTCAAATTGTCTCATGTGGGTTTGAAGCTTCACCTTCTTCACCTTGTCGTCTCCATATATATTTTTCAACTTGTCCCACATATCCTTAGCCAATTTGCAGCAAATAACCTTCACAAACTCCGTTTTGGATAATCCACACAATATTGCATTTTTGGCTTTGGCATTGTTCTCGCTTGCCTTCTTTTCAACTTGATCCGTTAATGGGGTTGTAGGAGGAGTATAACCAATTTCAACGGATCTCCAAATATCATACACAAGAGCATTCAAGTAAGTCTCCCTCCTTATGCTCCAAAAGGCATAATTCGGTACATCAAGTAATGGTGCCCTATTTGAGGAGAATCCATATCCTTCAGCCATGTGTGCCACCAAGATCTACCTTCAAGAGGCTAGGCTAACTTCAAAGGAACCCGCTTTGATACCAATTGATGAAACATACACTTCTAGTGAGATGGGGGGTGAATTAGTATAGATCAAATTTTTTATTTCTTCTTAACTTAATCAAGCATAGAAATATTACTTCAAGCCCTAGTTATTCATAGCAATATCATTCATGCAAGACGTAGCAATTAAGAACATGCACAAGAGACACACAATTTTACATGGAAACCCTTACGGGAAAGAAACACGACAAAAACTTGCTTGTATAAATCTTATTACAACATTCGTAGGCACCAACCCATTGGAGACTCCAATCCCCACCACTGAGCACCAACTCAGCAAGAGACTCCAATCTCTTCAATAAGAGGCTTCAACCTCCCTAAGAACAATATGATAATTTAACTTGCAACTTCCCTAACACCTTCTCACAGATCTACCAAATTTCCTCTCATAAATCTTCAATGATGTCTTCACAAAATCTGCAATAATGTCTTCACAAATATGTCTCAACACTATTTTCCAAATCTGTTGATATATAGAAAGATATTTGTTAAAAGCTTGCCTTGAATAGTACTTCACAATCCCTTATTATATCTCTTCCAGGGAAGGAGGCTCTTTAGAAAAGACACATTGTTTTCCAAGAGAGGCGACCCCACCTTTATAAGTGTCCCATCATATGGTTGGCCAGCAAGAATAATTTTATTTATTCTATTTGTTGTGCCCAAAGTTGGGTGCACCTTCCTAGGGGGTCGTCACTCTTTGAGACCCCATAAAAAATATGAAATTAATTTATTTTTAAATTTAAAAACCCCTAAATGGGGCGGCTCCAAGGGGGTCGTCCAATTTATTTTAATTTTATTTTGCAATTTAGAAACCTCCAATGGATGCATAACATGGGTCGGCCCATGTGCAAAATGTCCTCCAATCCTTTGACATCAATGATGACATTTTACCAACACAAAGCTCTCTAAAAAGGGAGGTGTGATCCAAAATGGATTTGGAAAATGTATTCATAAACAATTGCTTGAATAGTAAAGTGAATTTAGATGCAGGAATAGGAACAAAACAGGAAAAACATAGCAGAAAGTAGTTGGATGGGGCTGGAATCGTGGTAGAGTCCAGGTCATGACTATGATCATGTTACTGTCCACTGATAGTGAGTATTTCAGCTTTGGAATATGAATTGCACAGTTGTCATTTCACCTTCCTATGCACATGGGAATTCTTCTAGGGCTTGGGAGAGCCTGCTGTCACAAAAATTTATATAAAGGGGATTGTAGTTTATTGAGAGGCATGCTTTTGGAGGTTGGAGGATTAGAGAAATATTGTAAAATTCAGCCATTCATAGTAGGAAGGAGATAAACAGAACTAGAGGGCAGAAATGGAGTCCCACTTCTTGTAATTATCTTCCCAAGATAATAAAAGAGGTGGCAAGGTCATTGCCACTACCATAAAAGCTAGTTTTCCTCCACATTGGAGGTTTCTAGGATAAAAATCTGAGTTTTTTGTGAGTTGTTGCTAGTTTATTTTCTGTTTTGATCACAATATTATTTTCTCATAATCAAACTTCATTTGCATAAGCAAGTAGTAAGTAATTAAATATTTTGTTGATTCTTGAATTCTAGATTTAATAACTCACAGATCAGCTTTCAACTTCAAGACATGTTTCCCGCAAGGATTATATCCTAAAGTTATTTCTCATTGGCATTGTTCTTTATCAGTCAGGTCTGTAAAGTTGTGTATTTTCTTGTTTGGTGTCATATTTTTTGCTTTTATTGAGTATGAAGTTTGCAAACACTACTTTACTTTGGGCAAAATTCTTATCAAAAGTTAATCTCATCTATTTATTGATTTAATGCAAGTTGGTTCTCTTAGTCCAGGATCACATGTCTGCCACAACTTGATGATGCTTAGTTTTTACTGCTGTTTGCCTTTTTATGCCCTTTTTCAGAATTAAGTTCATGTGTTGCCCCTCAATGCAAAAGTGGATCTAAATTGTCAACCAGGGTCTTGATCTCCAAACCATCTTGTTGACTAGCGGTTCCATTTGGTTGACATTAAAATTACAGATGATTCAATTCCTTATCATTTGATGAAATTTTTTCAGAGATACCTTGTTCTCTTGCTCTTCAAAATAAACATATGTTCAGCTGTAGCTTTCTTTATGTTTCAAAATAGTTTCTCCAATGCAGTAGTTGTTTGTTCTCGTGTCATGTAGGTACAAAAGTTCAGTAAACATTGCAGAAGCTGTGACAAATGTGTTGATGGATTTGATCACCATTGCCGGGTACATTGGAATATGTTTTAAAAATAAACTGATTCATCATATTAACCTCTTTGTTGAATCCAATCACATAATTGATTATTTTATTATGAAGTATTTTCATCCTTGTATGCAGTGGCTAAACAACTGTGTTGGAAAGAAGAACTATATTACTTTTGTAGCACTCATGGCAAGCAGCCTAACTTTGGTAAGAATTACTTTCCTACAAAACTGTTCTTGCAAAGATTATTGGTTTTGAAAAAATTCCTAGTGAAATATATTTTTAAGTTCATGTGATATGATTCCGTTTTCTGAATGGTTATTTATATAAGAGAAGCCTTATTTTATTAGCTAAATACCTTACAAAGACATTTAATATTTCCAACTCGCACCAACCAACTTGCAACAGCCCACCACCACCACAATTTTTTTGTATCTACCCTTTGAATAACTACATTAGCCAACTTGCATATGGGTTTGAGTGATTTATAACTGTAGTTAACATACTCTATTGGATTTTTTCATCATGGCTGAACTGTTGTGTTCAACTTTCCACAATACACATGCATGTGATGCATGCATTCTTCTTCTTCTCTAATGTTAATTTGTGGGTTGGTCAATTGCAGCTTATTCTTCAATGGGGAGTGGGTGTTGAAGTCCTCATTCGCTGTTTTCTTGATAAAGGAGGAACTGATAGGCAGATTGTAGAAAAGCTTGGCAAAGGCTTTTCCCGGGTTCCATATGCTGCTGTTGTGGTATTCCTTAACACTAAATACCAAATAGAACTGGATATTTTCTTACATTGTTTACATGTGGAAGCTTTGCTGTGGCATAGAAAAGGTTGTGGTTCAGCAAGCAATAGAAAAATATGGATTCTTTAAGATAGAAGTTAGCCAGCAAAAGTAAGAATGAATTTGTATGAATTTCCATGAGTTACCAAAGTAGTTCAATCAGATGTGGAGATACGTCCAATTGTCATAGGAAAGTACCAAGGTAAAAAGGAACACTAGTAGCTGAAAAATGGTGAAGGCCCAAAACATCAAAAGAACAATGAAAGACGAAGTCGAGGGATTAAGCCAAAAGCGGGTAAACTCTAGCTCTAATGTGCAGTTACAAATCTAAATATCTCTGTCTGGGAAAGCCCCTTCAAGGGAGGAAAGCAATAGGAGGCTGCCAAAGTTGAAGTTGAAGATTGGGATATGGAAACTAGCGCTGTTGCACATCTGGAGCACAGATCTGATTTTTAATACCTCTTAGAATGGAAACCTCCATTGACTTCTATGGCTAAATTTCTTTTGTATGTCATGCACCTGCTCCAAGATGCCTTAGCCTTTGAGAATAGGTTAGGATAAATAGTATTTTTTGGAAGCTCAAATGGCATAACATTCTATGCAAAGGGACTAATTGAAATATTTACAGCAATTTTTCCAAGCCCAAGGGAAAATCACAGCTGCTCTACCACTTAAGGATTAGTGACATGAGGTTTAAATTTTTAAATACGGATCACACTTATCTTTCCCATGAATCCAGCTTGTTCCAATGGGAATTATACAACAGCTATATCCCATTGTCAACAAACAAAGATAATATGCTATGGCTATACATATCCACAAGCAATCACATGGGGGCTTCGACATACATATGGCCTAAATCAGAAATCCTAATCAGCATTTCAACAAATGGCATAAGCTATGATCTACATCCCGTTGATCCAAAATTAAAATGCTCTTATGGATTTTCTTTTATCAAAAGCTAGTAGTGGTGAATAATCTCATAAAAGAAGGCATTATGGGTCCTCAAGTTTCCAAAATTGTCAAATAAATCAGGAAAATCATACTCACTTTTTCCTCAATTGGCATATGGTCATTTTGTAAAATTAGCATCAATATCAACATTATTCCAAGCGTAGTTTGCATACTTGGACTAGACTTGGACTTGGTAGACTAAAACTTTTTGATTTGGCAAAAAAATGACAAAACTTGGCAACTTAAACAATACTTGAATTTCTTAAAAAATATAATTTTAATACAAAATACAATTACAAAATGTATCAAATGAGTTTGGTGGGGGTTTGGGGGTAGCACCTCTAGCAAGGTCAAGGGGACATTGACCTAGTGATGTTGATGGGCAATGGCCCTATTGTGTTCCCTGTCATGGCATAGGGTGCAGTTGAGGGGTGGGGTCCTCACTACCAAGCCCAAATGAAGGCTTTCAAGACTATGCAACCTTCATAGTGCGTGCCATTTTCACAAATCCAAAATTCCAAAAGTTTTCTCTTTGAATTTATTGTAAAATCCTTCCAATTTGCACAACAATGTTGAAATGCTAATGAGCTCCTTCACCTTGGGCAGATGGGGCTTATAAAGGCAAAAACCTATGTTTTTCAACTGTTTTTCCCACATTTTTAATTTTTCCTATGCGTTCTTGTTATTCTTGCATGTCACAAATTTTTCACTCAGACTTGTGGAATACTTGCCATTAACTCGCATGTTAATTTGCCGAAACTTGCTTGGAACTTGATGCTGCAACTTGGCAAGTTTTTCTTGCAAAAACTTGGGGCAAAAAAAACTTGTGAATAGTTAAACTATGCTTCCATGTTTTTTCATGTGACAAATATGGAAAGAAAGAAGACTATTAAATAATTGACACAACATGCTCCAACAACTCATGAACAATAGTGACGGACTCTAGGATTGCTTCAAACTGAAATATTTTATTTTTCTATAAAAATGTAGGGCTTGCAATTTATTCTTCTACAAAATGCAATAATTTTCTTGTGTTGGGACTCAATTTGACAATGCTAAATTTTCTTGAGTCCTAGTCCCTTTGTGCAATATGCATCTTTTCACCCATCATCTATGACTGATCTGAGAGATTCTCTAATGGGTCTCTCTTGTAAAATTTGCCTAAGTGTATTCATTTTTGTATACTCGCTAAGGGTGAGTTTCAATACTTAGTAAACTAAGTTACAAAATAACATTGGAAGCATAAAACTAGTCACATAATAATTGCATAAAATATGTTTCAGATTCTTATTCATATGACTGCAATATTTACAATGCATGACATTTGTCCTAGTCCTCAATTACAACACACTCGATACTATAAATAGTTAGCCGGTACTATAAATAGTTAGCCAACGTCGGTTGAGGATACCAACCATCGGCAACTACCTGAGTACTAACTAATGACAAGGACTAATTCCCGACAAAACATTATTCTTTTATTTTATTTATTCTATTTGCTAATTAACAAATTAAGCTGATTATATCATCCCTCCCTCAGAAAAAGTCATCTTCGCAGACGAGATACAAAAATTGGGAGACGCTACAAAGAAATTCAGTGAGAGGAGGGTTGAGAGGACGTCCTTGGTGGTTGGGAGACTGATGAAGTGGCTGCCCGAGTGGTCAGTTGTCTCAATCGGTACACCTCAGTACGCTGCTGCAGGTGACGAGTGGCCTTCAACTCTTTCTCGTGTAGTCTTCTCTAGATGTACCGCCTCCTTCAGGTGCTTGTTGGCCATTTCTAATTCCTTATCCTTCACTTCCAATTACCTAGCCATCTCCTCCTCTAGTGCTTTTATTGTCTTGTCCTTATCTAGAACTACTGCCTCCCGAGCAATCACCTTCATTTTCTCCTCTTCCAGAACGTGAGTTAGCTCCTGAAGTTCCCTCTCAAAGGACTCTGCCTTGGCTTGGGTCTTGTGGGAGAGGGCGATGGCCTGTTCTGCTTTATTGGTCATTTTATCAGAGTTCACCTCATACTTCTTGCACGCTAGGAAAAGTGTCCTGTAGGCCATCTCCATTTCGAAGAGTTGTGCCACCAACTTATCATCCTTCCCGTGGAGGGTTGGCCTCTTGAAAAACCAAGTCGCCAACATCTTTGGTGTCTGTGTGGCTAGCCAATCACCTGTGAATATACGAATGAACTCTTTACCACTCTCTGAGTTCATGAACTGTATGATCCGCCGTGCCTCACGCTCCGCTATGGGGGAGTAGCTTCGATGTAATGTTTTTGCAATATCTAACACCTCCTTTATCACGAGCGCGATAGGCTCCAGGCTGTGGATGTATCTCTCAATAGTTCCTATTGGATCCTCTTAGTCTGGCTTGGGGATTACCACAACAATCCCCTCCGACAAGGCTGCATTAGTGTCACTAGACTCCCCATCGGTACCCGCGGGTCTAGGTACGGTTGGTCGTGGCGTAGCATGAGGTTCCTCATCTGACAAAATATGTATCACCTATTGTGCCATCTCTCCCCTCTCAACTACCGACTGCTTGGTGGTCAGTTGCTCGGCGGCTGGCATGGTTGCTGCCTGCTGTGTGCTCTCTGGTGCTCCTACTGAATGAGTGCTCCCGACTGGTACAACCTCTCTATCTACCTCCATCTCCATTTGACCAGGAGAGCGTATGGGAGAAATGTTTTCCTCTTGGATAGGAGTCCCCAATAGCCGCAACCATCCATCCACATGTGGTGTCCCTCCTAGTGATGCCATGGCGTCACTCTCTCCCATCATGCTATCCAGTGTTGTATCCTTAGCCACTCCTCCCTCGACCACTGCCTCTTCTCTAACCAACTCATACTGTTCTGCTGGTGCAACACCTCCTTCAGCCAACTCTTGTTATGTTGGTGCACCCTCGACTGCTCTACCCTTGACAACTTCCTCTCCTTCGGCCAACTCCTGCTCGGTTGGTGCCATTACTTGAGGGTTGATGTCTACTGAATAGACACCTACTAGTGAGGTGCTGGCGGCGGACGAGGAAAGTGCTAATTGTTCATAGTCCTCGCTACTTGCTTGCCTCCTCTTCCTCTTTACCGTCTTCAGCTCCTCTCCTACACCTCCAGTGTCCAAGGTTGTCCACCTAAAAACCGTAGGCCAAGAACTGTTGTAATCACTTGCCAACTATAACTTCCCCCGTTTGCCCTTCGACACCTAGTTGTACACCGCATCCAAGAATAGAGCTATCAGGTGTTGAGTCATGTAAAATGCCTTGTTCTTGCATTCCAAAAATTCCTTGATCCTTTTCGATAGGTAGAGCGTCCAATTGTATACCTGCCCTACGCTCAATCCGAACATATAGTCAACCATCTAGGTTGCTATGTTCGAGGCTCAACTGGCACCTATCAACTTGCATTTTATGAGATCCATTATACATTTCTAGTCGGAATTCACAAGCATATGTTTCCTCAACCCTCGAGCTCCTGCGTTCCAAATTGTCTCCCGTTCTTTTGTGTTTATATTGGGTCTACTAATACGTTTGATGATCATTTCTCTTTGTTGTGCCATCATTTTTGTTGTCGGTTTGGCCACCACCTGCCCAGACGTAGGTATTTTGAAAACTCTCCTGAAATTTGTTGTGTAGAAAGCTATTGTAATTGGAAAGCCCTTGTATTCAATTGTGCTTTGCTACAATGTCCTTTAGATAATTTTCAAAATCCCTGGCATTAAAGAAAGGGCACTGAATTACCTTGTCAACTTGTGCTAGAGCTAGTGCTCGCTTAATGGGGTAGTTTTGTGCTGTCTCCTACCACCATGTTTTGCACTCTGTGCCTGAAAGACTCTCCTAGGTTAGCGAGTCTGTTGTCACGTTGTCACGTTGTCTGCTTTTCCTTTGTCCGCCTTGCCTCCAACAACCTTGGCTCTGATTATTATCTTCTTCCCTTTTGCACTCGTGCTAGCATCCATTTTCTTCCACTAATGAAAATGACAATGCTTTGATTTAAAAGTGATTTTTCTTGAAATCGAAACCCTCCAACTCTATCAATTGATATATGGTACGACCTTTGTTGTTTTTTGGAATTAGCATGATTTTATAACTGATTTTGGCGTTTGGGGGCTCCAGTCGCAATCTGGTACGACCCTCTTTGTATTGCTTTGACATGGTTTACTGTGCTTGGTAATTGGTACAACACTCCAGACTTTGTAATGATGGCTCTTTATCCTCTCCCAATCGATGCTTGGTACGGCGTGGTTAATGAATGGCTCGATAGATAGTACGAACTCTTTATGCTTAATGCTTACAGCCTCCTTGATGCGTACGACCTCTTCTTGTTTGCTACCTCGTATGGCCAAGTGAGTATCTTGTACAACGAGTCTTTCTGATTGCAGTCCTCCCTTTCACCATGTACAAACTTTTTGCTTTTGCCAGATCGTACGGCCTTCAGGTGAAATTTTTGTACAGTCTCCTCCTGGTTATTCCCTCGTATGACCTTTTTAATCTGAAAGACTTGCACACCTTTTAACTCCTGTGCTCATATGGCTCCCTCACTATTGCTTTTTATGGGCTTCTTCAGTTTGGAATTTTGTATGGCAATTTCTGGCTCTAGATTTTGTACGACAATTTCTACTTTGGACCTTCATATAGCCCTTGACTTCTTTCATTTACTGGCCCCTTCAGGAATTCGCACGTCTTGTTCCCTATGTCACCTTTCTCTAGGTCATACAGCCTTTTGGTTTTGTAGGCTCGAACCTTCATTTCTTCGTATGGCTTGTCTCACTTGGTCCCTCCGTACGACCTCCTGTGAGCTTTCCACGACTTTCCATTTGTCAATGCCTCTTGGTTTTATTCCTTTCACTTTAAAATTCCCTAACTTTGGATTTTTTATTTTTTTAATTTTTTTTTCTTTTCTCCACTTCATGACTTTTTTAACATTTAATTTTCCTCTTTTCTTCTTTTCAATTTTTCTTTTTCCAACTTTTATCTCTCTTTTATTATTTTTTCCACTTTCTCTCTCCTCTCCTCGTTTTTCGTTTTTTCTCTTTTCTCATCTTCTCTCTCCTTTCTCTCCACTTTTCTCTTCATCCCTCTAACTTCTTCGCCTTTTCTCACTCATAATTTTGAGGCGTAGTGCCACTTGCATGTGTATGGGGGCCTCTTGTAGCATTCTTCCTCGCAGCACATTCCATATACTTTATATCAAACCATTTATCAATTAGAGGAGTAGGACCAATACCTTTAAAGCTGTTGTCGACATATCTTCCTCTGTATTGCTGGTACCATGTTACATCTTCCCTGTCTACTGTCGGCGGCCAAGCTGGATTTGGTATGACCCTAGTCCATTCATTGTTGCTACCCTCGCCACCTTCGGTACCTTCCTTCTGTCCGTTCTCATTTGTTTCAATACATCTTCTATGTATCCATCGATGTGTGACACGAACATATCTTCAATCATTATCACCGTCTTCAAGCATGGGCTAATCTTCTCGGCATATGTGTTCCATTGCTCATCATCTTCTTTGTCGGTGTCACTCGGCGCTCCCTCCACTCCTTCGCCGCTTGTTCTTCTTTCTCTGTTTGCGCTTCATCCAGTTCCTTGGCGGGGTATCCCCTCCTTATGCCTTTGTACGGAGCCTGAAAATTCTAGTGTCCTATCCGTCACCATAGGGCAGGTGTTCCAAATACTGCGTTCATTAGATGCTTGTGCACTCGAGGTATTGCAATACCTTCAACTTTCTTAATTGCCAGTCTTTCTTCAATAATCTTGTCTTCGCCTGATGCCACCCAGTCTTCTTCCGCAACGTATCCACTACCTCCTAGGCCCCAATCTTCTTCTCTATTGGTTTCCTCCTTCTGCATCGGTTAATCCTCTCTGGCTGCATACCCCAACATATTTATTTGCACAGGTTCACTTCTTCCTTTGTAGATCTTCAACTTCGACCCGTTAACTGGATCCTTCAATACAGTACCGTCTAGTCTTGCTAATTTAATTGCTCCGTTTTCTCTGACTTCGCGGATCCGAAATGGTCCTAGCCATCTGATTTTAAACTTGCCTGGCTTGAGTTTGTTACGACTGTTGTATTTCAAAACTAATTGCCCCGACTGGAAGTTTGCTCGTCGGAGATATTTGTCCTGCCAAAACTTTCGCCGGTTCTGGTGTACCTCCGTCGCCCACTCAGCCAGTACTTGTCGTTCATCTAATTTGTTCAACTGGAATAACCTTTCCTTCAAACTCTCTGTATCACCCAATCTATTTTCTACTGCAATCCTCAAACTCGGCACTAGGTACTATGCCAGTACTACAGCTTCTTGCCTGTACATCAGTTGGAAGGGTGTATGGCCAGTTGTTACTTTGTAAGTCGTATGGTACGCCCATAGTACGATTGGTAGTCGTTCCTCCCAATCTGCCTCCTCAATGCCACAAGATTTGTGGATGACTAATACAAGCATTTTGTTAGTTGACTCCTCTTGACTGTTCGCTCTTGGATAGTACGGGCTGGAAAGACTGTGTAGGATCTTGAACTCCGATGTCATCAGTCGTATGATGTGATTCACGAAGTGACCTCCCCGATCACTCGTAATCTGAATGGGTATCCCGTACCTTGTGACAATTTGCTCGTACATGAATCTGGCCATACTGACTACAGTGTTGTTTGGTAGTGCTCAGGCCTCCACCCACTTTGTTAAGTACTCCGTGGTGACGACAATGTATCAACATCGGTGTAATTGATTGACTTTCAGTGGCTTGATGAAGTTGAGCCCCCACCATTCAAAAAGCTCTTGAGGTTGCGACGGGAAGAGCGGCATGAAGTCTCTCTTCAGTGGTTTCCCCATCCTCTGGCAGGTGTCACATCCTACCACCCATTCCCGTGCATCAATGTGTATCGTCGGCCACCAGAGGCCTACCAATAAAACTTTTCTTGTTGTGGCATCCAGACTCATGTGTCCTCTAGCCAATCCTTCGTGCGCTTCCTTCAGTATGCTTGGGATTTCTTCCTCCATGACACGTTGTTGGAGTACTTGATCGGGTCCCATCTTATACAGCAACATGCTGATGATTTGGAATGTCTTGCTCTTTAGTACTAGTTTTCGTCGTTCTGTCGGTGGCATGTCCTTCGGGAATGATGACGTTGATAAGTACTCCCCAATCTTTTCGTACCATGAGGGAAGTGCTGCTATTTGGAAGAGGTGGGCATCAGGAAAATCCTCATTTACTCCATAAGGCGATTCGCTAGACTGTACTCTCGATAGTTGGTTGGCGATGACATGACTCTTCCCTGGCCGTATGATGATGGTGAATGTAAATTCTTGTAGGAGTAGTAACCATCGGCTTACCCTTCCTTGGATGATTGGCTTGTTCACTAGGTACATCAATGCCTGATGGTCCACATAAAATGTCAAGGGAGTTGCCAATAGGTAGTGCCTAAACTTCTATATCACGTACACCATTCCCAAAGCTTCCCTCTCCATTGTATTGTAATTCTTCTCTGCTCTGGACAATAACCGACCAGCGAAGTACACCAGATGGTCCTGTCATGTCCCCCAAAAACTGTGACACTAAATAGAAACCTTGAATACAAATGAATAGAGAAGACATATAAAATTTGGCAACTTCCTTATATTTATAATTATCAAAATGATATTATAACTATAAATATAAACTACCTTAGAAATTATAAACATGTTGGTGTTTCAATTAGCACCTCTAGAGTACTTATTGGAAATAGACAACTATTGCAAGTGTTTTAGTACTTCTCTTCGAATTATAGAGAGGAAGATCCCTCTTTGCTGATGTTTTGCGTAAAAAGTACAGTAAACTAAGGTTCCTATCTTTTTTACTCAGCGGAAGGACACAACGGTGCATAAACACAATGCATTGCAGCTAAGGTTTTCTCTGGTTTTTGCAGATCTCAACTATAACTAAACTAGCTTTTAATCTATCCCACCTTCTCAAGATAAACAGAGCGTGAGGGTGTAGGAGGTGGAATGGATTGGTTGGATCACTTCAATCCACCGTCTCTTCAAAATATGTTCGAGGCTCTGAACTCTTAGATCTACATTGGGATAAGGTATTATGTAGGCAAACACTCTTTACGGTAAGATGGATCTAAGACTTGCCAAGGAGGAGGAACCCCTATCCGAGGTATAGGTTGGGAAACAACTCACTAGAAACAACAAAGTACGATGATTTGGCTAACAGGATTCTTGAGGAGGTGACGACACCTGTCCAAACTGTAGGCTGAAAGACAACTCATTACACAACAACAAACGATAACTATTAACATCAAAATATCCAAGGAGGAGGAACCCCTGTCCAAGAAGGAGATTGAAACAATAAGTTATAAGAAACAAGATGTTTGGAAGAACTCAAATCTTTAGATCAAACTGCATGTGCCTTTTGATTTCCTTCTTCAAGCTTTCTCAACGAATTACAAAGAATTGGGACAACAAAGGTATGAAATCATACACAATTGCGATCAACCAATTAACTCTCATCCAAGAATGAATAGATATGCACTTTCAAACTTGTTGGCAACAATGGCGCAACAATTTTGCGTAGTAAATAAAAGTTAACAAATAATGAGCCCAAGGCTCTTATTTATAGAAACTCAAAGAAGTAGGAAACCCTAAAATCTCCTTGAGTTAACAATCAGTTCTTGCCAATCAACAAGATTTATTCCTATGTCTAAAAGTAGGTGAGCAAACAATTAATTGGAAATCTACTTCAGTTAACTGAAACTAAACAAAGAGTCAACTGAAAAACTACTTTAGTTGACTGAAACTAAACTACAAGTGAACTTAAATTACAAAATGTGCCTCCAAAATAGAGATCCACAATTAGTGGAGATTTAGAAATAAACATCCATAATTAATGGGATCTGACATGTATGATCATTGGGACAGTGAGTTAACTTGGAATGAGGCATCAAGTTAACTCCCGTTCGCCATTAATGCTATTCTGGAGGGTAGGACGTCCTTGTAGGTGCTTTACACCTCTACTCCACTGGTCAACAACCCTTCTATCCATTCGTTGACTTCTTTAGCTTTTGGACAATTAATGCTCTGTAGGACAATGATGTGGCATTTGAGCATCTCCTCACCATTCACAAGCTGTTGTTGATATTCTATGCACTTGGCAGCTGCATCATCTAGCTTGGTGGACATGGCTGCAACCTTACTCAACTACAAGTCTGCAACCATCAGGGTCATCGAAAAATGTGCTAGACATCTTGGAATTGTTTATGTACTGCGCCTAGCTTGATGTACGTACCTCCCTTGTGCTGATAAAGGCAATTGATGGATATTACCAACATTCTTGCGAATTTGATAATATCTGCCACAATATGTTGGTACTCGATCAGTTCCATAGAATTGGCATCATAGGCTTTCACCTTGTATGCCAGCTGTTCTTTCCAAGCAAAGAGATGTTGCTTGTTGTCTATAGTGGTCTGATTGGTACACTAATTGTAAATCTGTGACTGTGATTTCATCCCTACGCCTCTTCTCTGCTGCCTTTAGTTTTGACTACTGAATCTTTGCACGGAGCTCATGTGTTCTATCCCTCAACTAGTATATTTTTGCTAGTATACATTGTCCTTTGACAACAAATTCCTCCACTTGATTTCTCAAGTGTTTTCCATATGAAATCAGTTGGTGATGGGTTTTCTCTGCAGGGAGGTCTAGCAACTCTCGTGGCAAAGTAGAGAAGTTTGGAGTACCATGCATCATGCTAGATATGTACATCCTCAACTGTTGATTTTCAGCCTTTAAGGCTGCTTTGTCCCTTCCGTCCTTAGCCATTCTTTCCTGAATACTCACCGAGGCAATTCCAAGAAGGTCTGCCTCCACCTGACGAGTGGTCTTACCGAGGTTCACCTTCGATAATGTGAAGTCTTCAACCTCTACCTCTTGTATATTTCCGTCCTTAGGTGGGGTAGCTATTTCTATGACAAATTCATTATCTGCATTCCTTCCTACATGAACCTGCTTTTTCAATTTCTTCATTGGAATGTCTTGGGAGACATGATCAAACTCTATGAAGTCAAGCTGGTAGGATGGCTTGTCTCTCTTCCTTCCTAGAAGACCCTCAAGCCAGATTGAATTCCGACTAGCCTCGTTGGAAGGAGGAATGTTAGGCCTTTGAATGTTTAATGAATGAGATTGTGTTGAAGTAGGAGAATCTGTTTCTATCACAGGCACTGTATCCGCTGCAACTGCTTCCATCATGGGCTTTGTTTCGGCTGTGGTTGTCTCAATCACTAGCTCAACTACAGCAGTTTCCATGACTATCTCAGGTATGTTTGTGGCTGTCTCCACAATTCTTGTGCTCTTCCCCTTTTGTGCCTTGACATTCGCATCCCTTTAGGAGGGTTACTCCATTGCTTCTGTCTGTGCTTCTTCCTTGACGTGGAAGGTAGTGAAGATTGAACCGGTGGTGGCTCTGTGCGGGGAATTACTACTTTCCTCGTCTTCTTGTTGTCCAAGTAGAGTTGACTGTTTCTGACAACCCTACTTGTTCTTTCCTCTATAGATGTGTTTTCCTTGGCATACCAATCCACTTTTCCAAGTGGTTGTGTGTCTACTTGATCCACGAAAAATGTAGGGAGAATAACCTCCCTGTCATCATTAGATAGGCTCTCCACGTTTTTTGACATGAAGTCAGCAATTCGTGGAAGCCTAAATCGACTGTAGTTTCGTATTCGTACAACAAACTAATCATCACAGTTGACCCATTAGTCTTCCATGGAAGACTCGTGCGATGAGTGCTGCTCAAGGTGTGCTATATAAAGCCCTCTCAGAGCATACGACCGCCTCTCAATGAGATATTTGAGATTTAGTCTCATAGTCTCTTGGCACATGATTTTGTTATTAGTCGCTATTTTACACCTATAGAGTCCCATCTAGATAGGAAAGCTCGTAGCTTTTTTCTTTTTGAGGCGCAGGTGAGAATGAACATCGGCCAACTGCCGCAAGAACACTCCATGAAGACTACCCTATCTGAAGGGTAGCGGGGCATCATGGTAGGATGACCGTTGTATCCATATACGCCTATATAGGTGAAGGTGGGGAATTGGATGAACCAATATGCCCAGTCCACCATTGCCTCCTTGGCTACTCGTGATATACGTACATGCATTTCATGGTCGAGGTCCCTTACGGTGTGCATAATGAAAAGATCATTTATCTGCTTAAAATGTCGTTTTGCTTTTGTAAACTCAAGTTGCGAAAAATATTCATGCACCTTCTGCACACCTAAGGTTCCGACAGTGCTTAATACTCTGAATTGGCCTTGGAAGGCAATCAAGTATACAAGACAGGGGCACATGTGGAACGTGTGAGCCTCTAAGAACTCGATCATTTGCTGGTGGAGTGTATCATCGATGAGGGTGGCCCAGTCGTAATGATCTCTGTTGCTGACAATCTTAGCGATGTTACATCCACGACTGAAATTGGTTCCCATCTTCCTGTCCAGTGATCCGATTGAGTAGAGAGATCATCATTGCATACTCGTCTCATAATTCTCCTCGCCCAACATTTTTTGGTAAGTTGGCATTTTTCACTTTTAGCCACTTTTCTACCATTCTCTGCTAACACTTATCCTTTGCCACTTCGAATGCTCTTTCGCATTCTTTCATTGATATGACCACATTGGTTGGACATGGTGGAATAGCAAAACCTTTTTCGACATCCTTTGGTTTAAGGCTGCAAATCACCCGCCCATCCACTGATTAGATTTCTCGTGTGGTAGGGTTGTAATGGTTAATACAAGCAATTACAAACTCCACGTTCTGTAATGTGATGGGGATTGATGCAACCTCAAGCAATCCGGATTGCTCGATGTTTTGTAGCGTGATCTGGTTCATGCCCTCTAAATCTTTTGAATTGACCATTGGGTGCACTTGATGCAAGTTGGTGTCTATTGTTTTCAGGAAATCATGGTACAAGACTGTTTTGGTCTTGTATTGTGCTTGGGAGAATTGCATTTTGAAAAAATTAAACATCAATTGTGCACACGACCCTGTTCAGACAACTTCTGAAAACCCTTAAAAATAGCACTTGCCAAGAAGTATTTTTTCGGGAAAAATCTGACACATGGGTTTTGTTCTTGCTTCAATGTTGAACAACCCAGTTTGTTGGATTTTTGAATCTGACATTTTCGGAAAAATCCTTAAAAATAGGGGCAACAAGTTTGTTGTTTCTGTAAAATTTCAAGAGATGGGTTTTGTTGAAAAATTGTGCTGATCATATACCCAGTTGGTCAGATATGTGACAGCTTGTTGTTTTCTGTTACATGCAAGAAGCTTAAGACAAAAGAGAGGAAGATTGGAAGTTATTTATTGCCATTTTGTAAAAAAATATGCCTCTGGATGCAACCTCTGAGAATTTACCTTTTTGTGCAACTGATCTTCAAAAAATATGAATAGTCAAAACTCTCTGTCAGATCTTGAGAAGACGTCTTGGAGAGAAAATTGCTATTTTTAGCCTTCAACCTGCAAAGAAAATAATGAATTGGGACGCCTATGCTTGATTATATAATGGTTGATGCTTGAATGCACCAAGTATGGGCACCAACTCATGATTGAGGAGTAAATTGGCCTGATCTGGAGATCCCAACCCTGATTTCCACTGATTGTGGGATGTTTTAGACATGAGAAGCCTTCAAAATCTCTAACTCAAGTCAACAAATCTTGCTTTGACCTTTTAGGCATCCTTTTTGAGTGTTGAACACTTTTTTCATGCTGAAGTGTCTTTGTTGGATCTTCATTTCCGGTTGCTCCGTTGATCTTGAGTTGTTGCTGATAGATTCACTACTGAGATAGGACAAGCCTGATTAAGTGTGCCTAGGAGCTGCAAATCTCAAAGACTGAATCTGATGTCTCAACTTCAAGGGCGCCTCTCTTCAGCAGGGGGGCTTTTGTTCTAATACTTAGTCAATTTCTTGACTGTTCTTCAATTTTATCATTTTGACCCTCCGTACTCTAATCTGAGATCACTACTGACTGATGAGTCTGATGATCTCGTTGAAACATGGGATGGATAACTAGCTCAGTCTTGGAAAGGATGACTGGCTTTGCCAAGCGTGAAGGTAGGTTTAACTCCTCAAAAAGCATGGGAGCCTTTCTTCGGCAAGGGCATTTTTGGCTTTTGAACTCATGATTTTCATGTTGCAAACCTTCAAGAATGATCCTCATTTGATCTTTGTTGTTAGGTGTCTGATTTGTTTGTTGTCTTCACTGACGATGTTGTTGTTGAGTTTGATGAAAACTGAGAAAGTCATGCTGGAGGACCATCGGCTTGCAGACAGCATTTGACTGCCCAAAAAGATGGGCGCCTTTTCTTAGCAGGGGCACTTTTCCTTAACACTTAGCCAATTTCTCCATGTTCTTCATTCTCCCTTCACCTTTGGTGCTTTCTGCTTGGTTTTTGCCTTTGATTGCATGATAGGTCTCATGGACGTGTAGTTGGATTGATCATGAAGCTAAGAGAGAGCTGAGCAGATGCTTTGTAGAAAGCAGTTGTTGAAAACTTCATCAGGTGGCTTAGATTCAAGGGCGCCTTTCTTCAGCAGGGGCGCTTTTGCCTTGTTATTTGGTTTGTGCCTTCAACATCCCTTATTTCTGCTTTCGTTTGTCGGTGACTGCTAGATCAGATGATCTCACTTGACGATTTGTTGGAAAGCCGACAACAACACGAAGATGATGACTGTCTTGGTGAAAATTGATGACCAACTTTGACCCTCTGAATTCAAGGGCGCCTTTTCCCAGTAGGGGCGCCTTTTAGGTGCAACTTCATCATTTGCATTGAAAAATATTCATCTCCTCATGCTTCGCATTCGTCGTGCATCGTTACTGACTTGATCATTGTTGTTGACGACGCGTGCATCCTAGCAAACACCTCCAACATGCTGCGTGTACGGGTGTTGGAAAAATGACTAAGGTGTTCAACTACACAACCTCCTTGGTAGCAAGGCGTGCATTTTCTAGACTTAGCCAAGGTTCAGGTTTTTCCACTTTTGAAAATCCCCTCCATCGCAGAGAATCTTTTTGAGCCTTTTCGGCCATGGATTCATCGTTGTAGCTTTTGAAGCTTAGCTTTCAGCACCTGGTACTGGCCAATCTGCCATTAATGGCTGTGGAGGTCCTAACTTTCTTCCTGAAAAATGAAAATAGACCCACTAGAGTAAAATAATGTTTTTGGTGATTTTGACTTGACCAGTGTGATCGTGGAGTCATATTATCCTATCAAAATCATTTTTCAATGAATTCCGGAAAGGTCCTATTTTTTAGGGTTTTCCTAAAAACAGGGGTTTGAAACCCTAATTTGCAAATTTTCATAAATTTGGAAGCACCTTCCTTGACATAAACCCACAAAAACCCAACGTTTGGTTTGACCTAAAACATACTTTTGACAACATTTTTACATGATTTAGCTTAACTTCAGCAAAATGCCAAAAAAATATTTTGGGTACAACATTAGACTCTGTCTGGTGACCATGTCGGATACTTATGGCATAGGAGAACCGAGAATCTTAGGTTTCGTAGACCAGTATTCTTATAATTTGGGCATGGAGTCGAGACTTATTTCCTAATTCACATAATAATTGGAGTTCACCTATTTATTGGAGCTCACCTATTATTCACCTAAAACAAGACTACCTAAGAAATCACCTAAAGCACGACGATACTTTATGGAACGGGGAAACACATAACAACATAACGTTAAAGCAAAAGAAAATTATTTACAAAGAACTCACCCCATCCTCGAAGGGACGAAATGTTTCAAGTACTGCCCGCTATAGGGCAGTGGAAAGAGCCTTCCATCTGAATGAGAGAGAATATAAGAATTCTCCCCTGCAATATCATGGATCAGGAACGGCCCCAACCAAAGGGAGTCAAATTTTTCGTGCATTCCCTTCGGCTCATGCCTCTTGTCCCATAATAGAACCTTGTTTCCGATCTCAAAGTCTCGTTGCCGAGCCTTCTTTTTGAAGATCTTCTTCACTCTTTCTTGGTGTTGAGTGATTTTATCAACGACTTCCACCCTTTCCTCTTGTAGCTGTGTCAGGCACAAGATGCGTTTGTTGATTGGATATTTGAACTCTTCATCTTCTACTGCGGATGCTAGCTGCAAAGCAGACAACTTTAGAGTGATGGGTAGCACTGCTTCTATACCATATAAGATAGCGAAGGGGGAAGTGCCGATAGCTCTCTTGGGCGTGATCCTATCAGCCCAAAGAGCGTTGTACAACTTTGTGTGCCAAGCCTGTTGATTGGAATCAATCATCTTGCGCACGATCGTGACTATGTTCTTGTTTGACGATTCGGCTTGTTTGTTACCTTGTGGATAGTAATCTAAAGAGTGGGATAGTGTGATGTCGTAGTCAAAACAAAATCCTACTAACTCCTCTGATGAGAAGCTCGTAGCGTTGTCGGTCACGATCTTTCTTGGTACCCCGAAACATGTGATGATGTTTTCTTTGAGGAAATTGCACACAATTTCGGAAGTAGCATGTTTCGTAGGAATGGCCTCAACCCATTTGGTGAAGTAGTCGGTTGTCGTAAGGACATAGACATGTCCTTTAATGGAGTGTGGGTTGATAGGACCTATGAAGTCGATACCCCATTGTTGAAATGAAGCATCTATTACCACCGACCTTAGTGGAATGACTGCCAGTTTGAGTTTGCCAACAAAATGTTGGCATTGTTGACATTTGCACACCCATTCATATGCGTCACGGAACAAAGTCAGTCAGAAAAACTGTGCCCGCAGAATTTTGAATGCTATGACCCTTGATGAAAAGTGGCCACCGCATGCTTCGTTGTTAAATGCTTCCAACAACCGCCGTTGTTGGTCTCTATTGACGCAAAGCATGAAAGTTCCATCAAGCCCACGCTTGTATAGAATGTTGCCTTGCAACACATAGCTTTGTGCTCTTAACCTCAAGGTTCTTTTCTGCTATTTGTCCAAGTGGGTTGGACATTCTCCGTAGGTTGCATGGTACCAAAGTTTTGAGTACCATTCCTCCGCAGAATCAACTAGTAAGACCATTGGAAGGTCTTCTTCATTCTCTATTTATACCTCGCCATCAACAGCTTGGTGCTTTAGATCATCATCATTTGCTATGAGTTGACATAGACCTCTCCCGCGGACGAGTTTGGTCGGCTTGATCTCCAAGTCATATTCTTGGACCTTTGCGATCCAGTTGCCACTTTTAGTGCCCATTTCCTGCTGAGTTAGAATACTCTTGACTGTAGGATCAATGACGTACACTGTTGTGTGGGAATTTAAGATGTAGAATCTAAAATTCTTCACATCCCTCACAACTGCATAGGCGTTCTTTTCGATCTGGGAGTACCAGAATTCGTTGTTCTTGAAACTACTGCTCATGAAGGCAATTGGTGATTCTATCTCCTCATTCAGCTTTTGTGTCAGTATGGCAGAGAGGGTGTATTCCGATGCGTAACAATAAAGAATGTATTCTTTATTGAATTCAGGTCGAACCAGCACTGGTGCCTTACTGATGGCTTCCTTTATCTTTGCGAACGCCTCCTTTCCTTTGTTAGTTCATTTGAAGGCGGAAGTCTTTTTCATCATCGCTGATATATCCTTGGTCAGCTCAGAGAAATCAAGTACAAATCTTCGTATGAAGTTCACCTTTCCGAAGGAGGAATGTACCTGAGTTGTATTTGTTGGGAGAGATAGGTTCTTGATTGAATCAACCCAATCAGGATCAATCCGAGTTCCCTCTTTGGAGACAATATGGTCCAGCAGCTTGCCTTCCGTCACCACAAAAATGGACTTCTTGGGATTCAATGATATGTGATGATACCTACATCTCTCGAACATTTTCACTAAGTGTTGAAAATGGTCTTGTCGCTTCCTTGAGAAAGCAGTAAGGTTGTCAAGGTAGACGACGATCAATTTGTCCTTTAGGTCTACAAACGCCAAGTCCATGGCTCGCTGAAAGGTGGCATTGACGTTGATGAGGCTGAAGGGCATCCTCTCATAGGCGAATGTTCCCCATGGGGTGGTGAATGCTGTCTTGATCTGATCCTCCTTAGCCACTGCAATTTGATTGTATCCGGAAAAGCCATTAAGCAATGACAACATTTCCGATCTGGTTACCGTCTGCAAGGTGTGCTCCATGATGGGTAAAGGATAATTATCCTTTAGCGACAATTGGTTGAGATTCTTGAAGTTGACGCAAATCTGAATCTCTCTGTTCTTTTTGCGCACAGGAACGATGTTAGACACCTAGGTAGAATGATGGACGGGGAATATGATCTTGGCATCCACCATCTTTTGTACCTCCACGTAGATTGTGTCTTGGACACGTGGGTTGTAGTGTCTCTGCTTCTACTTAAAGGGCTTGATATCTGACTTTAGAGGAGTTGTATGAGACAATTCCTTTGGCATGAAGACTTTCAAATCTTCATAGGTCCATGCAAAGACATCTTTGTACTGTTTGAACAAGGAGATAAAGCTATTGCTTTCCTCTGTAGTGCAACATCTTCCCAAGTTGACGAGCCGGGGTTTGTCTTCAGTGCTGATGTTGACTTGACTGTAATCAGCAGATGATTTTTTGTCCGAGTTTCTTTGATCTTGCACATGTCTATCATGCCTGTCAAATATGTCCTCCAAGGATACTAGACCCTTGGGGATGTTGTTGCCTCTTAACTAGATAATGCTAGATTTCGTTGCTCCGGAATCTTCCGCTATGGATTTTTTGAAAGGAGAAGTACTTCCCTCAAAGAATAACTCTTGATAATTGTCCCCCATGCAGAGGAACTCTTTGATGTCATCATCATCATCAAAGATCTACCAGTTGTCACAGTTCTTGGGGACAACTAGACGAGATCAATGGCGAAGGCATTCTGACGAAAGTTGGAATGGGGCATGAAGAGAGCAGTAGATACCACAAGGGCATCTGCTCTGCTATTTTGCTCGCGCAAAATGTATCTGATGTTGAATGCCTCAAACCAATCGATCGCATTCCACACCCTTTGTTGATAAGACATAAGGTGACCTTTTCTTACTTTGTAGCGCTCTCTGACCTATTAGACAATCAGCTCTGCATCGCCTTCAACTTGGAGGTATTTTATATCCATATCCCTTGCATTCTTGAGGCCTAGTATGAGCGCCTCGCATTCTACAATGTTGTTTGTATTATCAAACTGCAAGCTATAAGCAAATGGGTACAAAGTGCCTTCGGGAGAGGTAATGACAACTCCTGCTCCTGAGCCTGCTGTTGAGCAACTTCCATTGAATTGCATTGTCCACATCTTTGAACTTTCTTTTGATGTGCTTGTGGCAAATGCAATTGTCTTTTCTTCTTCGATTACTTCAGACAGCATGGCGTATGTGTCGGGACCTGTACTTTGATGCAGTACTTGTGCTTTGGGGTCCTGAGACTTCACCACCATGAATCTAGACTTAGCTTCTGGTTCCAACTTCAAGCTACCTTTCTTTAAAGATATTGTCGCGTACGACCAATCCAATTGAATCTTGCCTCTAAGATCCTTGCAGAAGCTTCTGCTCAGTAGCATCCCATAACTGATTGGAATGTCAGCGATGAGGATGGTCATCATGATCTTTTTCTCTAGACAGGACGCCAATCTTACTTGAGCATCCTTTAGTTAGCCGACCAACGACACTGGTTTGGATTCAAGTGAGTAACACTTGTCATGGGTTTCAGCGCATGATAGTCCCAATGAGTTCATGATCTGCAAAGGCATGATGTTGTCCGATGCTCCTAAGTCAACTATACAATTGTTGAGTTTGTAACCTCCCATATACAGAGATATGTAGAAGGGCTTCGGCTTTTCTCCTGCTAGTACGGAAGATTCTAGCAACGTGGGCTGAATTACAGCCTGCTTCTGTACTACCTTGAGAATTCAATCTAATTGATCGGGATGGTCTTGGAGATACTCCAGCTGTGAGATTTGTACCTTCGTCTTCATCATAGACGTTACGATGTCAAAATTTGTTGAAGGCGGATCTTGAGCATTTGACGTGACGTTCTCATGTGCAAACTTGGGATTGGAAGTGAAAGCTTCTTTTCCCTTTTCATTTGCTTTCCGTCTTTCTTCTTTTTGTGCTTTGAAGTGTTGAGCACGCGTGAACATAGGTGTCGACATATTCTCGTGGTTGACAACAAGAGAATATTGACGATAGTCTTCTTCTTCTTGATTTTCGGGTTCGCTATGGAAGTATCCTGTTGCAGAGTCGCCATCGAAGTTTTCCGTTTGTGGTGATACAACGTTCGCATTTGAAGGTATGGAACTTGGGCTTTGTGCTTGATCTCTGGCATATCCCATGATTTGATTGATCCTTTGATTCTCAAGGCATGTGGACTCAGTGTGTTTGTTTGAATCGTGGAAACAACAAAACACATTAGATATCTTGGCCTCTGCTCCTCTTTGCGGAGGTCCTTGATATCTAGGCTTATAGTTGTTGAAAGGTTGGAAATTATTCCTCTTCGGCTGGTAAGACTGCTAAGGCTGGTACTGTTGTTGTTGATACGCGGTGGTGTGGGCAATGCTTGCTGCCCTTGATTGGGTGACTGTCTTTTTAGGATAGTCACCTCATTTGCTACCTTTTGTACCAATGGATCTGTTGATGCTTGGACCAGTGGTCTAACAACATCGTCCTTCATCTTTCCCGTGGTGACCATATGATCCTCGAGCTAGATAGCCTTCTCTTATGCGACTAGCAATTCCTCTTTGTGGCTTCCTTTTATGAAAAATTCTATCTCCGAGGGAAGGCCGTTGATGAAGCTACTCATCAAAATCCCATCTAATGGATTGAGTGTGTGAGAGAGAGACGTGTAATGAGGCGGTTAAACCTTTCTATGAACTCCCTCATCGGTTCTGTAGGCTCCATCTTATTGTTTGATAACCAGGCAAATAACTGATGGTTGTCTTCGGCAGGCTTGAACCTTGCCAAGACCTTTTCACTCATGACCTCCCAGCTTGTGATGATACCTGGTTGTAAGCGATTGAACCAATTAGCAACATTTGCCTCAAGAGTTTCGACAAAGAGTCGAACAGCGATATCTTCATGTGGTACGGACAAAACGAAACAAGCCTCTATGAATGCTGATATATGCTCATCGGGGTGTCGAACCCCGTTGCCGTAGAATCTCGGAAAATCCTTCCTTGATCCTTTGGGAAGTTCACGGTGTCCTTGTAGGGCCAATGGACCTATGTCATTACCCCATGGTAATGGGGTTGGACGTCTTACATTTCTTGCATTATGACCATTGCCGAACAAATTTTTGCCATTGCCGTTATTGCCATTGTTACCGTTATTGTTGGCATTGCCATTGTTGATGTGGTTGTCGGCCATCGCTTGAGTTGGAGGTTCTTGCTGTTGTTCTAGAAAATGCTCAAGAACCTCTTCGAAGATTTGCTCTATGTCGAATGCTTCTTCAACGTCTTCTTGAAATAGAGGATTGGTTCTCCTCCTTATGTATACCCCGGTGAGCCAGGATGCTTACTACCACGCAGGTGGTGGTAATACTGGCCTCTCGGCTACAAGATCAGCCTTTCTTTCTTTCTCGTCCAGAGTAATAGCTGCGGCTCTCCACTGAGCGGGTGATGTATTATGTTCGAAGATGAAGATGTGCAAACTACCGATAATGTTTGATTGCTCTCCTTCAATGAATGTAAGATCTGGTTGGAGAGTTGCTGGAGCAAGATTAGGTTGTTCATCTAGGGCCCAAGGACGCCAAATGTCCATTCCGTGACATAAAAGTGTTAGCTTTTTCTTGAAGTTTTATGCCGCATTGCCCCATGGTGGGTGCCAGAAAACTGTTGGTGTTTCAATTAGCACCTCTGGAGTGCTTATTGGAAATGGACAGCTATTGCAAGTGATCAAGTAGTGCTCTTCAAATTATAGAGAGGAAGATCCCTCTTTATTGATGTTTTGCGTAAAAAGCACAGTAAACTAAGGTTCTTATCTTTTTTACTCAGCAGCAGGACACAAGGGTGCATAAACACAATGCGTTGCAGATAAGGTTTTCTTTGGTTTTTGCAGATCTTAACTACAACTAAACTTGCTTTTACTCTATCCTACGTTCGCAAGATAAACAAAGCATGAGGGCATAGGAGCTGGAATGGATTGCTTGGATCACTTGAATCCACTGTCTCTTTAGAATATGTTTGAGGCTCTGAACTCTTAGATCTACGCTGGGATAAGATATTATGCAAGCAAACACTTTTTACGGTAAGATGGATCCAAGATTTTCCAAGGAGGAAGAACCCCTGTCCGAGGTATAGGCTGGGAAACAACTCACTAGAAACAACAAAGTACGATGATTTGGCTAACAGGATTCCCGAGGAGGTGACGACACCTGTCCAAATTGTAGGTTGAAAGACAACTCATTACACAACATCAAACGATAACTATTAACATCAAAATATCCAAGGAGGAGATTGAAACAATAAGTTATAAGAAACAAAACGTTTGGAAGAACTCAAATCTTTAGATCAAACTGCATGTGCCTTTTGATTTCCTTCTTCAAGCTTTCTCAATGAATTACAAAGAATTGGGGCAGCAAAGGTATGAAATCATACACAATTGCGATCAACCAATTAACTCTCATCCAAGAGTGAACAAATATGCACTTTCAAACTTGTTGGCAACAATGACGTAGCAATTTTGTGTAGTAAATAAAAGTTAACAAATAATGAGCCCAAGGCTCTTATTTATAGAAACTCAAAGGAGGAGGCAACCCATGGTAATGAGACTCGCCTGAACTCGCTAGGACTTGGTGAGTTTTGAGCCGAGTGACCCTGGCCGAGTTCTAGGAGCTCGGACTCAGACTCGGCTAAGTCCTGTTGAGTCCTGGCAGGACTCACCGCTTCCAAGAGAGTCCCGACCCTTGGACACAGTTGGTGCAACAAAGGCAAAAAAGAAAAAAAACATAAAATACTTGTTTAACTTCTTTTTTTTCACTTATATCATCTCCCCAACCTTAAAAGCAACTTCATTTCATTCACTTGGAAAAATAGGAGGAGAAAAGAGAGTTGTGAAGAAAAAGAAGAGTTCATTGTAGGGCAACCAACAAGTAGTTGAAGACAAATCCAGACTCAAATATCATTTGGGAAGCTTCATAGCAGCAAGGAGGTGCATTGAGAGTTCATTACCAGTGATTGGGAGGAGTTTGCATTGCATTTCAAGCCTAATCTAAGAGGTAAGTTTGATTTTAATTGGTTTTTTTGTGTTTTTTTAACAAATAATTCATTGTAATTTGTAAAATCATTATTTTTTTGAGTTTGCATTTTATTTTACAAACCCTACTTGCAACTTAAATAATTTTAGAAACCCTATTTGTTATTGCAGCCACATTCATTTGCAAATCAAACCATTTTTCACAACGTCTCAAACCCCAGGAATAAAAGATCTTGCTTGGAAACATGCTGAAATATTTGTCGGGCAGAAAAAAGGAGAGGAAAAATGTAAATATTGCAAAACAATATATCATGGAGGCATAAACAGATTCAAATACCATAATGCACGCATACCCGTCCATGATGTAGTGGGCTGCCTTGAAGCACCTCCTGGGGTTGTTCGTGAAGTGTAAGTGCAATTAGAAACATTTGAATTGCAAAAAAAAATGAAAAAAAGGCAGAGGGAGGATTTGGCAAGCATTGGTGGTGTTGGAGATGCTTCTTCCATGCCTTTGTACCGTCCTAGTGCTAGTGCTTCTGCGACTGCACCAGCTATGCGTACTCCTAGTGCTACTGCTACTGCTAGTGGTAGTGGGAGTGTTAGCATTGGCCCTAGAGTTCGTAAATCTAGGGTGGATTCATATTTTGTACCATGCATTACTCCTGGTTCCCAACTGTCGTTTGAGAGCATGGGTTGGAACATGGACGCACATGATGTAGTGAAGAAAACAATTGCAGACTTCTAGTACTATTGCACCATTCCCTTCCATGTAGCCAGGTAATTCTTTTTCGTTTAATTGTTTGAAAATTTATATTTAAATTTTAGAATCTAGATGTATCTCATTATCAAATTCAAATTTAAAGTTAAAACTTAAAACTTTTCATTTTACAATACTTATCTATGTAACTTTTTAATTTATTTATGACATGTTTTAGGTCTCCTTTTTGGCAAAATATGGTTGATGCCATAACCATATGTGGGGTGGGGTTCAAAGCCCCTACCGAAGATGAATTAAAGGGCCCACTTTTGACTCAAAAAGTGGCAGATGTAAGAGCACAATTAGAAGAACAGCGCTTGCAGTGGAGGAGTTTGGGTTGCACCATCATGACTGATGGTTGGACCGATAGGAGAAATAGGACGCTGTTTAATTTTCTAGTTTCCTCCGTAGGTAATTGTACTTCCCTCAATGCATTGATTAATTTGAAATTTGAATTTGATTTAGTGATTAATAATTTAATATGGCTGATTTATGTTTTTTAATTTATTGAATAATTGGTTTTGCTTCTTTTTTCAGGTGACACCGTCTTCATCAAGTCCATTGATGCTTCCGCCCAATTCAAAAATGCCAATACTTTTGTGAGGCTATAGAGGAGGTGATAGTTGAGGTGGGCGAAGAGAATGTGGTTCAAGTGGTGACAAATAATGCAACAAATTATGTTGTTGTTGGTAGATTATTGATGGAGAGGCACCCTACTATATTCTGGACTCCATCTGCCGCCCATTGCATTGACCTCATATGTAATGTCCCCTTCTCATCAGTGATCAACTAAGTAGAGTTTGTTCCAACATTTGCTTATCTTACACCTTTGCTAATGTTATGTTGTCGGAATGACTGTGTTTCTTGCTTTGAGGAATGTTGACCTCCTAGTTACAATCCAATTTCGTGTTTGAAAGATAACACCTAGTTGGTTTTTATTGCTGCTTCTCATCCAGACTAGCAGATTGAGCCTCACAATTGAAGTTTTTGATGATATTTTCAGTTTTGGAGTTGTTGCAAATATGGCTGAAAGTCGATTTCATTTGCAACTCTTATGGTGATTTTTTATTTGATGATAGGTATTTGATCAAATGAATTCTATGCTTGTGGCGACCCCTCTTAGAAGTTTGCAGATTTAATTTTGAAGTTTTTGATTTTTTATGTCAAAATCGCCCCTCAAGGAGTGTTGTACCTCTTTTTAATGGCCTTGGGATTCGTGCCAAATAAAATAGGAAGATTTAATGCAGTTTCATGATGTGATCTTGGGCGCCATACTCTTAGAGAGCCTTTGCAAAAGATTTCAACCAATTCAAAGGTATTTCGGTGAAGTTATGAGCATTTATGTGAGTTTACAGTTTGCTGATACAAAATTTCAGTTTGTTGATTTCATATCAGATTTATTACAATTTAATTTTTCAGTTCTTTCCATAATAAGTTGGGTAGATATCTAGTGTGGGATCATCTAGTTCTTATGTGCTTTGGAGCCATTGTAATTCTCATATAATTTTGCAGCTCTTTTTCATATTGTAAGATTGTAAACAGTAGTACTGTTCCAGTCCATTATTGCTGCAACTATTTCATTTAATTTCACATTAAGCACCCCTGGATGGTTTACCGCTAGTGTGGAGAATGAATGTTTAATCTTTCTTTGTACCCACTGTCAAGTGGTGAATCCCCACTCTTGAGTGGATGCCCGTCGCAGCGGATGAATTAGTTAGTTTTGAAAACTTCCATGGCTGGTTATCCGCTTAAGTTTATTTCAGTTTTGTAATAAGTACTCTGCCATATGCTATCACCTCGCCTTCCAAGGATCTTGGTGAATACTCTTGGCGTTGAGTTTTATCTTTTTACTTTCAGTTGTAATCAGTTTCAGTTATAGAGTTATTTAGATCCTAGGGATCCTCTGACCATATGCCCGCCCCTCCTCCCTCATCGGGTCTTAGGGTGCATTCTTGGTTAGAGTTATTGTTCCACATCGTTTTGGTTTTGGAGCTAACCTTCATGGGTGCGTGTTGCATTGTAATTGATCTTAAAAATCAAGAAAAAATTGAGGGCATTTTTCATCATATTGGAGGATCTTGGCATGCTCCCATGGATCAAAACATGTGTGGATGCCGCAAAAAACATTTGCAAATTTGTATACAATCACACATGGGTGCTTAACCTTATGAGGCAATACACGGGGTTGAGGGAGTTGGCTCATCCTAGCATCGCTAGGTTTGCAACAAATTTTATCACATTGCAATCCTTGATTCGGTCAAAGGCAACTTTAAGGCGCATGTTTGTTGGTGAGGAGTGGTCTTCCTCATCCTATGCTACAAGCACTGTAGGGATTGTTGTGGCTGATTGCATCTTTTATGAGCCAGGGTTTTGGACACCAGTGGAGGAGATTGTGAAGGTAAATTTAATTCTTCATTATGTCTTAATTTTTGTTCATATTTTACTTTTATTTGTTTATTTTCATTCACACTTAAGTTAATGTTTGCACTTTACAATTTATCGAGCCCTTGCTAGTTCTCCTACGAGTTGCTGATGGGGAGAAGCCCACAATGGGCTACATATATGAGGGCATGGATAGGGCCAAAGAGGCCATTAGATCCATGTATGGTGGAGTTGAGGAGAAGTATCGTCCCATTTGGGAGATCATGGATAGGAGATGGCACCACTAGCTTCATAGGCCCCTCCATGCAGCTGCATGTTTCCTAAATCCAGCCTTCCAATTCAGCCTTGATTTTCGTGCAGATAAAGAGATTCTTAGTGGGCTCTACTCGACGATAGAGCGGATGTTGCCTGCTATTACTACACAGATAGTGCACGAGATAGATGCCTTCACTAAAGCACAAGGAGACCTCTTTGCATGTCAATTGTACAAAGAGAGTAGGATGACATTACAGCCAGGTAAAAATATATTTAAGGGCATAATTTTCATCTTTTTATATTATAATTTATTATTAAATGTTGAACTTGAAACTTGAAACTTGAAAATTAAAGTTGGAAATGAGATTGATTTTGTTTTTGTTTCTCATCTCAGATAGATGGTGGCATGTGTTTGGTTCTGAATCCTGATACATCGAACCTTCAAAATGTTGCCATTTGTATATTGAGCCAGCCATGCAGTTCATCTGGTTGTGAGCGTAATTGGAGTATGTTGAGCACATACACTCCAAGAAGTGCAATAGACTGTCAGTGGAGAGGATGAACGATTTGGTTTATGTTCATTACAACCTTCGACTCAAATACAGGAAGATTTTTGACCAAGACTCTGCCTTGATCAGGCTAGAGGAGGTTGATCCACAATCTGAGTCGATCACTAAGGCTACAAATGCAGTCTTTAATGACGAGGACCTTGATTGGGTGGACCAGGCAGAGAGAGAGGCTGAGGTTGTAGCCATGGTTGAGGAGGAGGCTAGAGCATGAGGAGACACAACTGGTGTTGATGAGAGTGGCATGGAGACACAGGTAGAGACTATGGCTGCAACTGCTACATCATCGAGGACCCTTAGACGCCTTCGTAGGAAGGATGTTGGCTCCACTAAGCCATAGACTTATGGCTATTTTTTTGATATTTCATATTTATATGCAGCATCTGATGTCATGGATTTCATATTCAATGAGTTTTGTATAAATTTGACTATATTTATATATCTAAGTATGCTATTTCCTTCAGCAACTCAGCTACAATTTGTCTACTTTATACTTATGTGATCGTTGTATACTTGTGTATGTGATCAAATTTGCTTCTATTTAATGATGTTATTGTGTCTTTAAGGTTTATTCAATAAAAGGTGCTTGAAACAAGTTTTAAATCCTTAAAAATCTCTAAATTTCTAGGGTTTTTTCATTTTGTCGAGTCTGCGTTGAGTGCAGGCATTGAGTCCCGAGTCCCGAGTCGAGTCACCCTATCCGAGTTCGAGCTAAGTCCTAGTCGAGTCCGAGTCTCGTTACTATGGCAACCCTAAAATCTCCTTGAGTTAACAATCAGTTCTTGCCAATTAGCAAGATTTATTCCTATGTCTAAAAGTAGGCGAGCAAACAGTTAATTGGAAATCTACTTCAGTTAACTGAAACTAAACAAACAGTCAACTGGAAAACTACTTTAATTGACTGAAACTAAACTACAAGTGAACTTAAATTACAAAATGTGCCTCCAAAATAGAGATCCACAATTAGTGGAGATCTAGAAATAGACATCCATAATTAATGGGATTTGACATGTATGATCAGTGGGACGGTGAGTTAACTTGGAATGAGGCATCAAGTTAACTCTTATTCGCCATTAATGCTATTTTGGAGAGTAGGACGTCCTTGTAGGTGCTTTACACCTCTGCTCCACTGGTCAACAACCCTTCTATCCATTCGTTGACTTCTTTAGCTTCTGGACAATTAATGCTCTGTACGACGATGACATGGCGTTTGAGCATCTCTTCACCATTCGCAAGCTACTGTTGATATTCTATGCACTTGGCAGTTGTGTCATCCAGCTTGGTGGACATAGCTGCAACCTTACACAACTTGCAACCATCAAGGTCATTGAAAAATGTGCCACAGACGACATCCTGGAATTGTTTCTGTACTACACCTAGCTCAATGTACGCACCTCCCTCATGCTGATAAAGGCAAGGGATGGATATTACCAACATTCTTGCGAATTTGATAATATCTGCCACAATATGTTGGTACTCGATTAGTTCCACAGAATTGGCATCATAGGCTTTCACCTTGTATGCCAGTTGTTCTTTCCAAGCAAAGAGATGTTGCTTGTTGTCTACAGTGGTAACTGATTGGTACGCCAATTGTAAATTTGTGACTGTGATTTCATCTCCAAGCCTCTTCTCTGCTACCTTTAGTTCTGACTGTTGAATCTTTGCGTGGAGCTCATGTGCTTAGTCCCTCAACTAGTATATTTCCGCTATTATACACCATCCTCTAACAACAAATTCCTCCACTTGATTTCTCAAGTGTTTTCCATATGAAATCAGCTGGTGATGGTTTTGCTCCGTAGGGAGGTCTAGCAACTCTTGTGGCAAAGCAGAGAAGTTTGGAGTACTGTGCATCAAGCTAGATATGTACATCCTCAATTGTTGATTTTCAGCCTTTAAGGCTGCTTTGTCCCTTCCGTCCTTAGCCATTCTTTCCTAAACACTCGCCGAGGCAATTCCAAGAAGGTTTGCCTCCACCTGACGAGTGGTCTTACCGAGGTTGACCTTCAATAATGTGAAGTCTTCAACCTCTACCTCGTGTATATTTCTGTCCTCAGGTGGGGCAACTGTTTCTATGACAAATTCATTATTTGCTTTCCTTCCTACATGAACCTGCTTCTTCAATTTCTTCGCTGGCATGTCTGGGGAGACATGATCAAACTCTGTGAAGTCAAGCTGGTAGGATGGCCAGTCTCTCTTCCTTACTAGAAGACCCTCAATCCAGATTGAATTCTGACTAGCCTCGTTGGAAGGAGGAATGTTAGGCCTCTGAATGTCTAATGAATGAGATTGTGTTGCAGTGATGTCTCGTGGTGGAGAGTCCAATTCAATGGGTACTTGTGACTGCTACGATGGTGGTGAAGTAAGAGGTTTTGTCTCTATCACAGGCATTGTATCTGCTGCAACTGCTTCCATCATGGGCTTTGTTTCAGTTGTGATTGTCTCAATCATTGGCCCAATTGCAGCAGTTTCCATGACTATCTCAGGTATGTTTGTGGCTGTCTCCACATGTAACTCCTGTGCTCTTCCCCTTCTATGCCCTGACATTTGCATCCCTTTGGGAGGGTTACTCCACTGCTTTTGTCTATGCTTCTTCCTTGACATGGAAGGTAGTGAAGATTGAATCAGTGGTGGCTTTGTGCGGGGAATTACTACCTTCCTCGTCTTCTTGCTGTCCAAGTAGAGTTGACTGTTTCTGACAACCCTACTTGGTCTTTCCTCTATAGATGTTTTCTCCTTGACATACCAATCCACTTTTCCAAGTAGTTATGAGTCTACTTGATCCACGAAGAATGTAGGGAGAATAACCTCCTCGCCATCATCAGATAGGCCCTCCATGTTTTCTAACATGAAGTCAGCAATTTGTGGGAGCCTAAACCGGTTGTAGTTCCATGTTGTCTTCTTTTCGATGCGTAGGTGAGAATGAACTTCAGCCAACTACCGCAAGAACTCCATGAAGACTACCGTATCTAATGGGTAGCGGGGCATCATGGCAGGATGACCGTTGTATCCATATATGTGTATATAGGTGAAGGTGGGGAATTAGATGAACCAATCCGCTTAGTCCACCATTACCTCCTTGGCTGCTGGTGATATACGTACATGCATTTCATGGTCGAGATCCCTTACAGTGTGCATAATGAAAAGATCATTCATCTGCTTACAATGTTGTTCTGCTTGTGTAAACTCAAGCTGCGGAAAATATTCATGGACCTTCTGCACACCTAAGGTTCCCACAATGCTTAATACTTTGAATTGGCCTTGGAAGGCAATCAGGTATACAAGATAGGAGCACATGTGGAACCTGTGAGCCTCTAAGAACCTGATCATTTGCTGGTGGAGTGTATCACTGATGAGGGTGGCCAAGTCGTAATGCTCTTTGTTGCTGACAATATTAGCGATGATGTAGTACATCCACGACTGAAATTGGTTCCCATCTTCCTGTCCAGTTATCCGATTGAGTAGAGTGATCATGACTGCATACTCGTCTCGGAGTTCTCCTCGCCCAACATTCTTGGGTAAGTTGGTCTTTTTCACTTTAAGCCACTTTTTTGCCATTCTCTATTGACACTTATCCTTTGCCACTTCGAATGCTCTTTCACATTCTTTCACTGATATGACCACATTGGTTGGACATGTTGGAATAGCAAAACATTTTTCGACATCCTTTGGTTTAAGGTTGCAGATCACTCGCCCATCCACTGATCAGATTTCTCATGTGGTAGGGTTGTAATGCTTAATGCAAGCAATTACGAACTCCACATTTTGTAATGTGATGGGAATTGATGCAACCTCAAGCAATCCAGATTGCTCGATGTTTTGTAGCGTGATTTGGTTCATGCCCTCTAAATCTTTTGAATTGACCTTTGGGTGCACTTGATGAAAGTCGGTGTCTATTGTTTTCAAGAAATCATGGTACAAGACCGTTTTGGTCTTGTATTGTACTTGGGAGAACTACATCCTAAAAGACTTAAAGATCAATTGTGCACACGACCCTGTTCAGACAACTTCTGAAAACCCTTAAAAATAACACCTGTTGAGAAGTATTTTTTCGAAAAAAATCTGACACATGGGTTTTGTTTGTGCTTCAATGCTAAACAAACCTAGTTTGTTGGATTTTTGAATCTGTGACTTCGGAAAAAATCCTTTAAAATAGGGGCAGCAAGTTTGTTGTTTCTATAAAATTTCAAGAGATGGGTTTTGCTGAAAAATTGTGTTGATCATACCCAAATGGTCAGATCTGTGATAGCTTGTTGTTTTTTGTGACATGCAAGGAGTTTAAGACAGAAGAGAGGAAGAAGACAAGAGGAAGATTGGAAGTTATTTACTGCCCTTCTGTAAAAATATGCCTCTGGATTGAACCTCTGAGAACTTACCTTTCTGTGCAACTAATCTTCAAAAAATATGAAGAACGGTCAAAACCCTCTGTCAGATCTTGAGAAGACGTCTTGGAGAGATTTTTTTTGTTTAAAGCCTTCAACCTACAAAGAAAATAATGAATTGGGACGCCTATGCTTGATTATATAAAGATTGATGCTTGAATGCACCAAGTATGGGTGCCAACTCATGATTGAGGAGTAAATTGGCCTAATCCGGAGTTCCCAACCTTAATTTCCACTGATTGTGGGACATTTTAGACATGAGAAGCCTTCAAAATCTCTAACTCAAGTCAACAGATCTTGCTTTGACCTTTTAGGCGTCCTTTTTGAGTGTTGAACACTCTTTTCATGCTAAAGTGTTTCTGTTGGATCTTCGTTTTCGGTTGCTCCATTGATCTTGAGTTGTTGCTGATAGATTCACTGCTGAGATAGGACAAACCTGATTAAGTCTGCCTAGAAGTTGCAAAGCTCAAAGACTAAATTTGATGTCTCAATTTCAAGGGCGCCTTTCTTCAGCTGGGGTGCTTTTGTTCTAAGACTTAGTCAATTTCTTGACTGTTCTTCAATTTTATCATTTTTACCCTCCGTACTCTAATCTGAGATCATTGCTGACTGATGATCTCGTTGCAACATGGGATGGATAACCAACTTAGTCTTGGAAAGGATGACTGGCTTTGCCAAGGGTGAAGGTAGGTTTAAGTCCTTCAAAAGCATGGGCGCCTTTCTTCGGCAGGGGCGCTTTTGGCTTTTGAACTCATGATTTTCATGTTGCAAACCTTCAAGAATGATCCCAGTTTGATCTCTATTGTTAGGTGTGTGATTTGTCTATTGTCTTCACTGACGATGTCGTTGAGTTTGATCAAAACTAAGGTCATGCTGGAGGACCTTCGGCTTGCAGACAACATTTGACTGCTCAAAAAGATGGGCGCCTTTTCTCAGCAGGGGCGCTTTTCCTTAACACTTAGCCAATTTCTCCATGTTCTTCATTCTACCTTCACCTTTGGTGCTTTCTGCTTGATTTCTGCCTCTGATTGCGTGACAGCCGACAGGTCTCGTGGACATGCAGTTGGATTGATTGTGAAGCTGAGAGAGAGCTGAGCAAATGCTTTGTAGAAAGCAGTTGTTGAAAACTTCATCAGGTGGCTTAGATTCAAGGGCGCCTTTCTTCAGCAAGGGCACTTTTGCCTTGTTATGCACTGATTCTCCATTGATTTGTGCCTTCAACATCCCTTGTTTCTGCTTCCGTTTTCCGGTGACTGTTGGATCAAACGATCTCACTTGACAATGTGTTGGAAAGCCGACAGCAACACGAAGAGGATGATTGTCTTGGTGAAAATTGATGACTGACTTTTACCCTCTAAATTCAAGGGCGCCTTTTCCCAGCAAGGGCGTCTTTTAGGTGTAGTTTCATCATTTGCATTGAAAAATCTTCATCTCCTCATGCTCCACGTTCGTCGTGCATCATTATTGACTTGATCATTGTTGTTGACGACGCGTGCATCCTAGCAAACACCTCCAACATGTTGCATGTACGGGTGTTGGAAAAATGACTAAGGTGTTCGACTACACAACCTCCTTGGTAGGAAGGCGTGCATTTTCCAAACTTAGCCAATTTTCAGCTTTTTCCACTTTTGAAAATCCCCTCCGTCGTAGAGCATCTTTTCGAGCCTTTTCGGCCATGGATTCATCGTTGAAGCTTTAGAAGCTTAGCTTTTAGCACCTGGTATTGGCCAATCTGCAATTAATGATTGTGGAAGTCCTAGCTTTCTTCTTGAAAAATGAAAATAGACCCCCCAGAGTAAAATAATGTTTTTGGTGATTTTGACTTGACCAATGTGATCGTGGAGTTAAATTATCCTATCGAAATCATTTTCAATGAATTCTGGAAAGGTCCTTTTTTTTAGGGTTTTCCTTAAAACAAGGGTTTGAAACCCTAATTTTCAAATTTTCAGAAATTTGCAAGCATCTTCCTTGACATAAACCCACAAAAACCCTATGTTAGGTTTGACCTAAAACATACTTTTGACAACATTTTTACATGATTTAGCTCAATTTAAGCAAAATGACAAAATTATTTTGGGAACAACAAAACATAAGAGTCACAAATAACAAAGATAAAATAAAACCAAACTCATAGAATGAATATAAAATATAAAATATAAAATACATAAATAGAAAGTAAAATAAATAAATAACAAATAGACTGAATATGAAATATAAAATAAGCAAATATAAACAAACAATAAATATAAAGAAACTAATAATCAAAATTGACATATGAAGTAATAAAGAACAAACACACAGATAAATATCCATGTGTATACAAATGAATGTAATCTAAAACATCATACTATAAACCAACAAAAAGCATTGGTGGGCCAAAACAACATTAAGAATAACAAATAAAACATAAGCCAAAAGTCATAGCACAGAAAGACACAACCATTCAAAAACCCACGGTTTGGGAAGGACGTGATCTTCCACCAAATCGTGGGTATTTTAATAGACACTCGGGAAACTTCAAAGGGAAGGGGATGGGGGGAGAAAAAACAAAAAGCATCAGGTGTGGAGAAGAGAATACAGAGAAAACTCAGAAGTGTTGAGAGCATCGGGTAATATTGGAAAATCAGAGATTACAGTAATGTTATTCTTTATTATGAAGGAGATAATATTAGGAGCATAATATCATTTATAATATCATTACATAGTGTTCTTCTTTATTGTGAATAAGGTAATTCTTTATTCTGAATAAAATAATGTTAGGTGCATAATATTATTATTTGGGATATCTATATGATGTGTAACTCCTTATTAGGAATAAGATAATATTAGAGGCATGATGTTATTTAGAATATCTTGAGGATAATATCATTCCATTATTAGGAATAAGAGAATATTAGATGCATAATATTATCATTATGGTAATGTCATAAATAAGATAATGTTAGGATGCATATTTGTAATAAACAGTGATGTTGATGTTGTTACTAATGTTGTTCAGGAGTGAATACATTTTATACTAATTATAGGAATGGTAATTATATACTATAATTAGTATAAAATGTATTCACTCCTGAACAACATTATAATTACCATTCCTATAATTAGTATAAAATGTATTCACTCCTGAACAACATTAGTAACAACATCAACAACATCACTATATATATATATATATATACATGATTTATGATTACCCAATAATGATGCTTGCAGCAATTATTGAGCCTTATAAGTAATAATGAATCTTCAATATAAACATGAATAGATTGTATCTACATATTTATGTATGTCTGTATCCTATGATCAATCAAATATAAGGAGGCAAGTTAGGAGGATGTTGTTTATAGGCCTCCCATGCTAAGTACGCCACTCCAAGGGTGGAATAGTCTTGGTTGGATGTTCCTGCCGCTTAGGGCCAAGAGGTGGGTAGTCTTGGTCGGACACTCATGCTCTTGGACTTAGATGGTGTTTACAAGCCTCCCATGCTAAGTATGCCAATCCGAGGGTGGAATAGTCTTGGTCTGTTCTTGCCGCTTGGGGCCAAGAGGTGGGTAGTCTTGGTCGGACGCTCGTGCTCTTGGGCTTAGATGGATTGAGTAGTTTACAAGCAATCCTTTCAAGACTGACCTATCAAGCCAAACTATGATTGATTGTTATGGTGGATTCAAGGAGTCCCAATCATAAGGAGGTCGGACAAGACAACATGGATAGGAAAGGCAGATACAAGTGTATCCACTAGGCACACCACTCTGAGGGTGGAATAGTCTTGGTCGAGCGTTCCTGCCGCTTGGGGCCAAAGGGGTGGGTAGTCTTTATCGGACGCTCGTGCTCTTGGGCTTAGATGGATAGCTTCAAGCAGACTTATCTTGCTTCTCATCTAGGCCCTGTTATGAATAAAACTTCCACTATGCATTATGGATATTGATAGATAGTTGCAAAACTCGCCAAAAACTCGGCGAGTTAAGGAAAACTTGCGAGTTTTTGAGGCAATTGTACGTCGAAAAAACTTCTTGTACTTTCTGGAAAAACTCGCCGTACTTTTGGCGAGTTTTTCAAGAAAGTACGACGAGTGTTCTGGAAAAACCCACGCCGTTGCCGGGGAGAGGTGTTAAAGGCTGGAAAATACAGTGAGTAAAGTTAGGACCAATGCGTTAGGATAAAAGCTCGCGCAACTGCTAGCCTTGTCCGATGTTGGCGAGTTTTTCAAGAAAGTATGACGAGTGTTCTGGAAAAACCCGCGCCGTTGCCGGGGAGAGGTGTTAAAGGTTGGAAAATACAGTGAGTTAAGTTAGGACCAATGCGTTAGGATGAAAGCTCGCGCAACTGCTAGCCTTGCCCGATGATTAGTCATAATTTGCGTTGTTTAAATCATATAAATGCATTGTTAGAATTTGTAGGTAGATTTTAGAAAAAAACCATTTATGTATCAATACCAGTTGTTGTGAGTAAATTGATAGAAAGAAGCAATTTTGAAGAAACAACATAAAAACAATAAAAATGTTGCATTTTCAAAGCAGTTTAAACACATCACTTTTCAAGGAAAAATGCTTCAAAAATGAAGAATCTGAAGGCCACGCAAGAAGGAAAATGTGTTTGGTGGCAGGGGCACTGCCCCTCGACCCTGCCCTATCTCGTGAAGCATGCCCAGGGCGTTGCCCCGGGACACTGCAAGGGGTGTTGCCCCTTGACCCCATTGGGGGCTACCACCCCCAGACCCCCACTTTCAAATTTAAAAACAAAAGAAGAACTTGGTGGGGGAATCGCGCTGACAAAAAGTGATATTTTTATACCCCCTCTACATAAAGAATGCAACTTAGAATATATTGATGTTTCACCACCATTGTCAAATGCATTGATGAATTTTTAGGACAATGGATTTTTGAAAATGATGCGATTTTGTATCTAATTTTCTTTCAAATCAATCAAATATAACTAGACTCAGCTTGTTTCTTCAATGTACTCATTTTATTGACTCATTGGATGCATCTTATCATTGAATTTTGCAAAAAAAATGTGTTTTTAATGAAGCTTAAGCAATTTTTTAAGTTGTTGAGTTTTTGCCAAGTTTTTTCCGAATTTTTGCCGAGGTTTTTCCGTACTGTATTTTTCGGGCTTGGCGAGTTTTTCAACTATGGAACTTTAGATAGTCTTGAAATAGTCATGTTTATTATGTTTTGATCATATGAAACATATTCCAATATTATCTAATATGGTTGTAGGATCTAAAACAAGATTTACCTTGTTTGAAGCATTTGAGTGGTAAGTTATAACTCTAATTGCATTAAGCTTCTGATTCTAGGACAAAATTTAGGGCATTCCCAATTGGTTACATTACAGGTCCAGTCCTTGAACACCTACCTGTGCCAATGTTGCTCTCTGATAGAAAAGTTTGAAGCATCTACTTGCACATGAAATTCTTTGTCCCAATTCGGGTACACCAGGGTTGGCGAACTAATCAGACGTGCCTTCAATTCCTGGAATGCTGCTTCTTGTGCTTCCATCCATTCGAACGGTTGCCCCTTGTAAGTATGTCCAACGAGTACGAGATCTGGGAAAAATTCTTTATGAATCTTTTGTAATATCCGACGTGACCAAGGAATGATTTCACTCCCGTGACACTCTGTGGGGTTTCCATCTGCACGATCACCCGAATTTTTATCTAAATCGGTCTTCAATCTTGCCTTGCAGACGATGTGTCCAAGCAGTTTTCCTTGAGGTACCATGAACCGACACTTCTTGGGGTTGAGTGCCAACCAATTTGCTCAGTAGCGTTCCATACATTCCTGAAGGGCCTTCAGGTGTGTTTGCTCATTATTGAAAATGGACCAATCATTGAGGGACACCTTGAAATTCCCCACGGACATCTTGTCAAATATATGCAATATGATCCATTGGAAGGTTGCCGGAGCATTGCACAGACCGAACATCCTATTGTACGCATACACTTCGTCCTCAACAACAGAGGTTGTCTTGAGTTTGTCCTCGGCTATTCTTATTTGGTTATATCCTGAAAACCCGTCATGGAATGAATACATTTCGTGCCCGGCCACTTCCTCCGAGATTGAGTCAGTGAATGGGATTGGAAAGGGATCCTTTATCATCACCACATTGAGGCTTCGAAAGCCTACGCATATTTTGATCTGTTTTGACTCCTTCTTCAGAGATGTCACTATTGGTGACACCCAGTCACTCACTTTGACCTTAAATATAATTCTAGCCTCCAACATTTTTTCAATTTCCTGTTGCACCTTCGCAGCATAGTTTTTGTTCATCTGGTATAGTCTCTTCCATACGGGTTGTGCTCCGGGTATAAGTGGAATTCGATGTATGCACAACTCTGAAGGTACGCCCTTCAGGTCCTTGTATGTTCATGCGAAGGCGTCCTTGTACTCCATGAAAATTTTTAAAGGCGGTTTTTTTCAATACAGGGTTCCAGTCATCTCCCAGTAGGATCATATAGGGACTACCCTCTTCCCCTAGGTTGACCTTCTTTATATTCGGTTCTTCGTACTTGATGACTTTATCCCCTTCGAAGTGATGTGCTAGTGTGTTGTCTACTCTGGCCACTCCTTTATATTCTTCGTACTCTTGCGGGAATGGTTGTCTTGTTGATGCTTCGTCCTCCCCTATCCCTTCCTCTTTGACTTGTAGCATATTGCAATCTTGTTGAAAAAATTCGTAGTCCTCCATTTGCCAGTGGAATAGTCTGCTCAATGAATTTGTCTCATCTTCCGAGCACTCCTGGAGGTCTAGAATGACTTCATCATTTGGCTCTATGGTTCTTCCTTCCTCCGTTTCACCTCCTTTCTCCGACTCGGAGTCTGATGTTAGTTCCTCACTAACTGTTTGATTCCCCAAGTCGATCACGTACTTCCTGTCGTTGCTCTCTATGGACAATGTGTTTCTTTTCCAATTGTGATTTTCCTTGGCTTCCACCAACCACCCTCGTTCAATAGGAATGGTTGTGTTTCGATCACCACCTTTTGCGCCATCAACGTTTCCAATGGTTTGATATCGTGCTAATCGACACCAACGAGTTGGAATGTCGGTGGCCAAAGTGTTGGCTTCCCGAGACTCTTCCATGTGTCTTCAGGTAGTACGTTGACTCCTGATCCTCCGTCGACGAGAGTATTTGTCAAAATGTTTCCTCCAATCTCCATCTGAACAACTGTTGATATCTTCCTGATGTTTGCTGTCAGCAATACAGGGTCAATGGTTTGTTCACCGTACGGTGGTGGTTTTGGTACCAATTCTTGCCTTTCGTCCTCCGATCCTGATTGCTTGCCATCCCCAACAACATTCGTCATTGCCAGTCCCAACTGCAACAAAGTTTGGAGAAGCTCAATTAGTTTTATCGGTACGATGGTTTGCAATACCTGTCGTACGATGTTGGTTTCCACCTCTGACCGCCGAGAGGTTCTTGGTTTCTCTAGAGGTGTTTTGTTTTCCTTCGTCATCACTAGTTCCACTTCTGCTTTTGCTTCTTTCATCCTTTGTTTTTCCGTACGTGGATCTGGGTAGGTGGCCTTCTTCGCTTGCACTCTGGTGATTGCTAGTACCTCTTGTTCTTCCACTTCCAACATGTGGATACCCTTCTGCTCGGGGCATTCATTGTCTTCATGGTCACCTAGTCCACACCACTTGCATAATCTTCCTCCCGAACCTTGACCGTTCTGGCATTCCCTGGCGAAGTGGTCCCATTCGTTGCACTTCCAACATTGTATCATGGGCCTTCCTTTACCATTGTATTGTATCTTACTTCGTGGGGTACTATTGTTGCTCCTTCAGTTGTTTCGATACCCTCCAGGGAACGTGTTAGAATTGTTCTGGGTTTTTGATGGTGTGTTCGGCAATGTCGACGATTCTCCTTGAGCAAAGAGTACTTGTGCACTCCTTGCTTTTAAGTTGTATGGGCATTTCTTGACAGAATGTCCCATCACTTGGTAGATATCACAGAAAAACTTCTTCGAACAGTTCGCCTTCGTGTGACCTTCCCCATTGCAGTCCGTACACCACAGTTCTCTAGCCTCCTCCATGCTCTCCTTATCAGCCTTTAATTCTTTCATCATCCTTAGCATATCCTTTCAAAGTGCTTGCACTGTTTTTGACTCATCGTCGTTGTTGTTCGTACTCTCCTCGTCGTCCATCTTCCTTTTCCCTCGAGATGTTTTATTTTCGCTCTCTATATCCATTGCCCGATTGTATGCTTCAGCGTATGACGACAGAGGTATGACTTTCAATTTTTTCCTTAATGACAGTAGCAAGCCTTCAATGAACCACCTTTTGTTTAGCTCATCGGCCGGCTGTGCCTCTAGTTTCCCCAGCAAGTCTTTAAGTCTTTGATTATAGGTATGCACACTCTCATGCTTCCCTTGCTTTGTATTGTAGATTTCTATTACAATCTCACTGTCATCCCTCAGGAGTTTGAACTTGTCTTGGAATGCCTTCTTGAGTAATCTCCATGATGCCCTATTTACTTGGTCCAATTTTGTGTACCAGTCGATGGCACTATGTCTCAACGTTGCTGGAAATTCTTTCAGCCAATAATCGGGATCATCCTGTACGTTGGCTACCCAAATCGTTTCGCACGTTTTGCAATGTCGTATTGGATCTTCTAACTCGTTCCCCATAAATTTCGACAGCTTCTGCCTCTTGGCTGGCGGAGTCACCATCCTTACCCTATGCCCTCCTTGTGTGTTGGACCTGACTGGACTGGTTCTTTTGTTACATCCCAGTGCGTCACTTGCACTCTTGGTCATGTACGAGTCTCTCCCATGTCTTCTGTCAACGTCCTCAACACCTCAAGTCTCCTGGGGTTCGCTTTGGTACTCCCTCTGCCCTAGGGTCTTAGGTTCAAATCTTCCAGTCCTCAGTCCTTCATCATCATCTGATATGGACAACTCCCGAATGTGTCGGATGTGACTGTCAAGTTCTTTACTTAATTCATTTTCATTGTCATAAATTTTTTATCTTTCTCCATATGGTGTACTAAAGGGTCCTTCGTCTCTTTCCTCGAACCGACTTTGGTGTGCCCTTATGATAGATCGGTCTATTCCATCCAAGTTCTAGTGTGCTTTTGTAATGGATTTATTTATTTCAGTAACGTCTTCATGGCTTTCTTTGTCAATTTCTTTTAGCCTTCGTCATCTATTTTCTTGCTCCTGTAGCCTGAGTGATCTCCGAACCTTCTCTTCTTGAGTTTCATGCCCGATTGGTACTCAGTTCTTGTCTTTGTTAGGCTGTACGAGCATTGAAGGTTGTTCACGCAATCATTGGTTGTCGGGAGTACATTTCCAACTAGTGTCTCATTCCTCCTCTTCCTGTTTGGTTCACTCCTTGTACCACAACAATATTTGTTGCCTTCGGCGTTCCTAGTCGCTCTCCGCCCGAAGGTCCTGCAAGATGATGAAATGGCGGACCAACAGTCTTGGCAGACGATTGAGGAGATGATCGACCTCGTCATTCACTTGCAATCTATCCCAGATAGCTACCTGAGGGATCTCTCGCTTAAGAGCTTCCCTTTGTGCATGGTCTCTTAGTGATATATCCCACAGATTCACCAAATCTTGTGTCAACTTGTCTTCCCTTTCTTCATTAGTTTCCATAGCTCTTCCGCAGGTCAACCCATTACGTTGCCATCTTACCATCGGGTGATTTCCCTAGGTACGCTTAGGCAACAACGCCAAATGTTTACTCGCTAAGGGTGAATTTCAATATTGAGTAAACTAATTTACAAAATAACATTGAAAGCATAAAACCAGTCACATAATAATTGCACGGAATATGTTTCAGATTCTTATTCATATGGCTGCAATATTTACAATGCATCACATATGTCCTAGTCCTCGATTACAACACACTTAGTACTATAAATAGTTAGCCGATGTTGGGGTTGAGGATACCATCCGTCGGAAACCACCCGAGTACTAACTAATGACAAGGACTAGTTCTCGACAAAACATTATTCTTTTATTTTATTTGTTCTATTTGCTAATTAACTAATTAAGCTGATTACAATGTTCATCCTCCATGTCCTTATCAAATGTGGGAAGTTGCAAAATCCCAGAAAGTCCTAAGTCTAAGAGTGTTTTGGTCATTTTCCTTAGTTCTTGTGGAGTTTTGGACTTTCCATGGACTACTAGATATTTCCTACCTATCTAGTGTGGTGTTTCGACTGACTTGAAGCATAAAATTCCCACAATCTCTATTGAGCTCTCCTTTCCTTCGCTTTGTTTGTTTCTTCCCTTTTGTGGAATTCCAATGGTGGTCTAGAGCTCCCTTCCTTTCATGCAATTTTTGTCTTCCATCTTTCCCTCTTTGTTGACTTTCCATGTGGATTTGGACTTCTTTCTTCTCCTCATATCCACTTCCCCCATCCATTCTAGCAAGTTTTTCAGGCACCATCTCTATTTCCCATTACAAATTCCTTTTCCACCTCCAAACATCCATATCTATGGTTCCCTATTCTCACACTTTACCCCAAGATTTTCTTGCAGATTTCCATTGGACATTCAAACTTCCACCCAAATGTCCAATCTTCATGTCCACTTCCACACTGATTTCTTGCAAATATTTCCTTAGCCTTTTTACACTCATTTCTTCTTGTGCGGAGTTCAAGTTGACCTTTGGACATCTCTTCTTGATGTCTAGTCTCGTATTCCTTCACATTGCTTCCTTTTCCCATTTCATCTTATTGTACCCAAATTAAATTTTTGCTTCAATGAGGCATTTTGATCAAAATGGTCTAAATCATGTAAAATTGTTGTCAAAAGCCAATTTTAGGTCAAACAAAACATAGCCTTTTTGTGGGTTTATGTCGAGGAAGATACTTGCAAATTTCTTACAATTTGAAAATTAGGGTTTCAAACCCTTGTTTTTAGGAAAACCCTAAAAAATAGGACCTCCGCAGGAATAATTGAAAATGATTTTGATAGGATAATTTGACTTCATGATCATACTGGTGGGTCTATTTTTATTTTTTAGGAAGAAAGATAGGACCTCCAAGGCCATTAATGGCAGAATGGCCAGTATCAGGTGTCAAAATCCAAGCCTCAAAAGTTTCAAGGAAAAATCCATGGCGAAAAATGTTTGAAAAGATGCTTCATGATGGAGGGGATTTTCAAAATTGAAAAATGCTGAAAATATTTTGTCTGGAAGATGCACGCCTTGCTACAAGGAAGAAGCTACACAATCAATGCGTTGGTGAATTTTTCAAGCACCCGTACATGCAGCATGGTGAAAGCAATTATTGCAGTGAATGCGTTCGCATCATCGACAACGATAATCAAATCAGTCAAGCTACAACGGTGAACACAAAGCGCGAAGAGATGAGAATTTTCAAGAAAATGATGAAGTTGCAGCCAAAAGCGCCCCTGTTGACCAAGGGTGCCCATGAATTCAAAAGGTCAAAGGAAGTCATCAAGTTTTGCCAAGACAGTCATCTCCTTCGTAATTCCGCTGGCTTACCAATGCATCATCAAGAAGGTTCACCTGATTCATCGATCACCGACAATGGAGGCGAAGACAGAAGCTATTGAAAGCAAATATCATCAAAGATAGCAGTCAAAACATGGGAAAAAATGCCCCTGTAGCTCAGGGGCGCCCAAGAATGAGACTATCTAGATGTCAGTTTTTGAGTAAGCTTATCTCCAAGAGATCTCCCCAGCGTCAACTCAGCTTTGCAACAAACTTGTTTGCCAGTCTGCAAGACAAAATCAAACGACGATAGTTGTTGATCATTCGAGCACACAAAACGGAGGGTAAAGCAATGGACATCAAGGCAAAAGCGCCCCTGCTAGGCAGGGGCACCCATCATTTTGGGCAACCAAATGAAACTTTCAGCACTAGGCTATACAACAATAGATGTGGGGGCTCAGGGGGTTACTACCCCTCGGGATAGGGCCTTTCAACTAGGCTCTACAACTATAGAGAGGGGGTCAGGGATGGGGATAGGGCCGGGGAGAAATTCAATGCCCTACTCGTAGTGGTTCGTTGCGCTCGCATCTGTGTCGCCCCGAGAGTTTCACATCATCATATGTATGTATGTATGTATATATGTAATAAGATCGATTCAGGCCAGTCGTATTACGTACGTATGCCCCCCCCCACCCCCGACTATAGTCGGATGACTGCTTTCTCCAAGGCATCTGCTCAGTATCCTTTCAGTTGTGCGATCAATCCAGTTGCAAGCTCACAGAACCTATCATGCATTCACAGACAAAGATCAAGCAAAAAACACTAGAGGCGAAGGCAAGATGAAAGACATGAAGAATTGACTAAGTATCAAAGAAAATGCACCTTCCTAGAAAAAGGCACCCAAAAATTTGAGGCATTAGATTTAGGTTTTAAGCTTTGCAACTCCCGAGCACACTTCTTCAGAGTTGATCCAACTCTACAATGGATTTGTCGGCAAGACTTCGGGATCAATCGAGCAAATGGAATCAAGGATCGAACAGAGGCACTTCGTCACAGAAAAAGGATAAAAATCTTCAACTCCTCAACTTCGACGCCTAAAGTCAAAGTAGGCCCAGTTGACTGAAGTTGAGATATTTTGAAGGCTTCTTCATGTCTAAAACGTCCCCAAATTGGTGGAAATTGCTCCAATGAACTCTTGATCATGCAGATTGACTCCTCAATCAAATGTTGGCGCCTAAACTTGATTGCTTCCACATCAAATGCTATTTATCAGGCTTAGGCGTCATTATTCATTATTTCTCTTTGCAGGTTGAAGCTCAAGAACAGATATTTTTCCTCACCAATGCCTTTTGAAGATCTGACATAAGTCATTCTCAGTGTTCTTCGTGTTTTCAAGAACAAGTTGCATAGAGGGACAGTTTATCAGAGTTTACATCTCTAGGCATGATTTTATTGAAGATTCACGGCAGCAGCATATAACTTCTAGCTTCTCCCCTCATATTTCTTCTATTCTTGTCTTAGATCTTCTTGCATGTCTAAGGAAACGACAGTTATTCACAAATTTGGCCTTCTAGGTATGATCAGCATAGCATTGGCCATAAAACCCATGTGCCAGATTTTTCCAGAAAAAGTTGCCTCGTTACCCCTTTTTTAGGGTTTTTGGAAAAAGTCACAATTTCAAAAAATAGACAAACTAGGTTTGTTTAGCTTTGAAGTGCCTACAAAACCCATCTGTTAGACTTTTCCGGGAAAAATAAGTTTTTATTGCTTCGTTACCTCTGCCACTGAAGGGCTCTTGCATATCATAGAAAATTTCACTTTTTCGAATTTTTGATGCTCTGGATTTGTTTAAAAAGATATTCTCAACAAAACCCACGTCTCGGAATTTTTCATAAAAGTTACCCTCGACGAGGCTATTTTTAGCCACAGTAGAAAAGTTGTCTGGACTTTGAATAGTGTTGTGTTTACAGTCAACAATTAAGTAAATATATTTCTTTCTTATCCAAGTTGTAAAATACATTCTAGGATTTCATGTCAACAATACTCAAGTAAATATATTTCAATTATTAGTTTGCAAAGATATTTGATCTCTATTAAGATTGATCTTGAATGGATAAGCTTGATACCGTGAGTTACTACTCTAGATATTTACCAAAGTCATATTGGTTATCATATTCTAATGGTTTTGTAAGGTCGAAGTCTTTCCAAGATAGGAGGACATTTTATAGACCTAATTATTCATGATCAACCATTATGACTTGATGTGGCCTATCACCTTGAGGAGGCACTACCTATCGAACATAAACAACCTATCACCATGTTCATTCATAATCGCCTATCAGAGTATATATTCTATTTTATATGTTATGTAATTATATTTTATATTAATTGTGTATTAAGTATACTGTAGATACTAAATTTCCATAACATGGTTGCTACATGTATTTGTAATGTCCCCAACTCAAATCAAGATGACTAGCAGTAGATTGGTTGTCCTTTCCTTGGCTTGTTTTTAATTCTAATTTTAAGTTGAGTGCACGTCTTTTGATGCAACTTAAGTGAACTTAAGTTATTTTATGTTGGGCACGTTTTTTTAGGCAACTTAAAGTGATGCCTACCCAAGGGACTTAAGTTGTCCCTTTTTTATGTACTTAAGTGACATCTTTTCACATGTTCTAATTAGCCTAAAAGGGGCATCCAGCTTCTAGGAGAAAAGAACATATTTTTAGGGTTTTAATGTGAGCCTTTGGATTAGAGATGTTAAGATGTAGGGTGAAGATTAAATCATATGGTTATGAGTTGTTATATAACAACCTAAAGGCTCATTTTGAGGCATTATGTGATGAAGTTTTCTACTTATTGCTGTTGCAACTTGGCTTGAGGATTGAAACCCTTAAGTATCCCTAGTTTCGGTGAGACATACAGGCTCTCCCTAGTCAGAAGTGTGTGTTTCGGTGGAAGAACTTCGGTTTGTGAAACCCTAGCACATTGTTTATTGTGGGCTGCAAGATTTTATCACGTTTGGAGGCCAAGATTACAATGTTATCAATGCTAGATATTCAGATCTGAAGGCATTCACTACTGCAAATCATTCATTCTTGAGTTTTCTGAGGACGGTTGTTAAAGGGCAACATTTTCAGACTTAAAGCTAGTCATTTTGAGAGCCCAACACCATTTTGGAGGGTTGGCTAGGGTTAGAAAATATCTTGACCTAAATCTGCAATAGTTTGGTATGAAATTTGTTCACTTATTTGATGAAAATATCTGATATGTAATTCTGGAAATTTCTAGGTAGTTTTAAGGGTTTGAATTGTCATTTTTCTAAGCATAGTAATATTTTGAATTTTCTATTTTTTAGTTGTAAATCTGATCTGAAATCAAATCAGAAATTCTGAGTTTGTTTGGAGCTACTTTAATGCAAATAAATTTTAGATTTATGCCCTAGTTTGTGAAAGATTTTGTTATTAGATTTGTGCCCTAGTTGCAGAAATTATTGTTTTCTTTTAGTATTGTTGTACCCAAAATTAAATTTTTGCTTCATTAAGGCATTTTGGTAAAAATGTCGTGAAAAGTCAACAAAAGTCAAATTCTCTAAGAATGGAAATTTGTTATTTTTCAGAAATTTTTGAACGACAAACAAAGCATGAGGTTTTTCTGGGTTTTATGTCAAGAGGATACACTTAAAATTTTGAAATTTGGGTTTCGGGCCGCTGTTTTTAGGAAAACCCTAAAAGTAGGATCTTTCCAGAAATAAATCAAAATGAATTTAATTGGTTAATTCTTCATCACGATCACACCAGTCAAGTCAGAATCATCAAAAATTTAGTTTCGGTCTAGTGAGTCTTTCACTTTTTCAGGAGAAAAGTTAGGACCTCGAGGTCGTCAATGGTAGATAGCCAGTACCAGGCATCAAGATCTAAGCTTCAAAAACTCCACAGAAGATTCTATGGTGAAAGTTGCTCAATGGTGGAGGGGAATTTCAAAATTTGAAAAATGCAAAAAATAAATTGTCTAGAAAAAGGATGCCTTGTCACAAGGGAGATGCCTTTGTAGTCAATGCCTTGGTCAACTTTTCAAAATGCCCGTGCACATGAACTTGAAGTGATGAAGACAATCACAACGGTGAATGCGGTTGCGTCGTCAACAACATGGTCAACCCAATCAAGCAACACAGTGAACATGAAGTGCAAGGAGAGTAAAAAAATCAAAAAATGACTAACATTGGAGCCAAAAGGGCACCCAAGAATTCAAGAGGTCAAATACAGTTGTTAAGTTTCACAGTGTTGGGGGTCTTCTTCAGAATTCTACTAGCTTTTTGACAAATCGTCAAGCAAATTCAACGGATTCATCAAACAACGACAAACAAAGGTAGAGGCGGAAGATGCAAAAAGTTGAAAATTGAAGATCAAAGCACGAGAGGTCAAAATTGAAGAAATTGAAAATCATTTGAAAATTGGTTGTCTGGCAAACAGAAGCACCTTATCTCAAAAAGGCGCCTAGAAATTTGAGCCATCAGAACCAATTTTCAAAGTTTGTTGCTTCCAAGGACAGCTCTTCAGAGTTGATCCAACTTCGCAGTGAATCTGTCAGCTAAACCACAAGATCAATTAGGTGACCTGAATTTAGGATCAAAAAGAGGTAGTTCATCACAGAAAAAGATGAAAATCTTAAAAAAAAATCTAACTCCCAAGACTTGGATGCCTAATCTCAAGGTGGGCCCAAGTTGACTTCATTTCACAATTTTTGAAGACTTTCTCTTCCTCAAGGTGTCCCAAAATTGGGGGAATTGTTTGAGTTAACAGGTAATCACGCTAGTTGAGTCCTAAATCAAGGTAATGACGAGTTAACTGATGCTTCCACCTCCAAATGATCTTTATCAAGCATTTAGGCATCCAAACTTCATTATTCTTTGCAAGTTGACTACAAACTCACCATTTTCTCTTTAACAAGCATTTGAGGCATCAAACGACAAGGGTTTTCAATGTTCTTCGTATTTTTGAGATTAGGCTGCATAGAAGGACGTTTTTCCAGAGTTTATATCTCCAAGGCATCAACATTCAAAGACAACAGTTCATAATCTTCAACATCTAGTGTTCTAGGTTCTCTTCTTTTTCAATCTTTTCGAAGATTGGAAAATTTTCCCCACAACTTCTACTTTTGTCTTAAGTTTTCTTGCATGTTCTAGCAAACTCAATTTTTTCGAAGATCTGACCTTCTGGGTTCATTCAACACAGCATTGGCCACAAAACTCACATGCCAGAATTTTTTCGAAAAAATTGCCCCAATAGCCCCCTTTTTTAGGGTTTTCGGAAAAAAGTCATCTTTTCAAAAAACAGACAAACTGGATTTGCTCAGCTCATTGGCGCCTACAAAACCTATGTGCCATTTTTTTTGGGGAAAAATAGCTTTTATAGCTTCTACACCAAGGGGATCTTGCATTTCATTGAAAAAGTCATTTTTTCAAAAATCTGACGTTCTGGGTTCGTTCAAAAAGACATTCTCAACAAAACCAACGTCTCAGAATTTTTCAGAAAAATTACTCTTTGGCAAAGCTATTTTTAGCCTCTGTGAAAAATTGTTCAAATAATATCGTGTGCCTAGTCATTTTTCCAGATTTTCAGAATGCAGTTCTCTGAAGTTGAATTCAAGACCAAATCGATCTTGCTTGATGATTTCCTGAAGATGGCTGACGCCGATTTACATCGAGCACACCCAGAAGTTGACTTAGACAAGCTGGAAGGCATAGACACCATTACACTCCAGAACTTTGAACAATCCGGGTTACTTGAGGCAGCCGCTTTTCCCATCTCAGCATAGAGCATTGAATTTGTAATCGCTTGTGTAAAGCATTACAACCTCACTTTGTAGGAAATTGAGTTAGTTGATGGGCAACCAATTTGCAATCTCAAGCCAAAGGATATTGAGAGATGCTTTGCTATTCCACCTTGCGCAAACAACTTGGTCATATCAATGGAGGAGTGTGAAAGGGCGTTCAACACGTCAAAGGAACAGTGTTAGAAAATGATGGCACAAAGGTGGCTTAAAGAGAAAAGAAACAATTTGCCAAAGAACGTGGGACGTGGAGAATTCAAGGATGAGTATTGTAATGTCCCCAATTTAGCCCTACGCTCTTCTTGAGGTTTTAGCCTATTTCCAGAAACTCATAGGCTAAGCAGAATGGAAAATTAGGGTTTCCTATTTTTTAGGAGGTTTCAGATGCATTTTGAAGGCTTGCATGCAGGAGGTTGGAAGTGTGCTTCTGGGAGTTTTTTGGGTTTTCAAAGAGCTTCAGAATGGTGTAACATGCATCTCCATTTGATAACCTTTCCAGACACTTACTATTTATAGTAAGTCATGTTGGCTTCTCGGTTTGTGCTCAAAAGGCGTTTGGAAACACTTACTATTTATAGTAAGTCTTGTTTACTGCTCAGTCGGTGTTCAATTGATGTTTTGCAAACTTACTATTTATAGCAGTTGCTATTTTTGGTAAGTCAATTTATAGCAGTATCATTCTAGCAACAGTTCAACCTTTTGCAGTTTAGTGTGGCTGTTCAGTTTGGCTTTCTATTGAGTTTGCAGTGAACTTACTATTTTTGGCATTGGCTATTTTTAGTAAGTCTATTTTGGCAGTGTCTTCATCAGCAGTATGGTGCAGTTCATTATCCATATTTTGGTAATATCTCAGTTTCCAGTTTGGTGATAATTGTCTCCTTGGACTAGGTTTTATACTTAGTTAAAATTGTGTTTTGAAGTTGTACCCCACGCCTAGCTTAATGACTTTAAGTGTGTTTTAAGTTGGGGCCATAAAGTGATACATTTAATATTTTATTAAATGTTTATTCCTCATCTAAAGTGGGACGATTTGAAGGGGATTAATGGGGAGTTTATTGTTATATTTTAAATGGTGCCTTTTTGAAAATAGGCGTCCCTTTTGGGAAGAGGAAGAGTTTTCTTGGGGAGTTACAAATGATTCATCTCCTCTTGGTTAAGCTTATATATTGGTGCCTTGTTCTTGGTATTTCATCTTGGAAATTGGAAAGTAAAGTTATGTTGCTGGTTTGAATCCAGAACCTGGCTAAGGGGAAGCTTAGCAAATTCAATCCATTCTTCGGGCCTGAAACTATGGCTCCCTAGGTGGATCATTATGACTGTATTTCACTTTGAAATACAGATGGAGCTTCAATGTGATAAAATCGAACAGGTTGTTGATGTAAAGCCTGTTTTTTAAGTTGTTGATTTGCCATGGCTAAAGTTGATTTCTGCTCATAGCTTCAACGTGGATTTTTGTTTCGTTCTGGGTGATCGTCCATGTTGTTCTACTGTGAAGGGCACCCCTTTCTGGAAAGTTTCAGAATTTTTGGTTGAGTGTGGATTTTTTAAGAGAAGGTCGACCCTCTTGGCAGGCTATACCATCTCACTGGGTTTGCATTGGGAAACACGCCTCAATGTTGCTGTTGTATTTGGCTCGTTCTCTCCTTGAGGTTTGGGCGCACATCTCCTAGTTGTTGTTGGGCTGTGGTTTGGGAGCTTTCCGAGTTGATTCGGAAAAGATACATCCGTTTTGGTGAAGTCATAGCTTGCTGGTCTAATTTTCTGTACCTTTTGTTTCTGATCAAATTAGTTAAGTTTTATTATTATACTGTTTTGAGCTTCAATTAATCATCTATTCAAGTTGAAAACGTTAGAGGAAGTGATACTCTAACCATGGCTTATTTTGAGAACTCATTATTTGATATATTGTAGCTATTTAGTAATTTTTTGTACGCTGATTAGTAGTACTAACAGCAATTTGTTTATTTGCTGCAATTTACTTTGTTGTATTCCCCCCACGAAAATAAAGTGGTTGTGTGGATTATATACCCCCCACAGTTTAAGTGGAAGTGAGGTTAATTGGCTGGCTTGCCGCCTTTAAATGTTTGTAATAATCACACCCACGAAATAAGTGGAGTATTCCCACCGCTTGTGGATGCCTGCATCAGCAGAACAAGTTGTATTTCAGTTTAATATCTAGCACTCCACCATATGTTAGCACCTCACCTTGCAAAAGGATCTTGCGTGCACATTCTTGGTGTCAAGTTTAGCTCTCTTTTTTCAGTTGTTATCAAGTTTTAGATCTTAGGGATCCTCTGACCATATGCCCGCCCCTCCTCCTTAAATGTTTTTAGGGCGCATTCTTGGTTAGAGTTGTTTCAGTTGTGTTTTGGTTTAGAGCTAATTCTTAACGGGGGCATGATTTGCATTGTTGTGACTGAAAATTAAAGGAAAAAATTAAGGGGTATATTTCAGTGGTATCAGAGCCAGGTTTCCTGCCATCTTGTGAGTTTCAGCGCTTCATGTTATCAGATGAGAGTTAGAGAAGACCGATACTACATCAGAAAGCAGAACAAAGTTTAGTTTCTGCTTCAGAAGTTTTTGGAGTTGACACCTTTTCAGAGGTTTTATGAAACCTTGTCTTGCCAGTTTTAGCTATGGTTTTAGATGAAGAGAAAGATTTGGCAAGATCTTTACACTTTGCAGGTGCAAGGCTCATTAATGAATGCCAGACAAGGGAAGAAAAATTGAAAATACTTCTTACATTGGAACAATGTTTAAGCCAGGTGAAGCAGTCACCTTCAGGGATAATTAAAACAGCTTTGGCGCCTGCAGTGACTTTCTTGAAAAGTCCTTATTGGTTGAGGCATTTGGATGATAAGATCAATCTATTGGTTACTTCATGCCTCAGTGAAGTGATGAGAATTTGGGCACCCTTGGTACCCTATGATGATAAAACTATGGAAAGAGTTCTTCATATGTTCATAGAAAGCTTTCAAGATCTCGATGAAACTTACAGCAATCAATATTCCAGAAGAGTTGCTATACTGAAGATCTTTTCATAACTCAAAACAAGTTGTTGGTTGAATTGGGTATGCAAGATCGAATATATTATTTGATCCACTACCTCTTCATTTCAACTTGGAGTGAACAAGAGGAGGATGTAGTTGCAACAATGAGAAACATTTTAGTTTTGATTATCAATGAGATGGATGAAATCCCAAAACCCGTCCTTTCTTTCTTGCTTAACATTCATGAACAAGTAGGAAATAATTCATCTACTACTGGTATGTTGATCAGATATTTGTTCATTCAATGTGAGGAAAAATTGAAGCCACACTTTAAGAAGATAAAGCAGATAAATGAGGTGGTCATTAATGCAGAAGATAAAATGTTGTTTCGCAATGATTCTATGGCGGTTTCTCAAGAAAACCTCCTTGGTGTGCTTGTGACTACTAATGAAGAGATCAGTAATATACCTTTACATGATGGGCTTATTAAAGGTAAGAAGGATATAATCGTCAAACCAGCTAACAATGAAGATGCCTTGCTTCATTTCAATAATGGAGGTTTAGGTGGTTTTGAGTTAGATCATCAAACTAAGCTCTTGGGAAAAGATATTTGTGAAGATATCAGTTTTGGTGTGAAGGTGTCTAAAGTTGTCAAGGAACCTTTATGGGATAAATTTCCATTTGATCCCAATATAGTACAAAATTCTGATTTCAATGCAAGCTATGTGATAGCCATGGGAGGAGAAAATGTCGTTGACAAAGAAGCTTGCATGGAAAAGCCCCATAATGACTCAATGATCAAGTTGGGGGCTGCTAAAACATATGATCAAAGTATCAGTGAGGTGGAAGCAGTTTTAGAAGATCAAAAGGTCCTTGCTGATGAAAAGTTTAAAGAGGATCTCAAACACAAATCTGATTTTCCAATTCATGAAGCTAATTGTAAACAACGGTTTGAAGAATTGGTAAAATCTGATCCTCTTCATTTTCAGTTGACGGGTGGTGGAAGACGAGTTTTGGAGCAGCTATGAGGGCAGCAAAGACAATAAACAAAGTTCTGATTTTGATATGCAGCCTACCAGCAGTTCGCCATCCTTGCATGCTTATGAGTGGGAAGGTCCATTCTTGATATCCATTGAAGATGAGGTGCAAGTTTTATTCAAAGTTGACCGCCCACACAATTTGATTAAAGAGAGACAAGGAGGAGTTAGAGATGGAGCCATTCTCTTTAATCAGCAATTTATCAAAGACTCCTTGGAGATTATAAAATCAGACTATCTATGTTGGATTAACGAACAAAATTATGCCTTTGATTTTGTAAAGAAAGCAATTGTTGCAATTCAGGGAGTTTATTTGTTCAATAATCCATCTTTTGAGTTGAGTGTTAATTCAGTTCACTCCAATCTCTTCTTAGGATGGGATTTGAAGACATTATTTGTTCCATGTATTCTTCTTGTTGAAACTTTCATGATGTGGCTTTCATGGAACACTAAAGAGGACACCAAACTTGGGAGATCATTGTTGGCTCTATCTAACATTTGGAATCATAAAGAGAAATTGTTTCGGTGTGTTGGAAAATTTTCATGGTTGATTATCCGTGTATGGGATTTTCAGCATGTTCTGAAGAAGATTATCATGTGTGAAAAGAAGGTATGTTGGAGAGATAAGCGTCAAATTTTTCAGTGATAGAGGTGCTGCTACCTTCTTTATTAGCAATTGGATAGTAATTTCTGATCATAAAATGGTGATTTGTATGGGTAATGTGATCAGAATTTATTTCTTTGTGGCGTTGGGACCTTTGATAAGGGTGCCATTAGCCTTGTTCATGAGCAGATATTTTTATTTTGTTGAAGATTCTTCATGTAACAGCTGTTGCTTACTTTCTTGGATGCTGATTTTCCATAAATCAGATTTCAAGATGACTATATCAGACCTGATAGGTAACTGGTGTATTCATTTTCTGACCTTCCAGTTCACTGTTAGGATTGATTTTGGGCCTCAAATGAGAAAGGGAATGATTCAGTGCAACCAAAATCCGTGTATGGGATGTTTTCCAATGTTAATCAGTGGCCTTCTCTACATTTTTTCCTATACCAATGTTTGGGGCAGCAAGTTATTAACTAATTCGGTTCACCAGTTGGAGACTCATGTGGTGAAATTTGTAAGTTTTTCTTGGAGTCTTCTCTGTCATATCAGTTTGATTCAAAGAAGGCATTATACATCCTTATGGAATTTTGAGGATGTGATTGTGGAACTTTTGCAAAGAGTTGCTTTTCTCTTTGCAAGAAGTGTTGGTAGAGTTATATATGTTGATATGACTCTATTTGACACTATGAGGAGTTATGTTGAGGAGCATGTTTATGAGTTGAGTAGTCTTTTCTTCTTAATGCTCGGGAATGTGTTTGACATTGGCTTTTCAGATTTTAACTCCTCAGAGTTTTTTGGATATGAGATGCTACAAGTTTTTGGTTTCAGTTCTTTCAGGCCTATCAATTTGGGTCTCAAATATGGTGACTCTTTGAGGTTACAAGGAAGATTAGTGCAGATTTGGAGTGTTGGTTATTCTTGTGTGATCAGAGTGGTGCAACATCGACATGGTGGGTCCTCTCAGAGATGGATTTGGGACCCTGGGATCCTACTTGGCATAGTAAGGATCAAACAGTTTTCTTGGAGTGTGGTGGCATTGCTTGAGGTCAAACAATTTTGGGAAGGGCGGACTGTAGTGTCCCCAATTTAGCCCTACGCTCTTCTTGAGGTTTTAGCCTATTTTCGGAAACTCGTAGGCTAAGCAGAATGGAAAATTAGGGTTTCCTATTTTTCAGGAGGTTTTAGATGCATTTTGAAAGCTTGCATGTAGCAGGTTGGAAGTGTGCTTCTGGGAGTTTTCTAGGTTTTCAAAGAGGTTCAGAATGGTGTAACATGCATCTCCATCTGATAACCTTTCCAGACACTTATTATTTATAGTAAGTCATGTTGGCTTCCCGGTTTGTGCTCAGAAGGCGTTAAGTCTTGTTTACTGCTCAGTTGGTGTTCAATTGATGTTTTGCAAACTTACTATTTATAGCAATTGCTATTTTTGGTAAGTCAATTTATAGCAGTATCATTCTAGCAACAGTTCAGCCTTTTGCAGTTTAGTGTGGCTGTTCAGTTTGGCTTTCTGTTGAGTTTGCAGTGAACTTACTATTTTTGGCATTGGCTATTTTTAGTAAGTCTATTTTGGCAGTGTCTTCATCAATAGTATGGTGCAGTTCATTATCCAGATTTTGGTAATATCTCAGTTTCCAGTTTGGTGATAATTGTCTCCTTGGACTAGGTTTTATACTTAGTTAAAATTGTGTTTTGAATTTGTACCCCACGCCTAGCTTAATGACTTTAAGTTGTTTTTAAGTTGGGGCCATAAAGTGATACATTTAATATTTTATTAAATGTTTATTCCTCATCTAAAGTGGGACGACTTGAAGGGGATTAATGGGGAGTTTATTGTTATATTTTAAATGGTGCCTTTTTGAAAATAGGCGTCCCTTTTGGGAAGAGGAAGAGTTTTCTTGGGGAGTTACAAATGATTCATATCCTCTTGGTTAAGCTTATATATTGGTGCCTTGTTCTTGGTATCTCATCTTGGAAATTGGAAAGTAAAGTTATGCTGCTTGTTTGAATCCAAAACCTAGCTAAGGGGAAGCTTAGCGAATTCAATCCATTCTTCGGGCCTGAAACTATGGCTCACTAGGTGGATCATTATGACTGTATTTCACTCTAAAATACAGATGGAGCTTCAATGTGATAAAATCGAACAGGTTGTTGATGTAAAGCCTGTTTTTTAAGTTGCTGATTTGCCATGGCTGAAGCTGATTTCTGCTCATAGCTTCAACGTGGATTTTTGTTTCGTTCTGGGTGATCGTCCATGCTGTTCTACTGTGAAGGGCGCCCCTTTCTAGAAAGTTTCGGAATTTTTGGTTGAGTGTGGATTTTTTAAGAGAAGGTCGACCCTCTTGGCAGGTCGTACCATCTCACTGGGTTTGCATTGGGAAACATGCCTCCTGTTGCTGCTGTATTTGGCTCGTTCTCTCCTTGAGGTTTGGGTGCACATCTCCTAGCTGTTGTTGGGCTATGGTTTGGGAGCTTTCTGAGTTGATTCGGAAAAGATACGTCCATTTTGGTGAAGTCATAGCTTGCTGGTCTGATTTTCTGTACCTTTTGTTTCTTATCAAATTAGTTAAGTTTTATTATTATACTGTTTTGAGCTTCAATTAATCATCTATTCAAGTTGAAAACGTTAGAGGAAGTGATACTCTAACCATGGCTTATTTTGAGAACTCATTATTTGATATATTGCAGCTGTTTAGTAAATTTTTGTAACCTGATTAGTAGTACTAACAGCAATTTGTTTATTTGCTGCAATTTACTTTGTTGTATTCCCCCCACGAAAATAAAGTGGTTGTGTGGATTATATACCCCCCATAGTTTAAGTGGAAGTGAGGTTAATTGGCTGGCTTGCCGCCCTTAAATGTTTGTAATAATCACACCCACGAAATAAGTGGAGTATTCCCACCGCTTGTGGATGCCTGCATCAACAGAAGAAGTTGTATTTCAGTTTAATATCTAGCACTCCACCATATGTTAGCACCTCACCTTGCAAAAGGATCTTGCGTGCACATTCTTGGTGTCGAGTTTAGCTCTCTCTTTTCAGTTGTTATCAAGTTTTAGATCCTAGGGATCCTCTAACCATATGCCCGCCCCTCCTCCTTAAATGGTTTTAGGGCGCATTCTTGGTTAGAGTTGTTTTAGTTGTGTTTTGGTTTAGAGCTAATTCTTAATGGGTGCATGATTTGCATTGTTGTGACTGAAAATTAAAGGGAAAAATTAAGGGGTATATTTCAAGTATGTGATCATGATCACTCTACTCAACCGTGTCGTGGGTCAAGCAGAAGCAAACAAGTTTCAGCCATGGATGTATTACATCGTGTCTCAACTTGTCAACAACAAAGAACATTACGACTGGCCTATTTTGATCGGCGACACTCTCCACAACCAGATGACAAGATTCTTCAAAGCCTACAAATTCCATATGGGTTCATACCTCGTATATCTGATAGCCTTTCATAGCTAGTTTAGAGGGTTGAATACCGTTGGAACTCTAAGTGTGCAGTGAGTTCATGAACATTTCTCACAGCTTGAATTTTACAATCAGAACGGCACTTCAAGTGTGTAAATGACCTTTTTTTGATGCACACAATGAGGGACCTTGATCACGAGTTACATATACGCATTTCACCAGAAGCTAGATTGGTGATGGCAGATTGGGTCGATTGGTTCATCCAATTCCCCACATTTTCCTACATTTGCGTATATGGTTACTCAAGTCATCCAGCCATGTTACCCTGTTATCCATCAGATAAGGTGGTATTCATGGAGTTTCTACGACAGTTGCATGAAGTCCACACCTTTCTACACAACAAAAGCAAGTCAGTTGCCAACTTTCCTTTTGAGATTGGTATTTACAGGTGCAGATCAGCAGCTAACACCAAGTCAATGAGCCATGAAATGACAAAACTTAATCTTAAGTTTCTCATAGAGAGGCACTCATATGACCCTTGGGGTCTTTTGGCAGCTCGCCTTGGTAGCAATTCTTCACACAAACCTACCATGGAGGATTATTGGTTCAGCTATGAAGACGAATTCGAAGTGCGCAAGCACAATTACAGCAAATTCACTCCTCCACAGATCGTTGATTTCTTATGAGAGGATGTGGAAGGTTTATCAGATGATGATGGGGAAGTCATACTTCCCACATATTTTAGAGATCAAATTGACTCGCAACCACTTCGATCCGTTGATTGGTATGCCAAAGAAAAAACCTCCATCTCGAGGAAAGAACAAGAAAAGTCGTGAAGAACAGCAAGCTATTCTTGGATAGCAAGAAGATGCGGAAGGTAGTTACTCCAATCATAGAGCCGCCAGCGGTTACCACCACACTACCTTCCACTTCAAAGTGGAAACCTAGACAGAAAGCAAGGAGCAATCCTCCAGAGGGTTCGAAGAACTATAGGATGTCAGGAAATTTAAAGGAAAAGATGAAGATTGTTGATGTAAATCAGCAAGAATAGATGGACAACCACGGGATACAGCTAAGATAGTCCCAGAAATAGAAGCAGAGCCTCCTATTTTGTCACCACTGTAGCAATCTCCAATTCACATTGACTTGGAGTCTAATTCACCAGTGCACTGTATCTCAACACAATCTCACTCATCAGGAGTTGCTGGGACTAGCACCAATCCTCCCAGTGAAGTTAGTCGAGACTCTCCATCTTGGCTTGAGAATCTCTTGGGAAGGAAGAGGAGAAAGCCATCCTACCAATTGAATTTTGCAAAATTCGATCGTGTCTACCAAGACACTTCAGAAAAGAAGCTCGAAAAGAAAGTTCACGTGGAAAGGAACGTTGACAAAGAGATTGCCATTGAGATAGCCGCACCACTTGAGGACAAAAATGCGAATGAAGTAGAGGTTGACGACTTCACTTTGGTGAAAGCCAACCTTGGTAAAAGCACACGCCAGGCTGATGTAGATCTCTTTGAGGTTGCAGTAGTAAGCATGAAGGAAAGAGTGGTCAAAGATGGTGAAGACAAGGCAGCCCTCAAAGCTGAAAACCAACAGTTACGACAATACATCTCCAACCTCCTTCACAGTACTTCAAACGTCATTTCCTTGCTTCCACAAATGTTGGAATTACTTGCAGAACAAAATCAACTAAGTCAGTTGGTTGTTTATGGGAAACACTTGAGAGACTGGGTAGAAGAGTTCATCACCAGGGGTCGGTTCATACTTGCAAAGTTGTACCAGTTGAGGTACAATGCCCACGATCTTCGCTCAAAAATTCAAGAGTTAGAGCTAAGCATGGCGAGAGAGAAACCCAGGGATGAGATCACCATTGCCAATTTGAAAATGGTGTTTGATACAGTCACTACAGCGGAAAACAAAGAGAAGCTTTTTACTTGGAGAGAACAAATCTTCTTCAAAGTAAAAACCTATGAAGCAATGTCTGCAAAAATGGTTAAGCATAGAGAAAAGGTTGCAAGTGCCATCAAGTTCGTAAGAACTATTGTGTCACAGATTCTTTGCCAGTATCAAAGAGAGGATAGCGAGTACGTTGATCTCGTTGAAGTGCAGATGGTATTTCAGAATCTCATCCATAGTAGTTTCGGCAGTGACCCTATTGACTGCAAGTTGACTCAAGTTGCAGCCATGTGAGCAAAGTTCGATGATGCAGCTGAAAAGGAAAGAAAGTTTCAGACTTAGATCATGGATGGGAAGGTGATGTTGCAAAGGCAGTGCATCGTGTTAAAGAGTATCAGTTGTCCGAATATAGAGACAGTTAACAGCTGGTTGGAGGACTTGGTTACTCAAGTTGCTGAAGTATGAACTATCAGTTAGGATGTCCCACCTTGAAATATACCGGGCCAATTTTTTTCTTTTTTTACAACCAAGTTCACCCGTTAATGTTAATGAAATCTCAATCCAACTGAAAGGGAACCCTTTCCTCTAATCAACCCAGATCCCAATGCGGGCAAGGTTGAGAGCATACTCGAAAGGGGATTATTAGCATAATTGAAACTGCTGGAAAGTAATAGAAAGAAGTTGCAATCACTCTACCACTTATTCAGTGGGAGGACTGGAATAGAAAGTACATTATTGAATTCAAAAGATGCAACTCGACCACTTATTTAGCGGGAGTAAGTTGATGGCTCAACCAATCAGCAATATGATAAATAATGCAATACAGTAAAGTAATAAGCGGCAAGCCGACCTCTTCCACTTGTTCAAATGGTGATGCAAGAAGGGAAACCTGAAGCTATAGACTGAATTGAGGCCAGTCTCTTCCACAATCGTGGAGATTACAATGAGCCAAATATGAGAGAAGAATTGCTGACAGTACTACTGTTCAGCTTACAATGCGAAGGAGAGCCTGTCAAGGAGACATGATTAGAAATCATACAAAGCTGCAATAGTGTAAATAAACTCAACCTAGACTCCCTAGACTTAAGCCCACTCAAAGGGTGACTTCTCATAATCTGATGTGACTGTAACAATGACTGAAATTGCGCAGATCTGCAACCTGCAACCTCACCAAATTGCTCATAGCTCGCTCAAAACCCAACCAAATAACATGAAATAAGATGCATAATGATCTAGTATGAAGGGCGACCAAGACAAGACATCAAAACCCACCCAAACAGTCTTTATTTAATTTGCACGGAAAACAATGCATTCACAGGAAAGTACGGCCCTATGAGAAGGGCGATTTTGCCTTTTAAAAATCCACACTTGATATTAAATTCCGAAACTTAGCAAGTAGGGTCACCCTTAGCAAGGAAACCATTAGGCAAAGCACCCAGAACCACACTATTTTTATTTTGCAAGATGTGAATGAAAACTACAATCAGCTGAGTAGATTTAGCAACACTGAAAAACTGGTAAAATGCAAAACACATCAACTACAATATGCTCAAGCTCAATTCAAAGAACATTGACAAACCTATCTTAACTAGTTGCTATCTTTCAAGCAAGAAGTCAAGCCTAGCTAGGGGGTATGCCTTCCCCGAAGCACTCAGTCACCATTCCGGCGGCATAACTTTGCAATAAACTCAAGATGAAGAATGAAGACCCCACACTCCCTTTTTATAACTTTGCCAAGCATCTCTAGAACCTTTTAGAAGATGTGCCCCACTCAAAGAGTCAACCTAATTTGATGTTGACTCATGACCCTTAAGTGGCGTCCCATTTTCCAAGGCATTTTTCACACTTTTTAACTATTTAAAAACCTCCTCATATTGGCGTCCCTTTTCTCTCCAAGTTGACATTAATAAAATGGTAAATATTTCACTTAACCTCTTGATGAGGCGCCCACCCATAAAAATCCCCCTTTTAAAAACAACTTAAGTCATAAAGCTAGACCAAGGGGGTTATAATTAAAATAAAACATTATTTTAATTAAAACAACTTATCTCTTCAGAAATTGCATCTAGGCGCTGATTTAGATATTGCCAACTGAACCGTCTGATGAGGAAAGCCAAATGCACTGAAGCAAACAGGACCACTGCCAGAAATAAAATTTACTAAAAATAGTAAATCTAGGAAGTTACTCAAATCAACATGCATGTTATACCAACGCGAAGCTCTCTGAAAACCCAGAAAGGAGCTGCCAATCAAACATCAAGATTCCAAAAGCAAGTTCTAGAAAAAGCTGAAACAACCTCCTAGAAGATAGGAAACCCTAATTTTCACTTCCGAGTAGTCTATGGGTCATCAGGATAGACTAACGGCCAATTGTCAGATCACTGTGGAGAAGGGGACATTACACACCTTTTCCAAAAATAGCATTTGATGTAGTAGTTAAACTTGATGTCTTTTCCAAGTTAACTCATTGTCCCACCTTTCATGCATGTCTATTTTTGGAGACACCTCTTGTACAGTGGAGTTTTTTTAGTTTTAGATCAATTAACTGAAGTAATCTTTCTAGTTAACTGTTAGTTACAGTTGTTTAGACATAGGAATAAATCTTGCAGATTGGCAAGAACTGAATGTTAACTCAAGGAGATTTTAGGGTTCCCTACTCCTTGAATGTCTATAAATAATAGCAACCTTGCTCATTGTATTTTAACCATTATTACTATAACAAAATTGTTGAGCCTTTGTGCCTTCAAGCTTTGCTAGTCAATATATGTTCACTCTATTCAATGTATTTTGGTTGATCGTATGTTGTATGTTTCTTCTTCATACAATTTTCTGTCCCAAAACGTGTAATCATCGATTGAGTTTGAGGAAATAAATCAAAAGTACAATGAGTCTTTGATCCAAAGTCTCAAGATTTTTTAATATTGTTGTTTCTATAACCTTTATTTCGATCTACACCTCAAAAGAGCAATGAACCTTCGAGGGAAATTTGAGATCTAGTTTACTATTTGATGTTTTGTTCTTATAATCTTTATTTCAGCCTACACCTTGAAAGAGCAATGAGCCTTCGAGGGAATTTTGAGATTTAGTTTATCGTTTAATGTTCTATTCTTATAATCTTTATTTCAGCCTACACCTTGAAAGAGCAATGAGCTTTCAAGGGAATCCTGAGATCTAGTTTATTGTTTGATGTTTTACTTTCATAAACTTTATTTCAGCGTACATCTAAAAGAGAAATGAGCCTTCGGATGCATTCTGAGAACAAGTTTGTCTAAGCCAAAATCATTCCCCGTTTACTTTTAAATCCTTTTGCTCTGAATTTACTCGAGGAGATAGAAGAGTTATAAGTTTAGGCCTAGTTGTAGTTGAAGTTACGAAACCAGAGAAAACCTCAGCTGCAACACAAAGAGTTTTATAAACCTTGAGCTCTCAGCTGAGATAAAAAGATAGGAATTCAGTTTACATTTCTTTTTACGCATAATCAGCAAAAGAGGGAGTTCCCCTCCTAATTTGAAGAGCAGTTTATCTATGCATAGTTGTTTGTTTCCAATACGCACACCAGAGGCGCGAATTGAAATGCCAACAAGTATCCTATTTGGGGATATTACAGTATTGTCCACAGTTAATTCACAATCCTTGATATTTTTTCTTAATAAAATTCCATAGGTTTAATAGACCAGATAGCATGGATTCTTTGGAAACTGGGAGGGAACATTTTCGTGCCAAATATTGGCTATCCTTTTCAAAAATTGATGATCGCTCAATTTTGTAGGTGCTTGTATTAACTGGTAACATGGCTTAGAGAGAGTTTTACAGTTCTTATTAACATCTTAAAGAGATTGAATAGGTGTAAACAAATAGTTATTCAATTGCTCCAGATTCTATCCTATTGACAGAAGTATTATGGGTTGAGTCTAAAATATGCAAAGCACCAGAAAGGAAAAGAAGTTGTACACAAAATGCTTTTATGGTATGAAATCTGGATTTGACCTATGGGAAACTCATTGCAAGTTAAATTGTTTACTTATGACTCATCAGCAACAAGTAAAAATATGAACTAGGGCATAAAATAGTTATACCTATTAGATATCATTATAGGTAGTCTTTGAGGGTATACATAATTAGACCTAGCAAATTCTGAAGGCAAAAACGATTATTGAGATCAAAAACTGCAAATAGGGACAGCTTTATGAGATGCACATAATGCCTACATTTGAAATCAATTACAATTTGTGTTACACGGGTACGCGTCCCCTATCCCAAAATGCACTGTCCCTGTCCCCAGCCCTCCCCGGGATAGGTGGATGCAAAGGGGACGTCCCCTTGCCATCCCCGAAACAGGCCAGAGAGCAGGAAACGACAAGAAATGTCCATGACCATTTGGGGACAGCTCCCCATCCTCGGTACGGCTAGGGGACGTAGGAAACGTCCCTTGTCGTTCCGGGGATGGCTAGTTGTCCCCTGCAGACAAGGAACTTCCAGCATTAAAAAAAATAAAAAACAGTTTTTTTTAAATCACACAAGGGTACAAACCCAAGCATTAGTAATTGAAAGCTTAAGCAAATTCTTAGTTGGTGCCCACAACAAGCTCAAAAGATTGCAAAGCCATCAAATTTGGCATGTGTAGAGAATTGAACAGTGAGCTGACACTCTTGCTAAACAAGCCTTTGTTTTACTGCTTCTTAGAAACACATAGCTAAAGATATAGACCTTCATCATGCTAGGCTTAGAAACAGCTTCACAGCAAATGTTAATGACAAGAAAACACATCACTAACAGTGTGCCTGTTCCCTATAAAAGCCACCGCCCTAGTCTAAGGACACACTCACATTATTGCACGAGGAAATTTGAAACAAGTCAGTTATATTAAATATTACAAGGGTGACGGGCATTCTAAATGTCTACTTGTCCCTAGTAAATGGGATCTCCCACTCGTGGTAGCAGGTATTTATGCTGCTGACACCACCATTTTAATAATGGCAGACCTTACACTTTAACATGGGAGGAGATTTGACAGTGGTATTCTCACTCAGATGAGGTGTGAGACTAACAGACATTTGGATATTGATAGACCATTGATGTTTGAGACTGCTATTATAAATTTTATAATGCTTTAATGACATTTATTATGCTGTTATACTACTGCTCTCGTGATTTATTTACATATCGATATTGTTGTTATCGATTATTGACATATCTCTCTCTTTGCCTCTCTCTCTCTCTATAATATATTAATAAATTTTGAAAAATTCATATATATAGATATATATATGTGTGTGTGTGTGTGTGTGTGTGTATTGATTGTATATCGCCGTCCCCTACCGTCCCCCTGTCCCCGTCCCCGAATCGCCGTGGAACATAGATTACAATTGACATGAACTTCAAGATTTTGTTGTTAATTATCACTGTCCTTGAAATCTTAAATTACTTATAAATCAGTACATAAAATAATAAAACAATATTTAATTCATCATTGTCTTCTATCTAGTCTATAGTAACCAATGTGAAAACTTTAAGGCTCATTACAACTGTTCAATTTTGTAGGCATATAATTTTCTCTTGCGCAATTATAAACATGAAAAATAAAAAGAAATTATATAGATTTCTGCAAACAAATTAGGTGAATAAAGTTTGAATCTACATCACTACAATAACAGCAGAAAAGTAAGCCATTATAGAAATCATTGAAACCGAAAGAGGACTTCAGTAATATTATATATTTATATTAACCCTCTAAATAAGGGAAACCCAATTTTGTTACAAGCATTCATAGTTTTTAGCTATATAACTAATGTCACAGAAGTGAGGAAAGATCAAACAAAGGCTTCTACTATATTTTGATCATTCGGAATCACACAGCTTTAGGTTAAAGAGTATATCTCCTTATAGTGGAGGATGTCTTATGTTTGAATTTATAGTCCCTATACTAGAAGTGGAAAAGAAAGTTATTCTGTCTTTTTTAGTTGAAGATTTGGGCTAGGATTTGGCTCAGCGGATTCCTTGACTTATTGTATGTGTCATATCTGCACAAATGAGGACTTCCTACCATATGCAGGATTACAAAGCTACATAACCTGGATTAACACGTGCAAGTCATGGTGGAAGTTTTACAGTTTAGACCAGAAGAAGCAACATTCCACATCTTACCCTGTAGGTGATCTTTTTCATGTGCTGTTATGCAGGCAATATGTACAGTCATTTCTCTACTTGCATCAATACCATTGGGAGAGCTTTTCTTTTTTCATATCATTCTGATAAGAAAGGTTAGTCTTGTATAACTATAAATATTCATTCACCCTTTTATTGTTATCTTTTTATATTTTCAAATCCAATATATTTCTTACCATGAAACAGGGCATTTCAACATATGAATATGTTGTGGCAATGAGGTCACAAAGTGAGGCAGCAGGAGTATCTGTTAAGGGAGACCCATTAAGCATACCTTCCTCTCCAAGTAGTTCTACTGCAACAGGGTTGAGTAGATCAACCTCTGTTGGCTTGCAGTATGGGGGTGGTTGGTGCACGCCACCTGGAATCTTTGCAGAACATCAGGTATATTCTGGTCCAAACAGGATTACTTTTTAAAATCTCAACTATAATCTTATGTTGAAGCTGTTTTATGTTGATGGAAATATATTTTAAAAACAGAAGGATGAAGTCATTCCACATTTGGGTCCTAGACCGGTGCCATCAACAATTGATCCTGATGTTTCAACTGTGGTTAATAGGGCAGCGAACAAGCTGTCAAAGCACCCTGTTAGGATCAGTGCCTGGAGATTAGCAAAACTGAACCCTAACGAGGCTACAAGAGCTGCGGCAAAAGCTAGGGAATCTTCATCTATTTTACAGCCTGTGGGGGTACACAGCCCAGATACTTATTGTAATTCTAGTGGCAAAGCAAGTACTAGGAGCAGTATGAACACTGACAATGGAATGAGGAGGGGAACAAGAGATGAAATTTCATTATCTTTAAAATTGACATATCCACAAAGTTATGCTGGTAAAGATGATGTCGAAATTGGAACTTGGAGCAGAAGCAGCTGCAGCAGTTTAAGTCATACAAATGATTCAGTTTCATTAAGTCCTCCTATAGAACATAAATATGGTTTGACAACTGGTGTTCGCCTATCAGCTACTGTAGGTAGGGTATTACCACCTCCTTTGACGACCACAAATATTCCAAATACAAGGCATAGTTTGCCCATCTATAAGCATTCTGTGGAGCAACCACTTTTTGCAGGGATGGCTCCTACAAGCAACAAGTATGAAGCCTCTTCTTGTGAAAACGTGGAGGAACAAATCACAAGGAGTAATCAGCTGCTGACACAGCTAAATCCAAGTCAATTTAACAGAAATTTTATGGAAAATAAGAAGTCATCTGTTTTCTGGGATCAAAGAGCAGGGAGATATATTTTGATGCCAGTACCTTTGAGAACTGATTTTACCAGAGGAGTTGGAACAGTTCATACTCCACAGGATGGTTCTGAGATTGTATCTCCCCACCTTCAAGTGCTTCCTTCTCATTCCACAAGACGCCATAATTTAGAAAGTATTTCTCCACACTTGCAGAGTTCTTTTGTTCAATATGATAATCTGTTGTACACTGAAGAATCAATATTCTACGGAGGCCCTCTAATTGTACCTGCAGTGAAAAATTCTAAAATGGATATTTTGCCAAGACTAGACAAAGGAACTTCTCAAAAAACTATGAGAAATTCTCATTTTGTTTTGCCACATCAAGGTTCCCAGGAAACCAGGCCGTTGCGCGAATTAACTCAGTTTGTTCAATCTCCTGTATTTCAACCAAGGTCAATGCAAACAAATAATTATCATAACATTCCATCCGTGTAGTATTCGCCTGAGAATGCTAAGGTTGATGGAAATCCAGTGTGGGCTTTTGGTTATAATGTTCTGGCCTGCAAGTTGATTCATTTTAAAGAAGGAATATTTGAACATAGATGATAAAAACCTTTTTAATTTTAACCATCATGGTTAGGTGTCATATTAAATTACCATGGTTTGCTAAGTCCCATCTGCTGACATCTGTGGCCCAGGTAGATATCATATTTGAATGACGAGTAGCATTTAAAAATCATTCTGGTTATCAACTAAACTAAATGCTAAATAGCTCGGTAAAAACCAATATCAGCTGTTTGGATAATTTGAGACTTGTGTTTCTTGTAAGCCTTGTATATCATAAGACATAAATTATTGTAGTAAACACAGAATTCTTAAGATGGGTTTTCTGAAAATGGTTTCAGTTTTCAAGTAACCAAGTGTTAACAAGAGTGCATTCCCTTATAGCTTTTTCCAATAGAAATGCTTTACTCTCCAAGGCTGGTGTCTCTGTTTCTGGTTTGCCTTGGACTATTTCTAACCATCTGAATGGATATTTTACTGTTTGTTTACTTTCACCGTCTTTCCTGGTATAATTTTCAATGTTAGAAATATATCAGAGTGCAGTATATTTATAGAAGTATACTGAGAAGTGGAATATATCAGAGTGCAGTATACTTATCATGCTTTGTGCAATGGCTATATTTACGGCAAAATCTCTTGGAGAGTTATAAGTTCTAGAGAGTGGACTAGGTGCCTTCTCTTTGGGTACTTACGATGGCATATAGTGTGAAATGAATTGCAGTGCACTTTTCATTAATGTAGCATGACAAGACTTATGATTGCATGCAAATTTGTTGTGTCTAGCTAGACAACTACAAGGTTTAGATGGTGGATTAGATACCTTCTCAATGAATGCTTAAAGTGATGCATATACAACCTTGCTAAAGCACATTGAAATCTGAGAAATCTGAGATCAAGTCTAAATTCAATTAATTTTAGGTTGACTTCTCTTTGGTTCACGCAATACTGCAACTTTTAAGATTCTGTCCTACAATATACGCTGGAAAAGATTTCAAATATAACGATGTCTAATTTGGTGTTTGAAGCCTTAATGCCATCTGGTTGGTAATTACCAATCAAAAATATATTCTGAATGTGTCAGCTAATGTTTCTTTTTCTCCTACTTTTGTTGTCACTCTCGTTTACCAGGGAACCTTAGTTTATCAAAGTGAAGAACTAAGTAATTCAGGAGGAAAGGGCATGATAGTGATGTGTATTTGTATAAAAGGAGTATTAGCTACTCGTTTGCTCTATTTGGGACACTTACCGTTAAGTTAATTTGTATGAGTCATTCATGTTCCTTTCATGGACTTCCTCCATGATTCATGTAGTTATAGAAGTACAGGGCTGGTATGCTTGACAGTTAGGTGCAATCATGGCACCAAGTGCTATGTTAACTCATGGTTTTGCTACTTTAGGTCTTCCGGATAAAATGCAGCAATCTGCAATGTTAGTACCCGCGTTGCAATCTCATTCGTTAATGATAATGATAAGAAAGTGTTTTTCTCAGAAGGAAAGCGGTTACTCTCACTAGTCAAATTTGTACAGTGAAATATAAAGATTTGAGATGGTTGTAAACTTACTGATGCAATACTCAAGAACTCAAAGCATTCTATTACTGTGCATTGTGTTAATACCTATTCTTTCTTATGAATTGCCTCCCCATTACTCCAATTCGTGATTTGTTTTTTCAAAGTTTTTAGAGAGATGTAATTTCCTTGAGAATGTCTAATATTAAGATAGATGATTAACATAGCGAATGGAAGAATATCAGAGGTTCTTTAGCAATGCAATTTGAACATCTGGGATACAAGATATGCAGGGTTCTCTTGATGCTGGGCAACCAAAACTGTTATTAAACAGCCAACTTATTGGTAATTTAGACATGAAATGGTAGATGCTGGACAGGCAATTGATAGATTTTAGGTAGGATAGATAAAAGTTAAAACATCTCGACTTGAGACATAACTGATAGCGTGTACAATCTGGCAATATTTACTTGAGTTAAAAGCTTATTTGTTGACTTTACACGTGCCAATGTCAACATTTTTTGAAAAATATGTATTATGTTTTAGCCATAAATATTGTACAATCTGAAGGAATGCCTGATGTTTTCCCTATATTTCAAATTCTCGAGTTCAATTTGAGATATAATATCATTTGAGACCAATTCATATGCCTGAACTCATAACTGCTTTGAGTTGGTTTGAATGCTTAAGATATCTATGGCTTGTTTATGTTCAACTGTTATGTTGCCACTTCCTTTTGGAGTCATTGGTTCAAACCTATGTTACTAATTTGGGTTCAGTGATTTGTTGTTTTTTCCCTTGATTTCAATAAAGCTGGGTTTGGTAGTAGCATACACACACTTAGATGTAGACATATCTATGACACACCACATACACATGTATGTATGTATGTGTCAATGTGCATGAATATACACATACATATAAAGTGTGTATGTGTAATGTCACCATTATTAGCCATACGCTCTTTTGTGCCTGTATGAGTTTCTGACGCATGTTTGGTGGAACTTTCTGGGTTTTTGGAGAGCTTTTGGATGAGGTAACATGCATGTTGAGATAATGACATGCAATTTTGACTGATACCTTGCATGTAGGAAAAGTTTGTGTTTTTTTGGGTTTTCAGAGACCTTCGGGGTGGTGTGACATGCATCTGAATTTGACAACTTTTTCGGGCACTTATTATTTATAGTAAGTCATGTTGGCCACCCGGTTTGTACTCAAAAGATATTTGGAAACACTTACTATTTATAGTAAGTCATGATTACTGCTTAGTTGGTGTTCAATTGATGTTTTGCAAACTTAGTCATGATTACTGCTTAGTTGGTGTTCAATTGATGTTTTGCAAACTTACTTTTTATAGCAATTGTTGTTTTTGGTAAGCCAACTTATAGCAATATCATTCTAGCAGCAACTCAATCATTTGCAGTTCACTTAACTTGGTTTGGTTTTTTGATGGATTTGAAATTAACTTACTATTTTTGGCATTCACTATTTTTAGTAAGTCTATTTATGGCAGTTGCATCATCATCAACTTGGTTCAACTTGGCAAATGTTAGTTTTCTAATATTAGTAGTTTGTCAGTTGTAGCTTGGGCGTTGCTCTTGGTTACCTCTTTGGACTAAGTTCTATACTTAGTCAATTTTATGTTCTGAAGTAGTACCCCAAGCCTAGGTTTGATGACTTCAAGTCGTTTTTAAAAAGGGGACATAAAGGGGTTGATATGAGCATTTAATATTTAATTAAATGTTTTATTGTGCAACTTGTAAATGGACGCCTAGAGGGAGATGATTAATATTTTAATAATTCAAATAAAGTGCATCATGAGAGGTGGCATCTCTTGGAGGTAATTGAAGAGTTTCTTGAAAGGAGTTACAAATTGCTTGGTTTGCTCTTTGAAGGCTATAAAGGAAGGCATTGCTTGGAGTTAATTATCTTTTGGAAAATATTGTAAAGTTATGTTGTTGGATTGATTTCAGAACTTGGCTAAGGGGGAGTTTAGCATTTACACCATTCTTCGGGCCTGAAACTATGGTTCCCTAGATGAACAATTGAGAGTGTGTTTCATTCAGAAGTGTATATTGAGCTTCATTGGTGGTGAATTTGGTGATAATTTCTAGTTTTGTACTTGTTGGTTTTTCAATGGCTGAAATAGATTTTCATTCGCAGTACTTAGTGTGATTTTATTTTCATTTTGGGTATTGAAGCTAATCAATTGTATGCTAAGGGTGACCCTATTTGCAAAGTATTAGATTTTATCTTGAAGTGATGCATTTTCTAGAGAGGTCGTACCATTCCTAGGTTGTACCATGTTGGGAAGTGCCTTGGGACTCGTGCAAAATTAATTTGTGAGCTTTGGATGCAGTTTCTTGGTTGGGGATTGGGCACCTTCCTCCTTAGATGCATTTGCAATTTGTTTTAGGTCATTTGGAGGAGTTTTGATGATGTTATGAACATTTTGGTGTTGGTATAGTTGTTGGTCTGTGTATTTTCAGTTTGTTGGTTTCATATCAGATTATCATTAGTTTAGTTTTTGGCTTATACTTTAGTAATTGAAAATATTGGAAGTGTGAGAGATCATCTTTTTTCAATTTGCATTGATTATGCAGCTATTAACACTTGTAATTTGCAGATAATTTGCATTGTAAGGATGCAAACAATAGTATTATTCCAGTCATTGATATTTATGCATTTACTTTGTGTTTTAATTCAAACATTGTAACCCTTGGCCGGTTTACCACCAGTGTGGAGAAATAAACAATTGCATCTCTCATATTTCACCCACTGAATAAGTGGTGAATCCCCACTGCTTAAGTGGATGCCTGCTGAAGGTGGATGAATTGTTCTTCATTGTAATATCTTTCCCCCCACTAAATAAGTGGTAGTGTGGAATCTTCATGGTTTGATTACCGTCTGCTCTTTAATTTCCAGCTTGTAATTTCAGTTCAGTGTTGCTAACGATCCCTTCACCATATGCTATCACCTCGCTTCAATAGGAACTTGGTGAACATTCTTGGTGAAAGTTACTTTCAAGTTGGTTATCTTTTGGGCCTAATGCTAACCATTGGTGATACTGTTGGTTTATGTTGTGAAAACATTGAGAAAAAATTAAAGGGCTCATTTCAATATATGTTATCAATGTATATGTATATATGTGTCTTAAAATTTATATAAACACATATACATATACATTAATACACATGTATATACTTTTCTCTCTTTATTTTGTAGGGATAGGTGTCATACACCTTGTAACTTTAATATTTGAAATGTTTAATTATTTTGTATTTATTGATTATTTTGTCAACATATTTGAGACATCCCATTTGGAGTGACATTATGTGTCACTTGTAGTTTCAAGCTTGACAATTTGTAAGGTTCACTTAGTGTCATGGAAATTGGTAAATGTAACTATGACAACTTGTAAGGTATCTAGGTGTTGCCATTATAGAAAGAGCATGATGTGAGAGAGTTAACTATGAATTGGTAGAAACCCATGGAGCATATCTAGATAAAAATAGGGTAAGACTATTTTGAATGTTGAAGTTGTTGATAGTGGTATTTATTTTGTTGGCAATTATATTAGCGTATATTTGTGGTTTTGATCTTTCCTATATGTTGAGTGCTTGGGTTGGAAGTATTATTATATTGTATTACATGAGGCATTTTCATATTGTATTATTTGTATCATATGATGTTGGAATATCTCTAGAACTATATTGATTTGTATGATCTTTTGTGAAGACTTGAGTCTATTATTGTATTGTGACCATTATTGTTGTTGTGAGTACAATTGGTTTGTAATTTGACGACTAGTTTTTTTTTTCCCAAAAGGGATTTTGTCAAGTTAAAACATCGTGTCATTTATTATTGTCATTTATAAATGCACTTCTCTTTTTGATAGGTTAATAGTGGAAAGTTTCGTCCTACTTTTCTTTTATTTGGTATTAGAGTTTAATCAACTTAGTCATTGGGTTTTGATGAAGCACATTTTTTTTTATCATATTAATCTCGGTTTGAGTGGTACTTGTGCAATAAAGAAGATTTTGTTTTTAGAAAAATAATGAGCATATTTCAAATGAAGATGGAAAAATTCAATGACGCCATTTTTGAGCTTTGGAAGCTTAAAATGGAAGACTTGTTGATATATCGATATCTATATGAAGTGGTCTTCAAATGAAAACTTGTTGGAATGCAAAATCAAGAGTGGAATGTGTTGGAGAAAAAAGTAAGTAGCCTCATTAGGCTCTATTTGGTTGATTTTGTGCTCTTGAATTTTTTATAAGAAGCCATCACAAATTCCTTGTGGATGAAGTTTCAAAAACTATATTGAGGTAAATCCATAGTGAATAAAAAAAAATTGTGAAAGAAATTTTATTCAATGAAGATGGGTGATGGTGAATTTGTATTTGAACATTTGAACATGTTCAACATTATGGTTACCCAATTGAAGACCATTGGTGTCGTGATAAATGATGAGGATCAAAATATCACACTACTATGTTCTTTACCAAGTTCATGGGAAAACCTTGTAATGGCTATTGAAAGTACTTCCACTCAGCTCACACATGAAAATGTGGTGTTTGCTTTATTTAAAGGGATGAGACAAAACAAAAACATAAGATATCATCAAATTTGCCTTGATTGTTGGTAGCAGATTGAAGAAGAAAAATAAGAAAGACATGAAACAAGAGAAAGGAAGATCTAAGTCTCATGATAAATCCAAGACGAAATGTTAGAAATGTAGTAAGAAAGACCACATTCGAAAGGGCTACAAAGCGAAGAAGGAAAATAATTGATATGATGATGATACAAATTTTAAAACTTCTTAGGATGAATCTAAAGCATTTACTATAGCCTTGGCTATGCATGCATGTAAGGATGCATGTATGATCAACTTTGTTGCCTCTTTTCAGATGACTTCACACAAGGAGTGTTTTTTAGAGTATGTGAAGATTAATGGTGGAAAGATCTACCTTGTTAACAATGCATTACTTAGTATTTTTGGTGAAACTAACTCGAGGTTAGATTTAGTGATAGGAGGATCAAAGGCCTTTAGGGTTTTCTACATCTCAACTTTGGCATGAAACATGTTTGCAAGCAAGATGAATGATGCAGTGTGTAGGTAGTCTTCAACAAAGAAGGGCACAAGATGGTTCATAGGGCTTGGTGCTTGCAAAGGGAGTTTGCATTGGGGCTCTTTTCCCTCTTGATGTGAATACACATATTGATTGTAGTAGTTCTAGTATACTTATAAAAAAGAGATATATAGCATCACTTATAAAAAAGAGATATATAGCATCTTCACCTTTTTCTACGTAACTTACAACAAAAAAATCTATTATTGGATCACCTAGATGTGGTGTGTGCTTCCCAAGCTCGCTCTTACCTTAGAGAGAAATATGTTACTTTTTGACAAGACTACATTGTAGCATGAGAGATTGAGCCATACTAGTGAGAAAGGGTTTAGAGCCTTTGTTAGCATTTTTATTTACACCTTTTGATACGACACAAAATGGAACAATGTGTACTATAAGTTGTTCTTCAAATTGGAAGGGGAAGTTCCCTTTAATTTGGAATTTTGAAGGCTCTTCAAGTATGCAAGTAAACAAATTGAATTAAACCTATATCTTTTTGTTTTCTTGGTCTAGAGCACAAGGCATTTTCAATGCATTTGCACTAGATAAGAAATTTGATGTATGTGAACCTATCTATTACATAAAATAAACTAATATGACTAGGACACTTATGGTTTTTTATTGAATCCAAAGATTGAAAAATCACAAATTTAGACAATATTTGAGTCAAGTACACAGAGATATTAAAGGAATTGTAGGAACAACTACTATTGGGTAGACAAAAGTTATGAAGGTGCCCCGACTATTGAACTATTTGGGCCATAGGAAAGGAAAACTTGAATTGTATCCATTACACACAAAGTTGTAATTCTTGTTTTGATAATAACTACTTTACAAAGCTTGCAAAGAACTATTAAATTGTATTTAACCTAAAACAATTTAGACATTAACAATAGTGAACAATAATTTTGGCAACGAGAAAGATTGATAATTACTACTTCATCTAAGTGCAAGAAAACAAATAAAAGAATTTTAATTGCCACTTCTACCCTAGGAATAGCTTTGTATGTATGCAAGTTTTATTATGAATTAATGCAAGCCACTAAAATTCAATCTAAGACATGCGACATATCAACTAAAGTAATAGTTTATTACAAAATCAAATAAAAACATTGTCTAGAGTTTTTTTTGTATGAGAGGAATTCTAAGAATAGTTTTCCATTGAGTTTAGTTGTCTAGGCTAAAAATATGGATAGCTCAAAAAAACTACTCTATCTCTATATTAGAACTTTTGGTGTTAAAATCTTATATAAATTTTGAAGGAACTAATCTACTCTGACTTTCCTTGACACTATCACTAGACCTAAATTCACAATTTGGGCTTGAAGAATCAACTGTTTTTCAGAACTAACTTTTGAAGTCCTTTAAATCATTCTCTACTTTCTAGAAATGGATCGTGATTGTTGCCAAAACATAAATCCTATAAACTTGATCTCTACCAATTTTTTCTTCCATCAACTATTAGAATTTGCCTTGAACCTTATCCAAGTCACAAATGATTCCCTCATCGCTAGTATATTTATGTTGAATTTGTATTATGAGCCCTGAAATAGTTTTTAAACTTGGAACAATTTGCCTTTCCACACAATAAAAGTAGATGAAACCTCCTCTAGAATCCTCACAACGAAAGAGTATTGCTCTTTTCAAGTAAAATATTGTCCTTTTGTTCCTTAATCTTAGTTCCTCTATCTTTTCTAACTTTTTAGCAATTTCCTCATATGATGGAAGAACTTCTATCACACACCTCTTGATATCTTTGATCCCCTAGAGACTTACTTTGCATTTTCTACCAATCGGTACAATGTTGTCTTCAAGTCAATTCTTCAAATTCCTCTCATATACAACTAGTTGATCCAGTTGTCTTTGCTCTTCAAGAGAAGCTAGGACCTAAGCTATAAACAAGGTACACTCCAAAGTGGAACATAGAAGTTGAGAAATATATTCCTTGAGTTGCTTCACTTCAACCTTCAAGGCTTCCTTGTCCTCTTTACTTTATCACCATTTCCTTTATGTTTCTTGTGATGATCAACATCTTAAAATTGCCTTGTCAAATACTTGGGCCCAAATTGGTCTTAGCGATCCAAAAATCAACAAGCTTTGTATCTTGGATGGAGTTATTTTAGGAGGAACGTTTGTTTCATTTGTCAAACTTCCCTTTTCTATTTTTGTCATCCTAGAATGGTGCTTAGGTTTCTTCATGATAGTTATCTAACCACTTTGTCAAGAGTGCCAAAATCAATTTGATATGAAGGTTTTTTCCCTCTTTTTCCCAACTATGTCTTGCACCCATGTAGGAACTTATCCTTAAACCTTTACATCAATTTTTGGAGGACCAACAAGTGAATGTGTGTCTTGCATTGGAGACAATATCTTGAGCTCATATTGCACTAGTGAAAGCATAACCCCCTTAGGAGAGAGTTCTCTAATTGCTAACAAGGGGATAGGGGTCAATGTTGGCTATTCATATTGGATAGCGTAGTGATGCCAATCCTCTTATTTTGATTCTCCATTAAAACATTTTCCTTTGGATTGCTCTCTACACTTTCTTCCCTTTCCTTGGCATCTTTTTCATTTCCTTTTATCTTTATTACTAGTTCTAAAAGAGATGGAAGTGTCTTTTTTACTAGTGACTTTGTAATTGGGGTCTTCTCCTTTGGTACCATTGTTCTCATCATTTTGGAGCCTTGAAAGAACTATTGCACTTAAGGACTGTATTGACTCTTTCCTAGATTAAAACCATCTCTTTACTTGACCAATTGACCAAAGGCAAAGGTTGTTGTTCTATGTTATTTTTTACAAACTATGGTGATAAGACATCGTCCTCATCATCTTAAATTACGTTCATGCCATCTAATAGAAATTCAACAATTTGGCAAAGTGTTAGGCGAGTGAAATCTCTTTTTCACATCTCAAACTCATCTATACAATTTTCCTAATAATCTTCAATCCTTGCAATGTGCATAAACATGTTTCCCAACCTTGACCACATAATGCCCTTGGTGTCATAAGTATGTTTTTCATAAGAAAATTTGAAGTTGAACTAAGTCAATTCCCTCATTGATAAATTTAGAATTGTTGAAAATTAGGATCTTAGGATACTAATCATTATAAAATATATATAAAATAAATCAAATGAGAATCATACAAGCATGGATTTTACACATTATACAAGATATACATGGGGAAACCCTTTTAGGTTAAAAACCCCATATAGAATCATTTTATTAAAACACTTACAATAATGGTCTATTATAACATAAATTGAACCCGAGGAACACTTCTCCATACTTCTACATGGCTAATAATATCTCATGTGCATAGTGATAGAATTCACTATCAATCTCCAAATTCTACACCTCTCAAATGAGAGGAAAGTTCCTTAAATATAGGAGAAAGGGTGGCATAATACATGAAGGGGTATTAATCACACCTATTCAACAACCACCATTCATAAATAATTAATAATCTAATAGTTACTAGACTATAACTATTTCAAATGGGATATGCTTAGTAATCATATAATATATAAGGTTTTATAACCCTATATTAGAACATTATATAAATGTTATAAGGGTATAACCCCTAATAACATTATGTTCTAACACTCCTCCTTAATGTTAATAGGCGGCATCACATGTCAATTTTCATAAAAGAAAAAATGAAGTACCACAGTAATGTAGGTCTTCTTTGACAGTGATAAATAAGGACACATATATATGCTAAAATGAAATTCATGTATTTCGGACTATATGAAAGTCATATTGTCATAATTTATAACCCCAATGTTTTAAGAATGATGTTATATATGATGTCTTATAAAAGTTTTTTATTGGAGCCTGAATCACCTCAAATCAGCCTCACCCTAGGTTCGTTGCATAGTGCTCATAAGACTTAATGCAATGTGCCTGTAGGACTTAATACAATGCTTTTACAAGTGGAAGAATTATAGAGATAAGAATTTTAATAAATTCCCACATGAATTATAAATAGAATGCCTAAAGAACTTGCTAATGCCTAGAGGTCTTATGTTTTTCCTATTAGGACTTACGCCTGTTGGGACTTAAATATGCCCAAAGGACTTACTAATGCCTAATTGTCTTATGTTTTTCCTACTAGGACTTGCTTATTCCATAAGGACTTACAACTAGGATTTAGCCATTAGGTGGTGTCATTAACATGCACTCCCCCTCAATGGCATCACCTATGGCCAAGCATTGATTTGATTTTGGAGAATTTTGCATTGCACAAAGGTTTTGATAAGTGATGGCGAAGATTCCAATCTATTTATTTTTTTATAGCATCCTTTCACTTGAATAGAATTGGAGAGAACTTTTATGATGGAATACTTTTGCTTGAATAAAACTAGAGAGAACTTTTTAAATGGAATATTTTCACTTGAATGAGGTGCCCATGATTTTCAATGTTCTCTTCTCTTTGGAAATGAGATTCTTTGTTAAGAGTAAAATAAATCTAGTTATCATATAGTAAAGTGGCACTTTTACAAGTATCTAATTGAAGCTCTTCCATAGATCTTCAATGGCATGTGCTACTTTTACAAGTATTCAATTGAAGCTCTTCCATAGATCTTCAATGCCACGTTGATTCTTCAGGAGCTATTTTTGTATTTTGGGCTTTAATTAGAAAACATAGAAGATAGCTTTCTTAAAATTATTCCACCATCCATATAAAAGCACCTACACAATTTATTTTGAAGATATAATCTATGGTAGATTTCCTATAAATGAAGTCACCAGCATAGTCAATAACACAATAAATAAATTTGATTCTTGGTGTAGAATTTTTAATATGCACTTTTTATAATAAGCATATAGTATTCCTCATAAATCTAGATTATAGTCTAACAATCATTAGCAAGAAGATCATAAGATATTTTCATGAACATAAGTATGAATAATTTGTCATTTTTCTTTCATGAAAAGGAAAAAATCCATGCCACTAATCATAAAGTAATTATCCTTAAAAAAAAGCAATGGGGTGAGCTATCCTTTTCAAGCTTGCTCCCCGAATAGTTTATTAGGGCGATACCCACCAATTATAAGTATGCTTTTACACTCAATAGATTTATAGGATACCTAAACCTCATTTTTTTTTAGTTGAAGTAAAACTCAAGAGAGAATAGAAAACATAATAGCAAAAAGATGCTTTGAAATTTTATGCAATTCCACTTTGTCTATGGATGTGAGAGTTTGACACAATTTATCTTTGAATTTTAATTCACTTTGATGTTCTTGTGCCTTGTAGAAGGGGATGAACTCTTTTAATTCATTTTTATATAATAATGAGAATTATTAATGTGTTTAATTAGGAATAAAAATATCTAGCCTGAGACAAGCTCTTTACAATTTATTTATGAGGCAAGTTTGGAGTCTTTTATAGGATCAAGGATAATTACAAGTCAATTCTTATCCATAGTACAAACAGTGTGGATATTTGTAAGTTAATCTTACAATTTTGGAGCTAAAGTTGAGTGAAAAGAAATATTATAATGAGCTTTTCACTAAAAGAATCCATAAGTGTTTAACATAATTATTGGACATAGGAACTTGAGTAAATATGAGTTCACAACCTTCTCACATCCACTAGAGATAATAACTTATTATATTTTGGGTTTAGAAACTAAGACAATTATGTCTATTATGTTCACATCTATGATTAAATTCTAGAAGCATATATCCTCACCTTGGTAAATTACATGATCATTGATTTAACTATTAATTCCTCGAAGCTAATATTGAGTTGACACATGTCCCTTGAAAGGTGAGAGAGTGAAAATTATTCTAAAGTGTGGATTCTAGTGTACTTATCCAATTAAAATGACCAAGTGACCTCACATATACGAGTCTTGATTCTATATTCCACCATGTCTATGTATCATGCTTGGAAGGGGTGTAGATTCTAATTACATCATGATTTACATGGGCCCAAAGCCTCAAGAAATTTTAGCATAGGCCACAAATTTATTGAACATGAGGTTGAAACTATTCATTAGGGTCTCAACCTTAATTTACCAATGATATTATCAATACTACCCAAACAAGATTCTCTAGAATTTTTCAAGGAAAATAATGTCACTTCTTACTAAGGGGATACATGGCCACTTATGAAAGGTGACTTTAAGTAGTCAAAAAAGAAAATTGCTTATTTCTCTTACATTTTCGAATCAACATCTACAAAATTAAAATGATTGTCCTCTCAATTCAGTTATAGCAATTATATTATTAGGTACAATAATTGGTATCAATAAAATTTTGATGATCTTTGTAGATATGTATAAATTATCAAATGATTTGCACATAAATTAGTAGGAATGCCACATAATGTCCTAGATTGTGTATAATTATTAAGAATACTAATAATGATATGAAAAAAATGATTTATTCCTCTTCAAACATGCATTCTCTAGGGGATAAAATAAAATTGATAGATGATTAGCTTTCTCATTTATGTTTAGATCAAAAATCACCATCAATTCATGGTATATGACCATTTAGATGAAATCACAACATGATGTGGTTTCATGAAAACCATAAGAATTGTTGCAAATCCTGGTAGTAGATCCAATGTTTTATTCATAGCACAAAATTTATGGAGATTATTTTAAAATATTGTAATAATATTACTAAACAATACCATTAGCTAAGGTGAGGATCTTCTCTCTTAGTGTTTCTATGAAAAAAAAATTATATATGTTTTGCACCACCACAAGATAATAGAGAAATATAATCCCATCGATAGCTTGCAAAAAAGGAAGATCTATGATTTATTACAATTTGAAGAATACAGTAAATTTGCATATGATGTCAAAGTTTACTAGGTGTTTAGTGATGTTTTGTGATAGACATTGGTGCAAAAATAGATAATAATTTCCTATTTGGTTTACCTCACACAAATATACTAAGCACTCTAGATCCTACATAGTGACTACTCCAAATAAAAGTCTTTTAAATGTTTAAGGAGTTGAAATCTCCACTCAATTTTATTATATAAAGACACTTGGGTTTGGTGAGTTCATGGGCATGAAACACTTATAAATTAAGTGCAATTCCTCTTTGTAAATCATGTTTCTTAATATCTTCAAGTCTAGAAAATCCAAATGCCCAAATGATGTGGACCCAAGAGTGCTTGATCAACTAAAATTGATGAGAATGAGAGGTCTATTAATGAGTACATACTCTCTAAACATGACATGATATATCACAAGCAAGCATAATAGAGGGAAGCTTTAACGTATATGAGTAGGATTTACATATATGCCTCTCATAGCCCATACCTCTCATTATATATATTCCTCCTAACGTCCCAATCTAAAGAATGATTTAAGTGTTGCATTTTTATCTAGTAAAAAATGTGTCTAAACATATTTTTTGTGTATTAACAAATAATGGATAAAAGATGAAGAAAGAGTTAAGATACAAATAAAGCATTCAAGTTGAGTAAACACTCCCTCCTATATGATGTTTTACTATTGTAGGTCTCAACCTTTGGGAGGATTTGGTTTGTTTCTAACACAATCCATATTAAACTTATATTGTTACTTAGTCTACTATCAATAGTCGTTTAAATCATCTTTAAAAATGAGGCACCAATTTAAAGGAAGAAAGATAAATTTTTAACAAAAGATAAATTTGTCTTTTTGTAAGAAGAGTGACACCTTTTACAATAGACATGATTTTTCAATTTTAGATCCTTTTAGTGAGTTAAATGACAAGATAAAAAAATATGGGTTTTATAAGTTTTTCTTTTATTGACGGGCTTTTGGATTATGACGTAATTATGTAAGAAATGTAAATGTGTATGCAAATTTTTAAATTCTGCCTCAAGAGAGATCTTGTATTTTATCAATTTTATTAACTTGCTAATATAAGGACTAACAACTTCTCTATATTTAGTAATGAAAGAACTATGGCTTGCAATTTAAAATGAAGACCTAAAGGATGTTGTTACAAATTGTTTTGAACTTGGTCTTTTTATCATCACTAGACCATATCTCTTTGTATATACACAAAAAAATGGTCATATAAAGATCAAAGATAGATAGATGCTCCATTATATATTTAACATGAGATAATGTTCTATTAATATGAGTGTATTCTCTATGTTTATTATGGCAAGGCTTAGAAGGAATAGGCTAAAAATAACTAATCATGCATGTGGTTTTACCCAAGACAAATTGGGCTACTTAGTGTGATTATAAATTAATATACACCATCAACAACTAATAAAGTGAAAATGAAATCATGAATTTTTAAATAATAGAAAAAATGCATCAAATATATTGCAAAAAGTGACCTTCCACATGTATCGATTGAGAATGAAGTTTCCCATCAATTTCTATATATCTTCTAGTATAACCTATAAAAATGATTAGAATAGCCTAACATGGCTCTGATACCATGTTGAAAATTAGGATCTTAGGATACTAATCCTCATAAAAAAGATATAAAATAAATAAAATGAGAACCCTACAAGCATAGATTTTACACATTACACAAGATATACATGGGGAAAACCCTTCTGGGTAAAAAACCCCATAAAGCATCATTTTATTAAAACACTTACAATAATTGTCTATTATAACATAGAACAAACCTAGGGAACACTTCTCCATACTTCTACATGGTCAATAATACCTCATGTACATAGTGATATAATTCACTATCAATCTCCAAATACTACACCTATCAAATGAGAGGGAACTTCCTTAAATATAGGAGAAACGGTGACATAATACCTAAAAGAGTATTAGTCACGCCTATTCAACAACCACCATTCATAAATTGTTAATAATCTAATAGTTATTAGACTATAACTATTTCAAATGGGATATGTTTAATAAGCGTATAATATATAAGGTTTTATAACCTTATATTATAACATTATATAAATGTTATAAGTGTATGATCCCTAATAGCATTATGTTCTAATAAGAGCCTATCATTGTTTTACATTTGAAGATTCCCAATTGAATAAAAAAATTGACTCCAATCTTATGCCTCCCTCTCAAAAGAATATATTTTGGAAAGTTGGAAAAGATACTCCATGAAAATAACCTCATCATTTGGGTACCTTGGTAGCATGTATGGACGATATGTGAGTCTGTACACCCAAATATAGGAGAACATGGAGAACAAAATGAACCAATCTACTTAATTGAATATGATCACTCTTGCCTTTTTAAAAATCCTTACATACATTTGATTTTCCATCTCTTGAACTGAGTGCATGAGAAAAGCATCATTTACTCTCTTATAATGCTTAAGTGATTTAGAGTAATCCAATTGTGTGAAATTCCATTATATGTGAGCATGTTGTCATGACCCAATGATTTTCAATCCTCTGAATGTGTCATAATGAGCCATCAAATACATGAGGTATGATGCCATTCAAAATTCATGAGTTTGTCCAAATTTTGTCAACTAAGTATACAAACAATCACTAACCAAGTCATCCCAATCAAATTGTTTGTTTCCATTATATATAGTGCTTATGAGGTAGAACATTCATGACTTGAAATTATGATCTTCCTCTTGACTTGTGACTTGGTTGATAAATGTGATCATGATTGCAAACTCATATATAAATTCTCCTCACTCCAAAATCTTTGGAAATTTTGTTTTCTTATCCTTTAGCCAACACTTGGTTACTTGCTTTTGACAATATACCAAGTGTTTGTTCCCCATGTTTTTGTACTCTTCAATATTTACTTCAAATGACTCCTCAATTAGAGGTATAGAGAGAGTGATCTCAATGTCATCAAATTTGAGACTACATAACACATGTTCATCAATAGATCTTATCTCTATTTTTAGGATCATAATTCTTCACACAAGCTAAAACAAATTCTAAGCTTTGTACTAAAATTGAAAATGAACCCACCTAAACAAGGCCGTAATCCTCCAATTTTTTCACCTCTCCTTTCTTTGAAATTTTCTTCGAGATTGAATCCTATAATGAAATGTGACATAAGTAGGTTTTTGTTACTCTGAAATATTCATGGGTGAGGACCAAATATATCTCCAAAGTTAGTGCTAAATTTTTTATTTTGGAGAATTTGAATTGTCACTTGACACTTCTTTTGACATCTTTTTTATTTGAGGAAAAAATACGCCTTTTTTCAAATTTGAGGAGGAAATTGAAATAATTTGAAGGTAAACCTTTTCCCTACTATTGTTACGATGATTTTTCTCTAAAAATGTCTACCTACAAATAGAATTTGTACTATTAGAGGCCTAAAAATATAATTTTCAAAACTTTGACTATTGGAATTCTACAAAAAAATGTCTTTTGAAGTTGTCTCTACATTAAATTCTATTGTACCTATTATAGAAAAAAAATACTTCTACTATGAGAGAAAGGAAGCATAAATACTTCTCTAAAAAATAACTTAATCGCTACTTTCTTCCTATTAATAGATTTATCTTTTTAATTTTTTCAACTTCATTTTTTAATTATCATGTCACTTTTACAACTTTTTCAAAAGTTATTTCCTAGAGTTACACCCCTAAAAATAGGGGCCCAGGCTAAGTTGGCCAAGATTTTTTTTTGAAAAATTATTTTTTAGGACTATAGGCATGTGGCATGACATAGGCACTCACCTATATAATATATAAAGTTTGAATTTTTTAAGCACTTAATAATGTGGCATGTGTTGGTTTGTAAGTGTGTTCCAATACACCATTGTAATATTTTTCAATTTTATGTATGTCTTCAAGCAAATTTTGAAGTACCAAGCATCTTCAAGAAGTATTCAAGGATAGGCACACACTAGTGAAAAGGCACATATCTAATCAAAGAAAAACTCTATGGCTTGTGTGTGTTAGCTAATGATGTTCCTTAGATCTTAATGATGATCAAAGCTTTTCAAATAGGCATGTGCATTGGTATGCTCTAGTTTCCAAACACATGCCAATGCACTAAGGTGGATTGTAATTCTCATGCTCTTTAGGCGGTGCATTGATGGCCTAGGATGTATGCTAACACTTTGTTATAGACTTTGAATTAAGAAATATCCTCGTATTAGTGTTTTTCCTCCTTGAAGAATGTGCTTCACCATTGGATGAGTCAAAACAATATTTATTATGGAACACTGAAAAATCCCCTTAATACATGGTATTGTTCATGAATTGTCCTTTGAATTTTTTCATTAATTCATTCTTCACATGTCTTTGTCAAGGCACATCCTTGATTTCATATTAGTCTAAGCTATAATATTTTGACAAAACCTACAGTTTATTTAGGCACATGATTATCCTTCCTAACATGCCTTTATGCTCTAGACAATAAATTTTTACTTAAAAACCTACTTTACATAGGCACACATCATTGGTTTAGTGTGCACCTATACATTAACGATGATAATTTTTCTTCCCTAGAATGCATGCTCGTAATTATGTACACACATCTTTTTGATGCCTTTGTGTCATCTTTCACCATGCAAGTGTTTTATATTATTTTCTATCTCTCACATTAATGTATCCTCTTAATTAATCCATGCTTAACTTTTACATATTGAAGACTTGAGTATAGGCACACACCAAATGCTAGGTGCATGCCATTACTCATGAACAATGATATTATCTCTTTGTATTGGCATGCCAAGTTTTTTGGCATGCACCAATACATTGTTTTAAAAAAAATTAAAGGCTTGAGCTCCTTTCTTTAGGTGTGCTTTAAATATTCTTTATGCACATGTGTACATTGTCTAGCCATCATCTCTTGATTTGGCATGCTCTAAAATATTTCAACACACCAATACACTAGCTTATCACCAATGCATTGAACTCTTTGAGTGTTTGAATTAATGATCTTTTGAGGTTTGTAAGAAAAACCAATAAAATAATGCATAGGATTTTTAATCACTTTGGAAACCTACTAGGGTAGATAAATTAAGTTTTCATTTGATAAGGTTGAATTTTTTTGAAAATTTTGTATGGGTACAGTAATTGGCTTTATCTAGGGACCATGGTGTATACTTGCGACATAGCACTTTAGATTCTTCAAGTTTATAAGTAGACTGGAGATTTATAAGAAAGCTAATGTTTTATCTATTTGAAAACAAAGTCAGACAATCCCTATATCACCTAAAGATGAACTTTGCATTTAGCTAACATAACACAACTTTACACAATTGATGCAGAGAAGGGGTGGACAACTCCAAAACAACCTAAATCAACCAATCTTGAAACCCTAAAACATCACTTGGTGGGTTTTTCCTCATAAGCCTTCAATCTTTAAAGCTTAAAACATGGGGGCAACAAATTGGGTTTTTTTGCCATAACTTTCAGTGAAAACATGATCTCCAAAATTTAAAAACATTTCTAGATACCCATTTGGGTTTTATACAACATTTCTCAAAATTAGGGTAGGTTACTTTGTACAAAATCCTTCAAAAATTGACTTCTAAGAGGGTTTTTTTTGGATTGTCTACACACAAATGCAAACAAACTTTCATTGTAACTCCACCAAAATGGAAAACTATGAAATGTCCTCTAAAGGGTTTTTAGAGAATGTAAAAACAGAACTTTACACCATTTTTTATAGATTATTTGATGGGGGGAAGAAAATATATGGAATTTTCTTGTTCTCTAGAAACCTTAGGGCAGATTTAGACCTGTTGTTACCAAAAATGCTATAACTTTCTCTAAAATTAATTAAATTTAACCAAATGAAAGCTAACTAAATTATCTTTCCAACCATACCATGTGAAGATCATACAAAGGTTGTACAAATCTGTACCATGTGAAAGAACAAGACTATTATAGAAAAAAAAACATAAAAAAAATTGCTCAAATTGATTTTAATTTTCATTCCAATCTCCTCCTAGCCTTCCCAACCTTGGGATTCGTGTTTAAAACATGTATTTGTGATTTATCAATGGTTCATAACCAATTTTCAACTTACAACTGTTCAAATTCCCACTTTGTACACATTGACCCTTCATATTCCCACATTGTGCAATTTGACAACATTTGCAACATTGACATTTTTTTGCAACTAGACACTTCCACTCATCTAATGACCTAACTTAGACTCCAACATACATGAAATTGTATTTGAAGACCTTATTACATATAAACAACTCAAACAAAACAAAATATCATTTTTTGACCCCTTGGAGGCATAAAAGCACTGTGGGTGCCCCTGCACTATACTCCCAAGGGAAAGAAAAACTCAAGTCCACTTGAGTGCAAGTCTTCTCTTTCTTCCTGGTCTTCCAATTCTTCAGTAACTTGTCTTTCATTTCTGCAACTTTCCTTGGATCTTTTTTCTTCTTTTGTTATTGTCTCTTACTTAGCATCTTCTCAGCTTCAAGGTTCCAAAACTCTACTTCTCGTTCATATGTCTTACTACCATTGTCTATGTCTTCATATTCATCATTCGAATACAATTTGTTAGCATATTCATCATCCATAAAATCAAAAAATGCAACCATTACCTCGATTGTTTTGGTGTGCTACATTTGTATAACCATCTTCATACATTGTATGCACTTCTCCTTTTTTCTTTATACCCTTCTCCATCTTCATTTTCATTTGTTGCACCTATAAACACATACTCACACAAAGGCTTAGTTTCAAAAACATAAGATTTGTTTGTCTCTTCAGATGCTTCTAGCACCCTTCCTTTCAACATATCTTGCAACTCATCCATGCTTGTTTTTGTCATCTTTTTCCTACTTCTCCTCTGAATGATCTTCTTGATAGGCCACTTAACCTTCTTCATTATTGGTAAATTCCAACCTTTTTTTGGTTTGCTTTCTCAAGCAACTGTTGCATCTCAAGATTCATTCTCTCTTCCATTTTTTCTTGAATTTATTTCATTTTCTCCAAGGCTTGCCTCAAATCTATTGTCTCTTGCTCAATATCAATTTTCTTTACCTTCACATCCCTTTTTTATCTCTCTTTCCTCTGTTTTCTTCTTTTGTTGCTTCTTGCTTGGTACCTCCTTACTCTACAAGTCTCCACGAACGAATCTTCTCAACATTTCCATTATTTTTTCTCAAGCAAGTCTCTTTCACCTTGCTTCTTCTTGTATTCATGATATCTCACCTAGGTTTCCTCCTTTCTTCACTACCTAGCATTTTGGCATCCAGGTTCTTGCTTCAACCTACAAAAAGACAAAACACAAACTCCAAAAACTTTCTTGCCCAGATCTTCGGGCTCTCAACTTCTTTTCCCATACCTTTTAGACTCTGATACCAATTTGATGCAAAGTAGGGGTGGAAAACTCCAAAACAACCTAAATCAACCAATCTTGAATCCTTAAAATATCACTTGGTGGGTTTTTCCTCACAAACCTTCAATCTTTAAAGCCTAAAACATGGGAGCAACAAATTGGGTTTTTGTCCACAACTTTCAGTGCATACATGATCTCCAAAATGTAAAAACAGTTATAAATACCCATTTTGGTTTTATACAACATATCTTAGAATCAGAGTAGGTTATTTTGTATGGAATCCTTCAAAAATTGACTTCTAAGAGGATTTTTTTGGACTGTCTACACACAAATGCAAGTAAACTTTCATTGTAACTCCACCAAAATGGAAAACTATGAAATATCCTCTAAAAGGTTCTTAGAACATGTAAAAAAAAAATTACACCAATTTTTATAGATTTTTTTATGGAGGGAAGAAAAGATATGGAATTTTCTTGTTCGTTAGAAACCCTAGAGCAGATTCAGACCTGTTGTTATAAAAAATGCTACAACTTTCTCTAAACTTAATGAAATTTAACCAAACAAAATAAAATAAAATCTAACTCAATTATATTTCCAACCATACCACGTGCATGTCATACAAAGGCCGTACAGATCCATACCATGTGAAAGAACATGACTATTATAGAAAAAACACAAAAACATAAAAAAATTGCTCAAATTGATTTCAATTTTCATTCCAAAATCCTCTCAGCCTTCCCAACCTTTGTATTCATGTTTACAACATGTATTTATGATTTTCCAATGGTTCATAACTAATTTTCAACTTACAACTATTCAAATTCCCACTTTGTGCACATTGACCCTTCATATTCCCACATTGTGCAATTTGACAACATTTGTAGCATTGGTATTTTTTTGCAACTAGACACTTCCACTCACCTAATAACCTAACTTAGACTTCAACATACATGAAATGGTCTTTGAAGACATTATTACATATAAACAACTCAAACAAAACAAGATATCACTTTTTGACCCCTTAGAGGCATAAAAGCACTATGGGTGCCCCTGCACCAACAATACACAAAGAGACAAACAATACAACATCATAAATGGGGAAATATAACACATAATAGAAAAGGAGAATCCCCTTAAATCCTTAAGGAATGAAGTGTTCCATTTTCTTCCTACTTTATGGAAGTGGTGTATGTGTACCTTCAATGTGAGAAAGAAAGTATCATCTCCATCGAGTTGTCAAATCTTGAAAGATCATAGCCATAAGGAACATATTTTCCATGTGTTCCATTTAGATCATGCCTTTTACCCCATAGAAAAAAAAATCACCAACTATGAGGTATTTATGTTGAGCCTTATTTAAAAAAAAAAAATTACTCATTCTTAGTGATCAACAATCATGTTGACCACCTACTCTCTATCTTCTTCAAGTTTGGTTAGATGCATTATACATTTCTCGAGAGAATCCTTCAACTCACTATTTTCAATCACCATGGCTACCTACAATTTTGATACTTCTAGAGTGATTGGAAAAAATCTACTCTAGACATAATGATGAATGGTGACATGTTGATGGTTCTTTTTGGTGTAATCCTATCCACCCACAAGGCATCATACATATTTTTATGCTCAATGCATTGGGTGGTGTCAACCAGCTTTAAAATTATTGTGAAAATATTTTTATTTGGATATTTTTCTTGTCCATTTCCCTAAGGTTAATAATTTGATGAGTGAAGCAAGGTAATTCCATATTCAAAATAGAATCCCAAGAGTTATGTAGAAGAAAAATTTGCAGCATTATCCATTACAATATCATAGGGCACCCCAAAGTGGGAAAGAATGTTGTCTTTTAGGAAATCACACATCACTTTTGAATTATTCTTCTTTATTGGAATGACCTCAATCCATTTTATGATGTAATCTATGATAATGAGAATGCATGCATGCCCTTTGTTAGAATTCATATCGAGAGGTCTAATGAAATAAATTCCCTTTGTTGAAAAGGGGCTTCAATAATGACTGATTTGAGTGGTAGTCCTAGGACCAACTTAAGTTCTCTGACAAATTGTTTACAATTTTGAAATTTATGTACCATTCTTGCTAAGTGAGTGTTTTTTACCGATAAGTTGAGCATAAATAATTTGGTTTTAGAATTCAAGATGTATAACCTAAAATTATTGATCATTATAACCACAATGTAAGCAACTTTTTCTATTTTTGAATATTGCATTTCATGTTCTTTGAAATTGCTTCTCATGAAAGTAGTGGGAGACTTTGTATCTTCTTGCAAATTTTGTGTGAGAATGGAAGGCATAATATTCTCTAAATCATAACAATAGAGTATCAAAATTTTATCAAATTTTGGGTGTACCAACACTAGAGCTTTACTAATATATTCTTTGATGTTTATGAAAGATTTTTTTCTTGCATCTATCCATTTAAAAATTGTATTATTCATCATGGCTAATATATCTTTTTTAGGTTCTAAAAAATTAGATATGAACCTTATAATGGATGAGTGTACACCTATCTTCTTGGTTGGAAAAGTTAGATTATAAATAGTATCAACCCTAATAGAATTAATTTGCATACTTTCTTTAGAAACTATGCAGTCAACAATTTTCCTTCGTTGAGTGCAAAAATAGATTTATCTGGATTAAAAAATATCATTATTTTTGCATCTATCAAACATGCCTGTCAAATGCTAGAAATGATCACTATCTTTTTTAGAAGAGTAGAATATCATCCAAGTATACCACAATTGGATTTTTCTTCAATTCACCAAAAGCCAAAAAGATAGCACCTACATTGATAATATCAAACATCATATATCCATAAGCAAATGAACCCCATGGGTAGTGAATATTGTCTTGTATTGATCAACGAACCAAAACTATAATTTTATTACATCCAAAATATTTGTCTAGTAATGATAACATCTATGAGGCAGTCGTTGTTTGAAGGGTATGGTCCAAGATTGCTAAAGGATAATTATCCTTCAAGGAATCTTGATTCAAATTTCTAAAATCTACACAAATTTCAATCTCTCCATTCTTCTTATAAATGTGAACAATATTTGATAACCAAGTAGAATGGTGTATCACAAATATAATCCTTAATACTAAATTTTTTGAATCTCCACATTACCTTGTATCCACATATTTCTATTTGAATGGATTGAATTTTGTATGAGACAATTCCTTGAAGGTGAAAATTTTAAAGTATTTGTAAGACCATGCAAATACATGTTTTTGATATGGTAAGTAGCATTTATAGGGTGTTGTACCCTTAACACAGAGATCCACTAGGGCCAATAAATTCAAGTCCAAAAAACATTAGAGACCAAGCCAAAAAACATACACCACAAACCAACAGCAGACAGACAAAAATTATACCATAGCAGACTAACTAGCATTTTCCCAATTCTTAGACAGGAGATTAACAACATCATCCCCAACCCATTCTTGGCCATCTTTAGCATTCTTCTCATCCATTTCATCCTTCATAACCACAGACAGGGTGCTGGTAACACAGTGGACCAGCTTGACAGTCAAGCGAGTCAAGCCACATGATTTCTTTTCCATCTTATCCATTCTTTCTTGTAGCACACGGAGCTCCTCCCCATAATTTGCAACCTTCACAGTATCAACACATTCCACGTCTAGCGGGTCCGAGGACTGGGAAGTCGAGTTCTCCTTCTACACTTTGCTAATATCAGGAATGGTGTGGGGCCCTCCAGCATACTCCTCCTTCTCATCCCCAGACACCTCCTTGTCCTTGTAGTCTTTGTTGTCAAACCGCTCCTCTTCTGAATCCAATTCATTAACCTTCACTTTCTTGTTATTCTTATCCAGTCTACCAAACCTCCTGATGATGGTCTCACCACTAGTCACCACCATAGCCACGACCACTATGTCCCCCTTAGAATCCCTACCCACGACATTTTTACCTTTGTTGTCCCTGTTCGAAGGCTCCATCAAATGCTTCGCATCATCCTTACCTTTCTTCTTCGGGGTGGGTTTGCTAGTATTCTTGGCAGGGCTTGTCTTGAGTTCACAAAGACTAGCCACATCACTAGTATGGGCATTTCACGCATTCCCCTTAAGCTTCTTAGTAGTAGGTTTAGGCTTGTGAGTATCAGCAGCAACCAGATGGGTTTTCTTGATGGGACCTTTGGACTCGGCTGGGGAAATATTGGTCACAACAAGAGGTTCAATTTCCTCAACATGGACAACAAATATGGGTTTGGGCGAGCATAACGCAAGATGGAAGTGGTAGAGTCTCATAATGAGACCTTGGTGAAGCGACAGATGAGGGGTATCATCAGGGTTTAGGCCAGCAGCCTCAATGATTTTTTCAACAGAGCTCTCTAAATCCTTAAGAAGGAAGAAAGGAAAGCTTAACATAATTTATGTCGGAGGTGATTTAAAAGAAGAAAATGGTAGAAGTAGTAATTTTTGTATCTACCTTCAAGTGACACTTACTTCATAAGGGCAAGGCAGACTTGGTCCCATGGTTGCGGAAGAGCCTCTCTCTCAAACCCCAACTAGTTACGAACCGACTTCTCGTTCCCCATAAAGAAAGTATTCAAACTTTCATTATCTTGGTCCTTTGTATGCTTTGGGTACTTCTTACTAGTACTCAACAGCCTCGTCACCTGCACTATCACTTCCTCGTTCACTTCAAAGGAAATGTCACCCAGAGTCACTCTTCGATCTTTCCGAGAGTTAGCAAATTGCGCAGATAAATTAGGGTCGTGACCCATCAGACTCTCCATTAGGGGAGCCAAACTGCCTTCAACACATATATACCATACCAGCAAATCTCTGCAAAATTTTCCACTATTGTCGAGCTTCGTTCACACTTTGTCGCGACCCATAATACCTCTCTACACACGGAATAACCAAAAAACCTATGAGAGAAAAAGGTTAGAGAAAATTGTTAAGTGAAACGTCACCCACACAATTAGGATTTTAAGCCAAACAGAGTAGCCTTGGGTAATCAAAGCAATGTACAGGACACACACTTGAGGAGGTAAATCTATAAAAGCAATCTTGGCAGACTCATTAATGGGGATCTTCAAACACTTGTAGCTGGGCAAGCAAGACATGATGGGAAATGAAGGTTTTCCATCCACGTTGTTATTACATAGAAATCAAGGCAAGATGGTCGCGGGGCCATATTTAGAAACATCAAAGAACCCTACCTTTAGAAGAGAAGACAAAATGGCGGAAAGGACAAAGCCAAAGAGGAGTTTTTCCTCATAATAATTAGTTAAATCAATATTACAATAAAAAAAAATCATGAAAATATGATAGCTTAGCGCAATCCCCAAAAGGAGATTACGTATGGTACAGCCCTACCTAGCCTTAATCACAAAGTACCCGCCATAATTCCTCATGATGCCCTTTTTTTTAAAATAAACTCCACCCCATAATTCAAATTTTTCCACTTGTAGGACACCTCATCATTTACACCCATCCTCATAGACCATAAGACAAGCATGTGGACCCCCCATAAATCCTATAAAAATGCATGATTAGTTATTATCATTAATTAAATAAGGGCTTTGTTCTTTCAGGATTAGACCTTGAATACTTGGCAGTAGGTTCCCCAAATTACACCAGCACTTAGAGAATTTCCAATGTGTGCCAAGGTTGGCTAAGGCATCAGCCACTTGATTGCCCTCCCGGTAAATGTGGGTAGTAATCTTCAAATTCAACTTAGACATGAAGAACCTTATGTCTAATAGGATGTCTTTAGTGTTCCACCCTAGTAACCTGCCAAAGTTAACAGCATCAATAATAGACTTAGAATCACCTATGATATGAAGGTTCTCAATCCCCGTAGAAACAACAATTTGTAAGCCTTTTAGCAGTGCACAAGCCTCCACAATCGTAGAATATTGGATACCAATCCTCCCAAAGTAATCAGCCACAAAATTTCCTTTGCAATCTCTAATAACACCTCTTATGCTAGCTTTGCCCGGGTTGCCTTTGGCTGCCCCATCAAAATTGTTTATACCAACCACTATCTGGAGGCTTCTAGATAGTGTTTCCTCTAGCCAGGGATTTGGATTTGTCATAGGAGCTTACATCCACATTTTGATGCCAAGCTTTGGCCATAATAATTTCCCTCTCTATCGGACCCTTATCCGAGGTTTTCCCTTTGAAGAGCAAAATTTTTTCCTCAATGAGTCAAGAACCAATCCCAAAAACCTCCTTTAGACTCATCTCAATGTTCCTGAAAAATCCTATTGTTTCTCTCTTTCCATAAGTACCAGCAGATAATGGGGGGAACCTAGTTCCAAATTTCACAAGGTAAGGGGTGAATGAAGGGTCCAGTCTAGCTCAATATAAAGGATTTAATATCCTTACACATAGTCCATTGAATTCCCAGACGTTCTATAGCCAGCTCCCACACATCAACAACAAACGGGCAGTGCAACAACAAGTGGTCCATTGATTCTTCATTGCACTTGCATAAAAAACATCTATTGGGGATCTAGAATCCCCTTTTCCTCAAATTGTCCTGGGTAAGAAACTTGTTATGGCAAGCAGTCCACCAAAAGAAGTTAACTTTCAGGATCATGTGTTGATTCCAAACCCTCTTCCAAAGGTCAAGGACAACACCCTGGTTCGTCAGCAGATTGTAAGCCAATTTAATAGAAAGATCTCCTTAAATTTACTTTTTTCTTTCTTCAAGAGAACAACACTTGCCTAAATTTACAAGTTGAGGCTCCCTAATTGTACCAATATTAGCTTGATTATATTCAGTTGAATTATTTTCTTGAGAATTAACTTGATTGTAAATATACCAATCATGTTTATCAAAAAATTTATCTATGTACACTAAGCCATTTAGAATTTTATTACCCTTCAACTAAGTGATTCCAATTTCAACATTTACTTCAACCTAACCTTCTTCATAAGTTTCCATTACTAATTCTCAATAAGGTGAAGAACTTCCTTCAAATAATTAAGCCTTTGAAATTATTGTTAACTCCTAGAAATTTGGCATTATATGCTCATCATCATTAAAAACCTGCCAATTCTTTGAATTATTTGGTATTTTTGACCAATAAATCAGCTTAATTGTAAGTGCATTATGATGAAGATCTGAGTGTGGCATAAATAAAGAGACTAACATAAGAATATCATCAACTACTTTATTCTCTATACATGTAGTATATTCAATAGTAAAGGTGGCAAATCATTTTATTGCATCCCACACTTTGTTTTTGTAATGTCAAAGGTGATTCTTCTTGACTTAGAATTTCTCCTTGACTTGTTTGACAATCAATTATGCATCTCCTTCGAGTTTTAACTATTTGATTCCCATATCATGGGAAATCATAAGTAATAACAAGAGTGCATCATATTCTACACTATTATTGGTGTAATCAATAAGTAAAGGGTGAAACTTACCCTTTGGTGATATCAACACAACTCTAGCTCCCAAACCTATTGTAGAACAACTTCCATTAAATTGTATAGTCCATAAGCTTAGTTATTATTCTTGATTCTATCTAGAGAAAATTATGAATTCTTTAATGACACCATCATCATATAAATGTCAAGATCTATTTCTTGATGCAAAATCTTAGCTTTAGGATCCTATGATTTTACAACTGTGTATTGTAAAATTTTCTCTAATTACAATTTTTTTTTTCCATTTTTAAATGGAATGGTCATCAATAACTAATCTAATTAGATTTCTCCACCCAAATATTTGTAAAAATTATAGTTGAACAACACTCCATAGTGAGCTAGAATATATGCTACCAAAATGGTCATCATAATGCATTTTTATGGGTTCACTACTGGAGCCTCTTGAGCATCCTTTAGTTGTCCCATCATAGGTACTAATTTTGATTCAAGTGAATACCACTTTCTAAAAAAAATTGTACATGATGACCCTAGTGCATTCATTACCTAAAGTGGCATAAAATTATTTGAATCCCCTAAATCAATGATGGAATTAATTTTTAGCCACCAATATATTGATTCATCAAAGGGATTTGTCTTTTCTTCCATTAAAACTAAAGACTTAAGAAGGGTTAGTTGAATAGGAGTAGAATCTTTTCTCACATAATTAAAAATTCTATCAAGCTAATTAGGGTGATCGTGGAAGTATTCAAGTCACGAAATTTGACCTTTAGCCTTCATCATATAGTCCATAATGTCAAAATTAGTCTAGGTGGATCTTGAATTTTTTACACTAGGTTGACATTTTCATGATGAAACTTGTAATTGCAAGTTAGAGAACCTTCTATCACTTTTTATTTAGCTTATAGTCTCTCTTCTTCTTATTTTTTCTATTTTTCAAGCATTATGCATGAATGAAAATAACCATATAATGATTTTCAACATTGACAACAAGTGAATTTGTTTCACAATCATTAAATTTATCTTCATATATGGGTTTATATCCAATGAATCCCATTGTATATTCACATTCAAGGATATCCATTTAAGGTTAAACACTCAAACTTGTAGATCCAAAATTCACAAAAAAATCCATTATTTGATTCATTCTTTGCATTTTTGGGCATATATTTCCATTGTGAGAATCTATGTCATAGAAAGTACAATAATATGTAGTTGGTTGAGGAGCTTCAATAGTTGGCCAATTTGGTGGATCCGTCGACTATGAGCAATAATTATTATTATACATGGCTATAAATTGTTTCTTCTTGGGTGTGGTTAATATTGCTAAAGAGGCTAATTTGTTGTGGTTTTTATCTTTTCATGATGGTCACACCATTCACTACTTTTTGTAGTAATAGATTGGCCAAGATTTTAATAAGAGACCTAATTTAGTCTTTTTTTAATTTTCCATAAGTAACCATATGATCTTATTACTCGATAGTATGATGTTGGGCCTCTTCTATTCGAGTCTTAAAAGAAAACATTTTTTAACAAAAGAGGATCTATGAGAAGACTCAAAGAAATCTCAAGATATGGATTTATAGTAATAGATATTCTTGTTAGAATATAATTAAATCTTGCAACAAATTCTCCCATAGGTTCATGTTCTTGCATCTTCGAAGTAAAAAGTTGGGTGAGCAACATATGGCTATACTTGTCTAGTTTAAATCTTGTCAGGAACTTGTCACTCATAGACTCCCAAATTGTGATGCAATGATGTCCAATATAATGAAGCTAGTTTTCCATATTTCCCACTAATGTCTCGACAAATAAACATGCTACAACATCTTCATGTTTTATGCTCAAAATTGCACATGTTGTCACAAATGCTAAGATATGTTAATCTGGGTGTTGATTTCCATTGCTATGGAACTTTGGAAAATGTTTTCTCAAACCTATTAGAAGATCAATATTTCTAGAAAGATTGAGAGTACCAATAGTATTTCCCCATGGTAATGGGGGAGCATAGTAATTGTCATGATTTCTGGCATTTGCATATTTTCCACGATTATTTTTATTATCATCCATTATCTACATATTGATTGTATAAGATTGAAAGAATTTAAGGAGATAGAAAATGGTGTCTCTATAAGTGATAATAGAGTTATCCTTTGTATGGTAAGAACCTATGATTTATAAAATGACCAATTGAGATTCATCGTAATTACTAATATTTTTACTATCAAGTGCTTGGGGTACTCTTAATTCAATATTGTGTCTCATACCTCATAATTGTATTCATGAAAGGAAAGTTTAAGTGAAGAGAGGGGAATAGTATTTCTTAATAAGGGAATGAGGATAAATATTGTGCTAACACTTGTCTTGCAACATGATCCATCAAAACATGTCTCAAGTGTCACCTTCAATTACTGTGAGTATATGTGTATATGGAAAAATAAGAGTTGGGACAATGGTGTCTCAACCGATTGGTCAACTATCACTTGTCCTTTAATTTTTTTTCATATAAAGTGAAGATCAAATTTTGTAAGTAATAGAAACCAGCACACAACTCATTTTGATAAGTGGATTTTTAACAAGAGGTACTTGAGAGGGTCACTTTTAATGACAACATGTGTTATTGCATGTGACATGTAATGACATAATTTTGAGAAGCATGGGTCATATCTAAACATTGCCCTCAAACTAAATCATATCACTTCTTGTAGTTTATTACTCTTTGAGAAATATAGTATTTTATTGATCTCACCATGTTGTGAAGTAGTGCACTAATATCATGATTAGTTTTTGAAGTATATAATAAGAGTGGGTGATTAAGCACTATAGGCATTAGGATAGATGGGATAGTCAAGTACTCCTTAAGATCATCAAAATCTTATTGGTATTCTTGGTTCCATTCAAATTTGATATCTTTTTTTAAGAGATAAGTGAAAGGAACTATGTGGTTTCCAAGCTTAGAAATAAATTTTGAAATGGATTGCAAGTGCCCTTGAAGACTTCAAAGTTGGGAAATGCTTTTCGGTGGAATTATATTAAAAATGACATTTATTGTCTTGGTATCGACCTCATTTCTTTATCAATAAACAATAAATCCCATAAGCTTTTGAGTATAAAATCGAAGAACACACTTATTAGGTTTGAGCCCTCTATTGTGTTGTCTAAGTTGCTAAAAAACTATACATAAATTTTGGGAATGATGTCATGTCCCCAATATTGTAACATATTGAAATACAAACAATTGAATAAAATAGATATCAAAAAATAAAATTGCAATTTAAATATTATTATAATTATCTAGATAATATTATAATAATATTTGACAATCAAAATTATTATAGAAAATTAAAAAATAATGAAATAAATGCCATTAAATTAATAATTAACAAGGACCAATATTATTATTATTAAAAGAACCATTAAGTATTATTTAATTTATAATAATAACCCTACAAAACAAATACTATAATGAACAATAATAAAACAAGGAAAGGGTCGCGATCATAAAATCATAAACCAAGCAATAAATTAATTAAAAGGATGATATATTTTATTTATATTATATATGTTACTTACAAAGGTGCGTATATTTAACACACATCGCTAATTAATCAAAGACCAATCACACTTAGAAATTAAACGAGGTAGCCTTTTATCGTTGGCATGCAGAGATATCTCTTTTCCCAGGGACGCGACTTGACTGAAAGTCATGATCCTCCATACGCCTAGAAATGGAGAAATCCAAGGATGATAGTGAGCATTTCCAAATATATGTCTTGATGATTGCTCACCAATATTTGGGTAGATAGACGTTATGACTGTATTCCATAAATCTTCTAAAATATATGACGAATTCTCCTTAGAGACTGATCTGGTTCTGATTCACTATGTCTAACTCATAAGTCGCTCTGGACAATCATTTAGAATTGTAAAACCACTGTATAGTAAGCCTAGGCAAGGAATATTTAATATCTATGATTGCTGCAAATATGATTGTTTTCTAAAGTTCTATATATTACGCTTTTCTTGTTCATATGTGCCATTTAGTGGAAAGCTTGAAAGGACTTAACATTCAACTCAGAATTGAATGCACTAATTAATTATGCTTATATGATTATTTATGCAAAGATTTCATTAAAGTTGTCATGATTATAATTCTATGGATTGATATTGGTTTCTCTCAATATTAGGCAATGACTTGTTCATGAAATTAAATAGAATCCTAGATGAATGCAAATATATTTAAGACTGTCTTCTCAATGTTTGCAAACTTATTGGGAGGAAGGGTGTGAGGGAAGTGGTGCCTAAAAACCCCACTTAAGATTCTTCCCTTGGAACCCAAGGCAAAGAAGGGTGTGAGGGAAGTGGTGCTTAAAAGCCCCACAAAAGACCACGTATACGCTCCCCCGACTGTCCCCAATAGGTTAAGTGTCTTCTAAGTTGATGGCGTGGGTAGAGAAAGCAAGTACAAGTGTTTCCACTAAGCATGTCACTCCGAGGGTGGAATTTTCTTGGTTTGGACGTTTCTACCACTCAGAGCCAAGGGGTGGGTTGTCTTGATTAGACGCTTGTGCTCTTGGGCTTAGATGGATAGCTTCGGGCAGATCTACCCATGCCACTCCTCCTATTTCTTTATTATTACTTTTGTGATTATGTTTATATTTGGATATCTAGATATTAATGCTAACAAACATATGTATATGTGGAAATGTTGCTAATATGGTGAATATAGATTTCAATCCAAGATCATTTCATTAAGGAAAAGATTTATTTGAAAAGAAGAAACACTAAACCAAATCAACAAGTGAATTCTAGGGCAAAGTCAAGTAAGAGACATTACAAATGGGCATCTCTATTATGTGATTTGGTGATCTACATAATCTTCTACAATAGAATATAGCTTTATCTTGTATTTTTAAGGCCAAAGGATGTGACCACATTGAAAAATGTGGCTAAAAATATGGTAAAATATTTTTATGCTAATCTCTAGAATTGATAAGAATTTTTTTGTATCTAAAAATACATCCATAAATGAGAGCTCATGTCCTACTATGGAGTCCACCATCATAACATTGTTGGGTAAAGGGAAATCATATTTTGGTAAATCTTTGTTCAAGTCACAAAAATTTGTGTGGATTCCAACCACCTTATTTTGTAATAGGGATAATATTGGAGATCCATGGTGATTATTCAATAAGACAAATAAAGCTTGATTTAAGTAATTTTTATAACTCTTATTTAGCTAAGAGCATTATCTTTGGATGTATTTTTCACATATTTTACTTTATTGACTTTGTAGTTGGTAGTAGGACTATATCATGTATTGGTATATTTTGATGTTTTCCTAACATATCATGGTAGGTCCATATGAAGAAATCAAGTAAGTCGTGGAGGACCTTTGTGTGTGTGGCTTGTTCAATTGTTGACAAGCACTTCCCTATTTTAATGTTTTCTTAGGATTGGATAAATTCATAGCAACATCTATTGTTTTTTCCATTGCAAGAGTACTATGATCTACAATGAAAGGATTAATGGTAAAATATAATTTAATCTTTTTATAAAGTACCATCTATTACCTACGCACTAATTTCTCAAAAATGTGTGTATGGGTTGAGCAATAAATTTGGTTTTCTTTAGTATCGATGTCATGGGAAATGAACACCTAAAATAACTTCAAGGTCTTTTTCACTATAGAATGTGTCAATATGATACAAAAATTATTTGCAGTGGTGGGAAATGAATTTAGGATGGGCTACTGGGAGGATACGAAGGATGATTATATAACACTCAAAATTTATCTCATTTCCATGAAATTGGGGATGATATTTGAGGCTAGCTTTGGTGGTTTGGGAATAAAGTTGATTTTTTTCTCTAATTCCTTGTTCATGGCACTATAATCCTTATCCATGATATTCATTTTGGATACTAAATTGACATCATTTTTTTATATATTCTAGCTCGTTTAGAATAACCTAATTTTTAAGATCTTGGTGTGGAATTGGTAACAAGTGCTCTATTTGATGGTGCAAGAGTTATGTTTACTTTAGTAAAGGAAATTTGGGGTGTAATTCTTATTTTGGTAGGAAATTAGAGGTATAGTTATTAGTTTTGGTGGTGAACTTGAAGGTGTGGTTATTGGGCTAAGTTTACTAAAATGTGATGAAAATAATAAGGTGGATTTCCATATGCATGAGGATCTATGTGTAGAGTAGGAATATGGAAATATTTGGAAATCACCTTATAATCTCCTAGAGATGATGTGGTAAAATAAAGTTTCCCCAAAACATCCCTAGATAAAGGTCATGCAGAGTAGCGATTATCTTATTATTTGCCAAGTTGTCATAGGAGGATGTAAAATATGTTTCTTTTGCTTTAGTGGTTTCTACCATTTATTTTTTCATGATATGAGGAGAATTTTATTGATTGAGTGTGTCTTAGGAGATTTATTCGGGGAAAAATTTAGTGGTGAATCTTCGCCAATTGGTGAATATTAGATATCATCCAAGTTGAAATTAGTGAATTAATTGCACCCAATAGGGTGGCCAAATCGCTTGAATTTTATGAGTTATCAGTCTAATGCATGTCCATTCGCCATCGATTTATTTTATGAGGCGTATTTAAGTAATCAAATCACCATAACAAACTACGTGTTTTAAATGGACCGATTAATAGTTTTGTGTGGAATCTTGGAAGCAGGTAATAAATCACCTACATATTCGCCAATACTATTAAAACAAAATTATGTATGAGGAACCATTTCACCAATTAAAATTTACAAATAGTTTCTTGTGAGGACCCATTTCGCCAATTAAAATTTACAAATAGTTGCTTATGAGGACCCATTTCGCCAATAACATTAAAAAATAATTACATTTGAGGACACATTTTTCCAATTTTCGTGACACCTCCATGCTAATCGTAGGGCCATAATTGCCTTGAAAATTACAACATATCGTTGTATAATAATGTGAGATTCACCAAATTTTTTAATATACCATTTAAAAATCCCGCAAAATTTGCCAAATATGGATTGATATGAATATAATAGAAACTATCATTTATTCTTACACATTTTGTTTAGTTTTGAACTTGTGAACTCTCGATTTGGAAGTTGGACTTGGAACCTTGATTCTTGAAGTTGATCATAGGTAAGTTACAAACTTACAACATAGGCATTCTTGCATTAACAAATAGCAAGTTAGTGAAAACCTAAACTTAAAGGTGAGTGATAATTTCTTCATAGTGTTATAAGATTTTTTTATCTCTTTTCTATTCTTGATTCAAGCTTAAAGATGATATTGAGTAGGGAATGGGATCCATATTCTTTGTCCTTCTTAAACAAGAAGACATTTTTTTCCATCTTTTATTCAAAGTAAGAGATCAATATGTCGAGAAATAAGTGCAGCAAGGGTAAGACTCCTCAAGGTGGTGAAGGGACTGGGAGGCCATCAAAATGCCGAAAACATAGAGTTACCATGTAGTCTTAATTTGGAAATGGAAATGCTTCTGATCTATCAAATCAAGATGGAGCTACATCATCAACTCTTCCACCAAATATTAATGAAGAAGGAATTCACAATACCTCACTGCCACCGGAAGGTCAAGGTGAGATTTTCATTGAGTTAAATGAGTCAAATAAGGATGGTAATACCGCAAAAGATGTTCCAAGGGATACCTTCGTTAGCCAAAATGAGATAATTGACTTGGATGATGTTGGTAGCAAGAAAATAAAAGGAAAATCAAAAGTGGGGTGCAAGTGGGAAATGACAAGGAATTTTTAGCTTGATTGGGTGTCAAAGTACCCATTCATTGTACCAGTAGAGAAAGCAAACAAAGATGAAACTCCAATAGAATGCAAGTGTTTTATTTGTAGTTGGAAATGTAAAAGAGACAAGAAGTCGCAGCTAAAGCTTGACACTATAGAAAATCATATTGGTAAATTTTATGAAAAAAAATCGTAGACAGAAAGGAACAATCAATAGTATGATGGAAATAAAAGGAAGAATGTATCCATGTTAAGTATGCCATGGAATATGAAGAGCATAAGAAAAGAATGTTGAAGCTTGTTATATGTGGAGGTACAATTGAGGCTCAATTTGGAAAAGTAATAGAAGGATCACAACTAGAAAAAACTGTTCAAATGAGTGTTGTTTTTCATATTTTGCCAGAGGGCATCCTATGATAGATTACCAAGAATATTTTAATTTATTATCTTTTTTAGGTGTTTCTCACTTTCCTAGTGCACATTGGTCAATAAATGTTGGATGGGAATGGGCAAACTATCTTGTTGTAATGGAAAAGCAAGATTTAAAGGAGAAAGTAAAAGAGTCAAACTTCATTGCATTATCTTTAGATGAAGTTACTGCGGTAGATCATACTTCTTGGGTCTGTATGCATGTGTATACTATAAAACAACATGTCCGCCAAGCTCATCTTCTATGTGTTCATAAAATGAAGGACAGATCAACATCACAAAATCTATTTGAACTAGTCAAGAAATCTTTGAATGAAATTGCAAGTATGGATGGCTTGACAATTACCAAAAAATTTGTGTGTAGGAGCTTATGGAGATACAGTAATGCAAGGTCACAGTGGTGTAGGGCACCTGAGCCTTCATGATGTAAAGGGAGTCTAATGTTGGTATATTTGTGTTTAATTCATGTTTTTGTTTGAAATAAGGTCTTTTAAGACCATGTTGCATGTTTTGGGTCGATTTTGGTCATGTGGGGTTAGGTTTGTAGGAAGATTTATTGCAAAAAGTTGCAAAGTTCCTCAAGCAACTTTTGCATTTTTGGTTTTTGTGGAAGTTGAACTGTTGGCATTCAAAAGGTAGTTGTACAATGGTTTTTTTTGGCTTTTAAAGGTTTAAATATGCTTTGTGAAGCTTGAGGCAGACTTCTAGTGATGATTATGGTATTCAAGCAATAAGATAAACTATGTTTTATGCTATGATATTGCTATCAGGATTCAATTGTGTAGTTTTTGAGTCAAACTCATTGACCCATGATTCATGAGTAGTGGTTCACAAGAACCCATCTCTCATGATAATGAATGGTCCACTTAGCACTCATTGCATCTAGGTGATGCTCACAGAGGTGAATCATTGGTCCGTCTCGGGAGGTGACCCAGCTCAATACTGCTCCAACTCAAGCGCGCTTAACCACAGAGTTTCCTCCAAGGTTAAGTCCACTTAGCTTGCTACCCCATTTGCAAAACCTTCAGCAAGTGTTATGCCTTATGAACCATTCATTATAGAGCCCCTTTAGCTCATCAATTGATAAGTAGGAGGTTTCTTCCACAGCGTGTCAAATTATGATATTGCTATCAGGATTCAACCGTGTAGTTTTCGAGTCAAAATCATTGACCCGTGATTCATGAGTAGTGGTTCACAAGAACCCATCTCTCATGATAATGAATGGCCCACTTAGCACTCATTGCATCTAGGTGATGCTCACAGAGGTGAAGCATTGGTCCGTCCTGGGAGGTCACCCATCCCAGTACTGCTCCAGATCAAGTGTGCTTAACCATAGAGTTTCCCCCAAGGTTAAGTCCACTTAGCTTGCTACCCCATTTGCAAAACCTTCAGCAAGTGGTATGCCTTATTGACCATTCATTATAGAGCCCCTTTAGCTCATCAATTGATAAGTAGGAGGTTTCTTCCACAGCATGTCAAATTATGATATTGCTATCAGGATTCAACCGTGTAGTTTTCAAGTCAAACTCATTGACCCATGATTCATGAGTAGTGGTTCACAAGAACCCATCTCTCATGATAATGAATGGTCCACTTAGCACTCATTGCATCTAGGTGATGCTCACATAGGTGAAGCATTGGTCTGTCCCAGGAGGTCACCCATCTCAATACTACTCCAGCTCAAGCGTGCTTAACCACAAAGTTTCCCCCAAGGTTAAGTCCACTTAGCTTGCTACCCCATTTGCAAAACCTTCAGCAAGTGTTATGCCTTATGAACCATTCATTATAGAGCCCCTTTATCTCATCAATTGATAAGTAGGAGGTTTCTTCCACAACGTGTCAAATTATGATATTGCTATCAGGATTCAACCGTGTAGTTTTCGAGTCAAACTCATTGACCCATGATTCATGAGTAGTGGTTCACAATAACCCATCTCTCATGATAATGAATGGTCCACTTAGCACTCATTGCATCTAGGTGATGCTCACAGAGGTGAAGCATTGGTCTGTCCTAGGAGGTCACCCATCCGAGTACTGCTCCAGCTCAAGTGCGCTTAACCACAAAGTTTCCCCCAAGGTTAAGTCCAATTAGCTTGCTACCCCATTTGCAAAACCTTCAGCAAGTGTTATGCCTTATGAACCATTCATTATAGAACCCCTTTAGCTCATTAATTGATAAGTAGGAGGTTTCTTCCACAGCCTGTCAAATTATGATATTGCTATCAGGATTCAACCGTGTAGTTTTCAAGTCAAACTCATTGAACCATGGTTCATGAGTACTGGTTCACAAGAACCCATCTCTCATGATAATGAATGCGTTTAAGAGGCTTAATTTTCTACTAAATTGTTTTGTACGGGTCCGTACGACCTGAGAGTGCACTAATTTCTATTGGAGTTCATGATGTGTTGATTCTATTCCATGTTGCATCTTGTTTCATTTGATTTCATTAAATTTGGTGAGTTAGAGCAATTTTCTTGAAAACCGCCTGTAACCTTAGTTTAGGGTTGGTTTGAGGCTTAAAAAATGAGTTTCTTTCCATTCCACCAGTGAAGAAACTTCAAACTCAATGGAATGGATTTAGGCAAGGTGTATTTTGTTTTCTTGAAGTTGCAGGAGCGGGGTTGGGTGATTAGCATGTGCAAGATGGATGCCCTAGTTTGATTTCTTCATAAATTAGGCACTAGAACTGCATAGGACTTGGGGTTTATTAAAAAGCTTTTGAGAAGTTGTTTAAGGTGATGGGAAATGTTGAGGTAGGCCATGTAAGACCTATTTGAGGTGTTGGTTTGAAGAATTGAAGCCTGGATACTGAAACCCTTGTGACATAGTGTGTCAAGCCTAATTAGGTCTATTGTCAAACAAGACAGTCAATTTTCGACTTTGTTGTTCCAAAACAACCTTACCTAAATTTTGAGTATGTTTTAGAAATCCCAAAAGGGTATCCAAAACATTTTTTAGGTTGTGGGTTTGAGTTGTTCCCTTTAATTATGCTAGAAAAGGTATGTTTGTTGTCCTACAAGGCCTAGTGGTAGTTTGTGAAAGAAATCACCTTGTTTGATGTGTCAAGGCTCTTGAATTGGCAAAGTTTGTTTAAATTGAGATTGTGTTGATACCATCCACCCTAATTTGCATCACACAAGTGTTTGCACAAAGTTACAAACTACTTGTGCACCATACATGCTTGGCATTCACTGCATGGCCCACATAATTAATTTATCATTTAGAATTGTAAGCAAGTTTCCTACATTATCAAAAGTTGAAAATCTAGCCTACGAGCTCTACACATACTTCTGTCGAAGTCCCAAATGTTTCATGGAATTTCAATATTTTGTTGAGGGAATAACAACAGGAAACAAGCTTCTCAAGGATGTTGATACCAGATGGATCTTCTTGCATGGACCAACGCAAAGAGTTCTTTCAGAATATCAATACTTGATTGGAGTAATGTATGAGCATCACAACACAGTAGACGAATCTCTTGACAGGTCTTACATAGGTTAAGTGATATAGAGACACTCTTGACTTTAGCTAGTCTTCTCCCCATGTTGGATGAAATGAACAATCTTGTGAAGAAATCCCAAGATAGAAATATGTTTATTAATGAATATGCCAAACTACATAGAAATAAATGCACGGCCCTTGATCATCTATATCTAGAACTAACTTCTAAAAGCCCAATTTTTTTTATGTGGCAAAAAATTATAGATTTGAATCAACCTGATAATTATTTACAGTTTAATACAAGCGGGTACTTATATATCTGTGTACATGGATTTGAGATACCAATGTACCATTGTACGACAGTCAGGTGCTCTATCAGATAAGTACATGTTATAAAGGAAGCTTTTAATGAAATTGTTAAATTTTTTGGTCATAATTTTAAGAAAATTACAAAACTTTCCACAAAGATTTATAATAGATTCCCTCAAAAAGAAATACTTGAAGCCATGGGTATTGTGTATCCTCAATTTTGGGTAAACCGAGATAGCTCGACCTATTTTTATGATAAAGTAAAAATCTTGGTCAAACACTTTTCAAAAAGTGTAAAATACAATGAGTAGGCAATAGAAGGAATTATAAATGGATATAATCTTAGACAACAATGTAAGAATTTTGTAAGAAGTACGATGGACCAATTTGATTCCATGGAGAAGCCCTTTGAACCAAGATTAATAACAAAGGCTTCGACAAACTTAGGTCAGAGTGAAATATTGTGTAGTTCGATATCAGAATATTTTAAACTTGTTGATTTATGTCAAGCAATGATATTGGGGTCAGTGGAGAATGAGAGATTTTTCAGTTCATTGGTGTTTTTGAAATCATAGATAAGAAACAAACTAGACAATAATTTGGAAAATTGCTTGAGGGTGAAAGGAACTACGTATAATGTAAAAAAAAATCTTTTTGATAGGGCACTCACAATCTGGAGGTCCTTATGTGAAAGAAGAGGGTTGCACAACACTCCAAATGTTGGTATTGGTGGCATTGGCAATGGGACAAATGATAGTGACACAATGAATGTTGAATTTGAGATGCATGGCGAAGAAAATGAAGACCAGACTCAGAATCAAGATGACTCTTTTACTTTATCTCAAGTTGAATGTCAATTCGAGGACCCTAACTTGATTTGGGAAATGGAAGTGAATAAGCAACTTTAGGTATTTATACTGCACTTCATGAATCATTTTCCAAACTGTATTTGATGATATTTTATATTGTATTCCATGAAATTATGAATCATTGCACTTCATGATATTTTATTTTATATTACACTTCATGAATCATTTTCCAAACTGTAGTTGATATTTTATATTGTATTCCATGAAATTGTGAATCATTGCACTTCATGATATTTTATTTTATATTACACTTCATGGATCATTTTCCAAATTGTAGTTGATGATATTTTATATTGTATTCCATGAAATTGTGATATTTTATATTTTATATTGTATTCCATGATATTGAATTTGATATGTGATTTAGTATCATTTTTAAAGAACAAGACTTATCACATGACTTATAAATTCCTATTGCATTGTCATTCACACAATCTTTGATAAATAACTAAAAGGAATATTAATCCATTCCTTGAATAGAAGCTAACAATTCAACATCCATAACATAAACACATGATGTGATATGACAACATATAAATAACCCTTGACATTTTGAGTCAAAAGATAGTGAATACAATACTAGAGAGAAAGATAGGTCGATATTCAAAATTAAAGAAATACATTTAAGTATTTGAGTCATCCTTTGTTATTACAAAGGGGTGATCCCACAATAGTGGTTTACAATTTTTGGCCAAACTGGACACTGAAGTTATTATTTTTAACTAAATCTTCACATTCGGGCACCTATAGCAACTAAACCGTGAGGAATTTGAAGATGATGCAAACTAGAGTCTCATCACATTTTTCTGTAGATTCTAAAAATATTTTTTTCAAAAATTTTGGAATCAGATTGCACTTCTTTTTCCATCTCCCATGAAAAATTGTTTTTTTTTTCAAAAAACAACATTTTAAAAAAGTGGCGCACACTGTATAATGCATAACTTTTTTTTCATGAAGGATAAAATTATAATTCTTTCGAATTTAGATTTGTAACTCCGATATCTAGTGCTTCCACTTGGTTAGATAGTTTTTTATTGAATAGTTTTTCTTTAATCAAGTTTTGAAGTTAAACCAATTACAATTCAGACATAGCGCGACTGTATAACGTGTAACTTTTTTTGTATATATCGAAATTCTTTTCTTTTTTTTGTTGGATCAAGGACTTCAATATCTGGTGCACTCATATTTTTCAATTTTTTTTTTGATAATCTGCTATTTTTCCACATGTGCAGAACAAAGACCTTCACTTTCGATGAAAAACCTATGTGTAATAAAACTAAAAAAATAGATACATAATAAAACCAAAACATATTAAAATTATATTCGTTGGATAGCTCGTTCTGAGGACTACCTGATTCCAGTTGGGTTTGTGAAGATTCCTCCATTTTCATCCTCAACCCATGCTCCGAAGTGCCAAAATTTAGGTTTTTTTTGTGTCTCAAATGGGGGATGAGGGATAAGGGGGGTTTGTACGAACCCCTAGGGGTTCGAGCAAACCCCTTTCCTATGCTTTTTTTTGGCAACCAAGATTCAAAGGGGTTTGCTCGAACCCTTATTGGTTCGATTGAACCAATAGGTTCGTACGAACCCCCAAAATCACTTTTTTTGCCTTGGGGTCATTTTTTGTGAGTTTTCCTTCCTCGCTTGAATTGTAAACCACTATTGTGGCTTCACCCAAAGAAAAATTACAACATTTCCTATATGTTCTATCAAATAGCTTAAACTGTGCAAAAAGAGCTTATAGAGAATGAGATGAAAGATAAAAAAAGGAAGCAACAAGCAAAGAAGTGAAGAATCTCATCCCAAAACTTTCTGAGAACCAAATTATCAGATAGGAGGCATAGGAATAAAAGCCTATAGCATGGTACAATGGGGGGGCTTGGGCTTCTATTTTCATGGAGGATGTCTCATGGGAAAAATAATTGTGCTAGAAGATTAATTGGAATCTTTTCCAAAAAAATAGCAGCCCCTACCTTTAAGGATTAAAGATTTGAGTAGGGGAAATGGAGGTGGGGCTAAAAATTGCTCCTACATATTAGGGATTTTTTTCTGCCACAGTCAATCATTAAAATTTTGATACAGTGAGGAGATGTGATAGGTCGCTCTACTCCACAAAGGAAGAGGCAATAATTTCTTTGCAGGGGTCTGCTTTTAGTGAGCAGTGGGATACACTGGCAATTGGATCCTAGCTCCAAACACAAAGAAACCTCCAATTATAGAACCATCTGCAGATTACATGGGAGGGCTAATCATTAAGAGGGTGTCAAACACCTGATGGAACCCTCAAAAATAAATTATCTTCTATTGATTTGAAACTGCGTTTAGATGCCTCTATATCTTACCTGGTTCATTGGTGGGGGTTTTAGGTCTAGTTTTTAGGGTTTATCCTCCATTTATTCAAATAACCCTAGCCTTTACCTCTATTTCCTATATTTTTCACATTGAATTGTTATCGCTAATTCTCGACTGCATTATTTTGAACTTATGTCATTGAGCTCATTTAGTTTACCGACCCCTTCACCTAGTCTTCTTAGTATTTCGATCGCTAGGAAATATTATGCATCGATGTTTAAAGGGGTTTAATATTCTATCGTTGGTCTAAAGTCTTGGCCATGAGTTTATGCCCCCCATCTCTCATTGACCTATCAGATCCCCCCTTTCAAGTTACTAACATTTTTCACGTGCAGCTTTGAAACTTTTAATAGTGGTGGTTGGATTGTTTGATTTGATCTTAACTGGTCCTCGCTTCCCCATTGTGTTTTAATATTCATTAAAATTTTCCAATGGGCTGGCAGGCAGGTTACGTGTGTCCTTACTTTTGAACAGGACCCATTAGCATGTGAAGGCATTGAGCGCTAGATTTTAACTGGTCAATGATGGTGATGAGATGTCATGGATTGATCCTAACTGCTCCCCGCTAGCCCGCAAGGGATCCACAAATTTCTCTTGTCTCTCAACGGGGAAGTGGGGAGGCACCATGTGGTGCAATCCAATCCATCAAAGGAACTATAATGGGATGGGAAATATTTTGGAAATATTTCAACATAAGTATTATGGAGCATTAACTCTCATGCTTCTAAAGAGTTATTTGAGCACATGGTTAATTGAAGGATGAGATGTTATAATCCTGGTCATTCATCAGATCTGAAGGATATGCACTAAGGTAAATGGATTGAAAGGTAAAGATCATGCAATTTGAGGGTGCCAAATTTAATCTGGGCCACTCCCCACCACCTTGTTGCCACAAGATGTGCATGAGTTAATCCTAGAGGGGAAGTGAGGAGCTGACATGTAGCCATTTTTAAAGCTTGTGAGGATAGTGGAGCATGTGGGATGACTTGGAAAAAGATTCACATGGCATAATATCATTGGTCAGTGGTAATAGTCATCTATGGTCATATTTTCAAATTAGTTTGACTTAATTTGAGCCATTTTATGGGCCATCTCACTGCAGGATCAACGGCTGAAATTTGAAGTTCAAGACTGAGGCTAAGTGAGTTGTTCTAGTTTGCACGAGCGAATAGTAATGGTGGATATGAAGCTAAAATACCAAATTGGTTTGCTTTAACACCACAAAAATCTTTTTTTAAAGCATAATTGCAATTCATTAAAGCATTCTACACGACTAAGGATTTTTGGTTGCTCGTTCAAGCTCGTTTGCATCCAAAATTAGGGTTTTCAAAGCATCTGCTAAACAGTAGCTAAAATATTGCAAATTTCCTAAGAGTACTCATTATGTCATATTGTCAATAGGTTCTCTAGTTTTCTTGCATTTCTTTTAAGGTTTGACATTCAATTTGAACGAATAGTTTGTCAAGTCTTATTGTTTATTTGCATCAAAATTGTACCCTAGTCATAGGTTTCTAATTCTCTGAGAATTAAAACCCTATTTCACAAGAAACCCTAAAACCATGGCACCTCCACGAGCCCAAACTTCAAGATCAGAGGAGAAGAGAAGACCTATTTCCCAAGACCTTGCTGACCAATTAAAACCCTCAACATTTGATAAACCCAAGGGTTAGTTTTTGTTCTGAGGCACTCAAATTGTAGAGGGTCTCATTGACAAACAATGCACTATCAAAGATGCTACACTACCTTATACTAGATGGGCACAATTTAATAATTTGTTTGGAAACATAAATTGTGGTATACCCATTTCTAACCCTTGGAGATTAGACATGGGAAAACTAGTATTGCCTAATGTTTGTATGGATATTGATCTTCTGAGGGCAGTGGTCGCAAATTATGACCCAATCTCTAGGGTTGTAAGAACATATGATGGCATTGAAATGGTTAAGGTCACCAGGGATGAAATTATTGAGGTCTTTAGTCTAACTGAGTGGAGTAAAGATATAGTAAAAATTGATGAGAAGGCACTCAAAGGTGAGTACAATAAAATAAGATATACCTTCAAGATCTCAATGTTGCAACATTTTCTGGCATCCGTGTAGGGAAAAGGAAAGGTTATTCTAGGCCCATCAGATAAAGATCCTTTCCCTATAAACTACTTTGTGACATACTTCAAAAGGAAATTCTATTCTTTATGCTAGATCTTAGGGTTTGATCCAACTACCAACATTCCAATGGCTAAAATGTCTATGGTTGCTCATATCCAACACCCCACTTGCAATACCCTTTATGACTTTGGGTCATACTTGGCCGAGAGGATACATGAGGGCTCGATTGCATTGAGGAATGGCAATCATGGGGTAAGATTCTGGTGGTATTCATTGTTCATTCATATGTTTCTATATAAGGGAGTTGGATTCTTTGGAAAGGATATGACATTAATCAGAAAGGAGGGTGATAGGAATTTTCCAATCCAATGTTGGACTAGACTCCTTGATAGGAATGATCACAAATCTAGTTTTGTGGTGTTTGAGAATCTTTTGCTGCAAAGTTGAGGAGGGCCTTGATTTTTAATATGCCATGGATATGTGTAGCATTGCATTATTTCTTGAGGCCTAAGGATAGGAGGCCCAATTTGAACATTGAGCAAAATTGGGGAGATGTTATTCCATACCCTTCTATACAATTCTTAGAGTTTATGGCACAAGTGTAGAACCACACATATTTCCAAGAGATGTGCCACTAAGAATTGCTTTCCTTGAAGTGATGTGGTAGTTGGGTGATGTAGAAGACAACCACTTGAAAGTTCAGAGGAAGGGAACCTTTTTCCCTACACACATTATTTTCTCTGCTTTTGTCATGAAGGATGGAGGAAGGAGTAAAATTGTTGACGTTCTCAAACCATTGAAGATGAAGAGATTTAGAGAAAGGAATCATGATCCTAAGGGTTTCATGGCAAGAATTAAGGCGAGGATCAGGAGCTCTAGGTTCATCCACAACTTTTACTTTCTTAAGGATATAATCAGGAATATTTTTTTATTTCCAAAGACAAGATAAAGGAAGATGAAATGGATTGCCTTTGACAAGTTGGAGAAGGAAATTCAAGTAAAGGACCCACAATTTTTGGCTCTTGGGAATATAAATGATGTAATCTGGAGGATTGAATATGTATTGTAGAATTTTGAGCAGGTAGTGGGGAAGCTGAAAGAAGAAAGGTTAATTCAGGACAAGGGGAAAGCTATAGTAGGAGAGGAGAAAGGCAAGGAAAAATCCCCTATGATGGAAGAAAGGCCTACCTACTAGCCCCCTAAAAGAGTATTAGTATTTCAAAGAAGGAAAGACAAGGTAAAGGAAAAGTAGGCAGTGACCACCTCTTCTCAACAAGAGAGGCCAAGAATTCCTTCATTGACATATGAATTGTCACCCTTGTCTTCCCCAAGATCTAGTACCTCACAGATTATTGAAGTGGGCTCACCACCAAGGGTGTCATCGCCACCAAGGCAACCACCTCCAAAGAAATAAAAGGTAGAATCAAGTGGCTTGGTGGACTATGCTGAGAACTTTGAGGATGATATTCTTTTCACTGAAGAGGAAATGCACCAGGACATGCCTTCTTCCCCTAGGGAGATGGTACCACAAGATTTGGGCCTCAGACTAAGTAAGGTGGATCTAACTGGCATGAATAACATTGATGATGTTAGGGAAGAGGCTTGCAAATAGTTTATGGATGATGACACATTCGTCAAGTCATCTGCTTTCATGGAATTTGCATGGAGAGAAAAAATGGATGAATATGTTAATAATATTGCCAAGAAGAGAAGCTTAAACCTCCAACCACCTGATAAGGTTATACAAGCTCAAGTTATGCAGGAAATGAAAGACATTTTTCAGAACATTACAACACAAGAGGAAGAGAATTGGTCAAAAAGAGTGGTCTTCTCTTGCTTCCAAAATGGGACCTTACCTCTGTAATAGCCTTTGATACAATGAGGAGATATGATAGGCCCTTATATAATTCAAAGGAGGAAGCAACAATTGCATTAGAGGGGTCTGACTTTAGTGAATAGTGGGACACATTGGCAATTTTGGCCCTAGCCACAAACACAAAGAAACCAGAAGTTGCAGCGCCATATGCAGATTATAGAGGAGGACTAATCATTAAGAGAGTATCAAATACCTCTGCAATTGAAGCAACCACAATTTCTATGAATTTTTCCCAATTTACAAAGGCAACAGTAGAGTCTATCACTGCAAAGAAAGACAAATTTAGAAAAATGTATAATGATTTGTTGTTTGAGTATAGTAAAGGGAAAAAAAATATTGCAGAGCTACAAATAGAAATGGCATTGTTAAAAGAAAAGATGCAAAATATGCAAACCAATGTGCCAACACAAATAGACTTTGTTTCTCCTTCCTCATCCTAGGAACAAACACCTTTTTCTCCTGCTCCTCCCATAGATGTTTCATTGGCAATTGTGCCTTATAATATGGGAAATGTGCCTATAGCAGTTGAGGAACCAAGCACTTCAGGTGCAAACCAAACTGAGGAAATCAGCAAAGAAGAATTGGTTGAGAAGTTGAAAATATATGAGGAGAGATGCAAGCAATAGGGCAGATTAATTCTTCTTTTCTATCTTTATTAACAATTTCTCTTTTGTTATCATCATAATTTTGGGCATAGACCATGATAAATTTTGGGCAAGGGAAAACCTCATGTAACATCATGTGCCTTAATCCACTTACCCACGACGCATTGAAACTATTAACCTGCATTTGGTTTGCATCCTTATTCTCAGATGAAAATCTAAGTTTTGAGGTACACCTACCATAGATTTTAGGATAATAAATATCATGGTATTCATCAATGAAACCTAGGGTTTTAAGCAATCCAGCAAAATGTATTTTTTATCTGATTTTTCTCTAGTAGTGATAGACATACTTATACAATGTGAAATTGTGAATTCCCTCTTAGTCCTCCTTAATTTTTCTTAATTTTTAAGTCTCTCAACCCTAAACCCAAACTTCAAAGTTTGACAAAATAAGATTTTAAGAAACAACAAAACGTAGCCATAGGAATTTTGTCTTTCACTTACCTGGATTTTTATTCTTGAAAAGATTAATACTGACTGGCTTTGTTGGAACCCAGAATCTCCCTGGTGCACTGCAATGAGCAATATGAAATCTCCCTATGTGTCGACTCTATCACTTAAAATTAAAATCACTTAGTAGTAGAAATTTCACTTATTTTTTTCGAATATTAAAGTGAATGAAATGTCAATGTGTTGCCTTCGGACTACACAATTAGTACATTACATTTCTGTAATGACACTTAGAAATAAATTCTCAAACAAATTCTCAACCATTGATCTTTGTAAATCTAGCAGTTATAGGGTGATTATGGAGGTTTGAGTTTGCAAGCCTAGTGCTCTGTACATTTCATTTTGGAATGCAACTACAGTCATCCATCAAATTTTCATCGAACAGTTGAGTAATTTATGATATAAACAATAAACATGTGTTTTAAAGTTGGTTTAAAAATTTAAACTTTTGTGGTGCTAGGATATACAATCCTAATGGAGTCAAAGACAAATTAAAAATCAATAACATTTCGATGAACCCTAGAAAGACTAAGAGTGATAACTTTTAGTGTTTTTTGTCAATTTGATGGCAACTTTCTTTTTTTCATTTATATTTCTTTATTTTCTAAATCTGCATGCAAGTTTTTTTTAAATAGATAATACTTAATCTCTTAAAGGAAAAAAAATATGATTTTTCTAAGTTTATTAAATATTTCATTCCATTATTTTATTCCATTTACATTACTTGTATAATTTGAATAGACACTGTATACATAAAATAATTCTTTATTGTAAATGAATACCAAAGAATAACACAACCATTTATTTTATTACCTCTGAATTACAATGTTACATTATGACATAGCTTTTTTAAGATGATTAGAGCATGCAAGCTCTTATTTTGTAAAAATGACACATGTCACTTTACATCAAACACAATTGATTCCAAGTTGCTAGATCATTGGTTGCTTCTACTGTTGGGGCCAATATAAACCATATTCTCAATTATGGTTTTTCATTTATAATATACTCAATCTGATGCACCAAAACAACCCAAAATGACACAATTGATTCCAAGTTGGTAGTGGTTGTTAGAGTAATAGTTCATTTGCCTTTATAATTAAATCACTTCGGTTTAATTATTAATGCTAACTATTATTCTATTCACTTAAGCTTGTCATTTGTAGGTGCATAATAATTAATATGTTTATTAATTATTAAATGCACAAACCTAGCTTTCTCCGGCTTTAGGGTTTCTCACCTTATATGTCGCTTTTGTAATTATTGTAATTCACCTTTTGGGAAATAATAATTTTGCTCTCACTCCGCTGAGATTTTCCAAACCCTTGCTTCTATCTCTTTGGTTTCTATTCACCATCAGGTATTTGCATGCAGGTGTTCTTGGGGAGCTATGGATTTGCATTTGTCAAATCCTACATGGTATCAAAGCCACCCTGTCACTGCCTAGTTTGAAGGTGTTTGAGGCCATGATTCGAAGACGATAGCCACAAATTCTCTGAGGTTTTTCTGTCACTTTGAAGGAGGCGCTATCTTCTAGAGCCGTTTGAGCAAAAACGGACTCCACCATCGCGTTTAGAAGGCCCGAGAGAGTCAAAATACCTATAAAGTTTGACTATTTTGGTTACAGTGACCACAGGCAAAAAAATTTGGCCTATCAAGGCTGTACGGGCTCAAAAATCGAGGCAAAACTCAGAAAAAAAATTTTAAAATCCATTTTTTTAACAAAAATAGGGCGCTGCCAGCACGCGCCGCCCGTGCACCACCATGCCGCTGCCGCCACCCGGCTGCTCAACCGCCACCACCACTCCGCCCAGCCGCCTTCGCCTCCCCGCCCGACCACCACCTCCACCGGCGTCGCCACCCACTAGCTACCGCCGCTCCGCTGACATCCCATGATGGCCATACGGCCGTCAAATTATTTGTCGGGACTGTGTTTTTCCAGGGAGCTTGTTTTTGGGGGTACCTGTGGTTTTTTGGCCATATCTTGGGCATATGGTGTCCTTTTTCGGAAAACAAAATATTGTCGGAAAGGTGTTTCTGATCCAAATGTGATTATGCTAGTCTTTTTCATCGATTCGGCCATTTGAGCATTGTTTTTTGGTGTTGAAGTAGAGGCTTCATTTTCCTCTCTCTCTGCATCTGGCGTTCAAGTTTTTTCCCTCATTTTTTGTACTTTCAGTATTTGATTATTTGATGTACGAGGGTTAGAATCATACATTGTGGGGGCGTAATTTTGCTTTCTGTCATTTACTTTCAGAAAATGACCCTTCTACTTCCATCTTTTTCTTCTCTCAATGTCGGACCCCTCTGTGGCCCGGCTGACACCGCACAATTACGACACTTGGAAAGCACACATGACTAGGCTACTCATGTCACATGGCCTATGGTCATGCCTAGATGAACATCAACCTATCCTATAGCATCCTTTTGAGATTCTTCAGCACAGGAATAAAATGGATCAAGCCATGGGCTTGATTGCACTGAACATTTCCGACAGTCTCCTCTTTCAACTGGATGGTTTGACCACTCCTAGGGCCATTTGGGGCAAGTTTTCATATTTGTTTGGCACTATAAATAAATTCCAGGCACTATAGCTTGATGCAGAGCTAACTACTTTGACACCTACCAACTTTCCCACCATTGAGGACTTCTTGATGAAGTTCAAGTCTCTGCGCTTAATTTTGTAGGGATGTGGGAAAACCAAGACAGATGATGAGTGTATCTTCTTGATACTCTCAAAGTTGCGAGGACAATATCAGATCTTCTCTTCCACTTTCTACTCCACCATGGATGCTTTGGGTGCTAGACACACCATGCCTTCTTTTGAGACATTCTGTGATCGGTTGACACGGGAACAGGCAAAGATCCAACAGATGGATGCTTCTGGCTCTTCTAGCCAAGCATTGGTTGCTCAGTCTTCACAGGGGAAACCAAAACAGAAAAGCAAACCGAAGAAAGATTCCGCAGGCAATGAGTCTTCCTCCAAACCTGCACAGAAAACTGATTCAAAACCTCCAGCTAACCCTTCCAAGGGTAAATCTTCTTCGAAGTCTACTGAGTCTACCTCCAAGACTAAGAAGAAATCAGTTTAGACCTGTAGCTTTTGTGGAAAGGAAGGACATCCCGTTTCTTGGTGTTGGAAACGTTTGGAGGCTTTAGAGGAAGCCATGCAGGAGCATCACATTTCAGCTCCTCAGTCCACATCCTCCCCTACAGGGAAAGGTCATGCTCTTATTGCACGAGCTATGACTTCTAAGCCCACCTGGATTCTTGATTCCAGTTCCTCTCACCACATGACTCACACTCAACAATTGGTCACCTCACTTGCTCCTTGTGCTACTTCACAGATTATTGTTGGGAACTCATCTCATCTTTCTGTTTTGGGTTTTGGTTATGTTGCATTGGCCAGGGGTTCTCTTCAAGATGTTCTCTTTGTCCCTGACATTTCGACGAACCTACTGTCTATCTATCAGATTTGTCACTCTGGCTTTGGTAAGACAGTTGAGTTCTCACCACATGATGTGGCTATTCAGGACTTACATGATTCTGATATGATTGCGGCTACTGGGAGTTTTGACACTGCATCCCGACTATACAGATTTGATGGATTTGAGTCTTCTGCTGGCATAGATTCCTATCTTATAGCACATGCAGATTCAGTGAGTAGACTTTGGCATGAGCGTTTGGGCCATGTCAATTACAAATATCTTCAGCAGATGAGCACACAGGCACTTGTTCTTGGGCTTCCACAGATTACTTGCACTGATGGGGTTTGTCAGGGTTGTGTTCTTGGCAAACAACATAGGGATCCTTTTCCTCAGGGACGAGCTACTCGTGCTTTGGCACCATTGGAGTTGATTCATAGTGACCTCATGTCATTTCCTACTCCTTTTTTCGATGCCAGATATGTGCTTACTTTCATTGATGGCTTCTCCAGGCGCACATGGCTGTACCTTTTGAAGTACAAGTCTGATCTCTTTGACTCATTTTGAGTCTTTAAGACATTTGTGGAGAAGCAATCTGGTCTTTCTATTCGCCGGATACACACAGATAATGGGGGGGAGTATGTGAACCAAGTTTTCAGGGATTTTTGCTCTAAACATGGTCTTTAGCATTAGTTTTCAGTGCCCTACACCCCTCAGCAAAATGGTGTGGCAGAGAGAAAGAACAGAACACTTCAGGAGATGGATAATTGTATGATACAGTCCAGGTCCATGGATTCGTCTTTTTGGGCAGAGGCAGTCAATTGTGCCAACTATATTCAGAATCGGATGCCTCACAAGGCAGTTCGACATATGACTCCTGAGGAGGCTTGGTCTCATGTCAAGCCTGATATATCTTCATTCCGAGTTTTTGGTATTGAAGCATGGGCATTTGTGCCTAATGCTTAGAGGAGAGCGATGAAGCGAAAAAGTCGACACCTCATTTTTGTTGGCTACTGTGAGGATGTTAAGGCATACAGGTTGTTTGACCTTGATTCCAGAGAGGTCCTGTTTCAACAGGATGTCCAGTTTGATGAGCGCCTTCCTGCAGTAGATACCCCGCTTCCAGAGTCTACTTCACTTACCACTACTCCCTCCTCTCTTCCAACTTTGTTTTAGGATGATGAGGATGATGATCTTGGTGATCCCCATTTACCTCCACCACAGGATCCTCCACAGATGCCTAGATGGGCTCGTGTTAC